>OX638131.1:52053577-52506077 GCA_951804985.1 Dryomyza anilis | reverse complement strand
AAGTATGAAAAATGTCTAAAACAATGACATAGTAAAAACTTTATAAATACACCCAAAGAACGAATCAGTTGGGGCAACCGTCTTTTTTTGCCAAGCCCTAGCGTTCCAACGTGTTGCAAACACGAAGTCAGCATCACAACAGCGTTCCCGAGATCGGAAATTGCCGACGACTCGTTGTGATGCTGACTTCGTGTTTGCAACACGTTAAAGCGCTAGGGCTGCAAATAGAAGTACAACATATAGGAACAAAATAGCAAGAACTCAGTAGAATAGTATGTCTATTGTTGAAGAAAGTATATTTGATCATGAAAAAACAGAACAGAAACAACGAACAAGCCTGAAAACAATTACAAAATTTGTTTTACACGAGGCACGCGCTGTGTATAATTTACACGCGCTGAGTAAAAATTCTGAAGCTTGTGCGACTGATCTTGTCCTGCTTTGGCATTGCTTTTATACAAGACATCTGATTTCGCAGTTGAATCAAATTTATATTGGTTGCTTCAACAGTCTTTGGCTTCAACCTAAAAAAAACTATCTGTTAAGTCAACTAAATATTGGTTATGTCTTATTTTGAATTTAGTTGCCGTAGCAATGGAAATAAAAAAATTGAAAATGGATAAAAAGTTTGTATCCCCAATTAATGTTGCAGTTACTTCAACTAATATATGGTTACGCTTCATACTATTGTTTACCATAAATTAATTTCAGTTGAGGCTGACTACATTTGGTAGATGCAAATGAATATTCGATGAAACAACTGAACGCCAAGCTAATATTTTTTGTGTGTACCAGATGTAGATGCTGTATTACAAAAAACAAACGATTAAAATAAAAGATTCAAAATTTATTGGATACATATGGCATAAATTGTATGATGCCACATTGGCTGCATTCAGCGACCTCAGCAGTTATGGAGCTGTTGAGCAATTTGAGCTTGAATGGCATGCTACCCTCAACCGAGCTGTCGCCATTTTTTCCAGCATGAAATTTTTACGCGACATTTGCGCTGCCTTTGTTACCAATGACATTCGATGACATTTTAACTCAAATATTTATAAACAAAAATGGAATTTAGATTGGAAATATGTTTTTAATCAATTATGGAGTTGTATGTAACTTTAATAAAATATTAATAATAAATTAATTTGTAAATTGACAGCTGAAATTGCGTGCATTCAGTAACAGTGAGCGATATGTTATTGAGCAGTTTCGCAACTGCTGAGATCGCTAAATGCAGCCATTGTAAGCAAATTAATTTACTATACAATGAAAAAAAAAGTAGTGTCCGAGGTCAATTTGACTTTTGAGGTTTTCGCCAACACTAGGTACTCGCTGCCCCACTGTGTTCTAGTCATAAGTCGATGATGTCGGTCATTTGTTGCTATGCGAGCTAATTTTGAGCAAGCTTACTAGTTCTTTTAACAAGAATGCATCAAAGCATATTTTTTAAATTGTCAAAGACTTGAAATTCCTTATGTTTTAAATCACAAAGATTTGAAAAAATAACTAAATCACTAAAGATTTAAATTTGTTATACTACAAATCTTGAGTGTAAAAAAATGATTTGAGTGTGTTTTGCTTCAAGTCTTGAGTGAGAAAAATGATTTGAGCAAAGTGATTTCAAAATCATTTCAGTCGTTTATGCAGCAAACAAATGATTTGACAAATCCTCCAGATAATCAAAATCAGGTTGATAAAATTTTGAAATTTGAAGCAACTTTCATATATCATTTATTTTTAATTTATTAGATTTTATATCGTTGATAGAGTCAAATATTGAGTTCCATCTAGTGACTACTTTAGTTGTTTCCCCAGGACTGAATTATATGTTCGGATGATTTCGGACGGTTTACTTTATTGCAGAAACTGACACATTTTTGCATAACCTTTATTAGACTTTATTATTACTTAACGAGAAATAACATTAAAAGTACTTACGCTGTTGTGCCTATCATGATTCTTGGGACTATCTTTTAGTATTTTAATAAAGTCATTGGACGCAAGCAAATTAAGAGTATGTGACGCACATCGCAAATGCTTGCAGTGTATTTTCCAAAATATTTTCTTCAAATTCTACAATTTCCATTTCCATATCAGAATCATCATCTGTAGGGGTGATGATGATTCTGCACAAACTGTTGATGCAATCTTGCAGTCCACATATTTCTGGAATATTGTAGCAATATATGAAACGCAATATTGTACAAAAAATCTGTCTGTCATATTCCAGCAAGACAAAAAGTATTTATTTGAAAAATTATTCAGACATATTTTACCAATAAATTAAAAATATATAAAAAAAATATCATATATACATTTTTATTAAAAATAATAGATTTAATACTGTTTTCAACAATATGAGACGTGCATGCAACAACATTACCTTCTATAAAAGTTTAAAAAATTAGCAAATAAAAAAATAAAAAAAAATTATATAAATGGTGGAGTTTGAACCGGAATTTCCGGGTTTTAAGTCCCGAGTTCTCACCGTTACGCTATCAGTCTCATTTTTCACAAAGCATTTATTCACAATATTAATACAAAAAATATATTTGAGGTGAAACGGTAAGAATATATAAAAATCAAGTAGTGATTGAAAATATTGTGTACATGACACAGGGCTGCAGTAATAAATTCCACATTATCTGAAAAGGGCCCATAAATTCATTTGTATACAATAATACTATAAATTCGTAAAAACATTCAACATTGCTAGCTCTTTACCTAAATTGAATTCGCTTTGAATGTCAATATCAAGCGAATGATAAATCATATTCTTTTTTCATTATATTAATACCATGCTATTTTTTATTAACCCAAAATAATTTCTAAATTTTGCTTAAAAATGATCGATTTTAAAATGTTTTTATAAAACATTATAGTAGGAAGACTTGGGGCATAGTGGGACTAATGTGGGAAATCGCAACTCTTTATTTGTTTATGTTGTTGATATTTGTCAAATATTCTCTATGGAGTTATCTTTTTCTGATTTAAATAACTTGAATAACATGAATTAATACTCGCAATTTTTTGGTATTTGATACAATTTTCCAAATTTCCCAAAAAAAAAAATATAATATAATATAAAATCGGCCAAAATGCAATGCAAAGAAAAAGTAATCATCTACAGCGCAAAATACAATATTGTATTATAATGCCATAATAATTGTAATAAAGGTGTAAATATTAATTTAATCTAAAATTGCTTCAGAAAAACATTTAGTTTTGATTTTAATCCTATAAAAAATATGTTGGTTGGGCAAGGGTTGACTGTCCGAACAAATTTGTTTTCTGCGCCCCACTAACGTGGAACCTGAGTGGTCGACATACCTCGGGTAGCGCTGTGTTAATTTATAATTCTGTCTGAACGTTGTGACATTTAATAATAAATTGTACCCAGTGTATTCTCAGCTCCGCTCGGAAGTATTCTGAACTGTGAAATGCAACTCTGTTAAGTCAGATCAACTATTTTCTTTTTCGACTTCTTTCGATGAGAGAGCATTTTTTTATGTCTGTATATTTCTTTTCGTTTGTTTTGTTTTTCATCACGTTGCCGGTGACTTTGGATTCAAATCTTTTTCAAAAAAAAATTGTTACTACGCGATGTGCTGGTTTGTAAGCTATTTGTTAGATTTTCCTTGTGGTGGCGAGCGACTAAAGTCGAGCTGCATTATTACTCAAGAGTTTTCTGATTAACCAAAGTGTCAACCAAATGCCACTGCAACTTGAACATGCCACTACGAATTGATGTAGTGGAGAAGTAAAACGACGTGTGATGCAGTGTGGTGCTGGTTGTAAGAAAGATCCAGGTGGAAAACAATCTGGAGTCAACGGCAATGCAACTGACCAGCGTACAATTTTAACTGAGTTTATACAATATATGTTATGCGACATGCGCTGGATCAACTTTTTTAGCAAGTATTTTTTGCATTTTTATTAGTTTAAATTTGAGGTTAAAATGTGTTTTAAAGCTTTTCAAGTGCCTCAATGCCCATCGATGAATGAAACTAAATTTACCAATTCTTAGCACTTTTCGGGAAGCGGAGAAAGTTTAAGCGAGTTACATCAGGATAATAAACATAGGCACTCTGGCGGAGACCACTGAGAGATGCAACTCAGAGCTCATTTTGACAGCGTAATGCATACATTAGAATTTATGACTTTCTATATAAACATAACTCTTTATTTCAGTTTCTCTGAATTTTGCAATGTGGGCTACACATGAGTCGTCTTGAAGCATACGTAATGCATTCTCAGTTTTAAAGATTTTTTAAATATCTCGTTTTTTCTAATTATAGAATTATACTCTCATTTTTTTCTTAATAACATATCGTCAAAAAAAAAGTTACCAAATACATTTTTATAAAAAAATTTCAATTACTTTTTATAATGTTGTGAATTAGCGCATACATTTTTCTTTTCTTTACGGTTCTTCACTATTCATTCAGGTTTGGATGTTGCTGTACATATGTTGAGCGCATCATGTTATTATATCATGTTGTACTCATGTTGTACAGCAACATGTTCATAGCATTGTCCCAACGCTTCACGTTGGCAACAATGATAATAATTTGGCAAAGCGCTAAGCTTTGCATAGAACACACCTCTTTCAGGTTAGCTTGCACAGTTAACAGAAGTTGGCAATAATTTGGCAAAGCGATAAAGCTTTACTTAGACCACACCTATTTCAAGAGGCTTGCAATACAATTTTCCATTGCATAATTTTGGGTCTATGTTAAAATAAGTGAAGCAGCGATTGCCAACAATTCTGATATTTCGCAATTGGTGTCAGCCAAAAACTGAAAGTCGGACTTTCTTCAAAAGTCACGTACACCAAAATTGAGTGAAAGTGAAAACTCACTAGAACATAGTGAGTATAGAATTTAAGAAAAGCTTGCAACGAAGGTATTGTTAATACCTTTCGTTGCAATTTAAAAGATTGTAGTTTAACCAACCTCAAGTGGAGGTACTAAAATAGTAAAAGTGTCTTTGCAATAGTAAATTTAATAAAAGTGTCTTTGTAACTCTAAAAATAAAAAAGTGTCTTTTGATTAATTAAATTGTAGAATAAATAAATGTAAAATAAATCAACTCTAACTTTACAAATCTAACTTTACAACATTTGCCGCAGCCGGTACCAACCTCTCAAGGACCGACAGTGGAAAGGAGAACGAAGGGAGGAGGACGAAGGACGTAAAAAACCCAAATAGAAAATGGTGAGATTTTAAAGTTTTGAATAAAAAAATACTATTTAAAAAAAAAATCAATGAAAAATAAAATATATAAAATTAAATACACACTTAGATTCCAAACCACGGACCCTCCAGTGTATAATAGAAATATTAATTTAAAATAATATGGAAAGTAAAAAAATAGTACTACGAAATATTACTTAAAATAAAATAATATATAATAAAAATATGACAATAAATAAAAGAAAATACACACTGCGAATCCGAACTCCGGACTCTCCAGTGTATAATAAAATAATTCATACTATTAGTATGTAAATTATAATTTTCGTTAAATATAAAACGATAACACTATAAAATCAAACAAATATTTATTATCAAAACGTATCAGTTTTTCGCAGCACTGAATGATGGTGATAAAAATAATAAATTTGTATATCAAATTATAATAGTTTGGCGCTACAGTCCTGTATAGAACTTCGTCCGAGCTCTCTCACCATTTTGAGCTGTGCGTCTTATATTTGTACTCAATCCGATCGGCGGGTGAGAGCTTTTCATAGGCAATGGTTTTACTCTCGTAGGTTTGCCATTTACTGACGAGAGGTAGCGCGGTATAGAAAAATGTTTCTATGAAAAGATGTTGTTAGCCCCAGTCCAGGCTTGAACCGGGGACCTTTCGGCTCGCAGTCCAACGCACTAACCACTGAGCTACCGCGGCTACTTAAATGGAAATTAAAATGCGATCAAAAAATCAGTATATAATTGATGAAATTATAATTTACAAAAATGAAAAATACAATATAAAATATTTAAAATCAATATATGAAACATTAATTATTTTTCAAAATGTAAAAATTTATATAAAACCAGTTGGGAAGGTTAGATCACATGGAAAATTTTAAAGTAGGTGTAATTATGATAGTTAGGATTATCAAAATTATAGTCGGTCTAAGCCGACTATAAATACCCTACACATATGTGTGGTTACCATTCAAAGTGATATATTGGTCACCAGGGTGTATGAATCCTGAAAATAAATGGGTAGGTGTACCGAATTTCGATTTTTTTATGTACATTTTATATGAGGTATTTAAACATAAGTGGTCGGATCATAGGTCTCAATGGACCGATCTTTTTCGCACATACAGCGTAGGTATATTAGTAATCTAAGTTATAAGTTTCATTTATCTAGCTCTTCAATTTTAAAAGTAGTAGGGATTTCAACAGACAGACGGACAGACAGACGGACATCGCTAAATCGACTCAGTCATGCTGATCAAGAATATATATACTTTTCCATACCGGAGATGCTTCCTTCTGGGTGTTACAAACGGCGTACCAAACTGAATATACCCTTTCACTCTTAGTGTATAAAAAAATGTCATAAGTAAAGGTAAACAAAGGACAAATATACCACGAAACAAATTAAGAAATAGTAAATTACACTGTCGACAATCAAAATGGGTACGGAAAATATTTTGAAACTCGTACGTTATTTGGTTCCCTGCTTTTCTGGAACGGATTCACCATTATTAAAAACACAAATTTTACAGATTTATTGAAGGTTGTAAAGCTGCGAAGCTTGGAAATCAAGATTCAGAGAATAATATATTTATTAAATGCGTTAGGTTACGATTGAATGAGGATGCTTATGACTTAGTAAGGTCAAGAAATTTCGAAAAAATAGAAGATTTATACGATTTGCTAAAAAATACATACTTATAAGTAGTTTCCTTAGATTCAGTACTACAAAAGATTAGACAAACATATCAAAATAGTGGAGAAAAGTTGAGGGCATTTGCCAGACGGTTATATGGATAACAATTCATGGCATTGGAGATCGCCAGTAAAAAGTACAGAAAAAATATAGATACAATGAGCACAGGAAAACGTTAGCAGATGAATTTGGACAAGTAATTAATAATGATGATATAAATTCCGAAATAGGGAGAACATTTCCAATATGTTCCTTTTGTAAAAAATCAGGACATAGGGAAGATTGCTGGAATGGGGAAAATATGCCTTTCTGCAAAGAGTGCCAAACTTATGGACACGAATCTAATTGGAAATGTGGAAATATTAAAATGAAAAATGTGAATACACCTGCAAATTATACACAACAAGGTGATAATAATCAAATGAAAAATAATACAAGTAATATGAAATGCTCATGGTATAATAGAAAAGGGCACACAATAACTAATTGTTATGCGGAAGAAAATATAGAATCAGCTACAGGTAATATAGTTAGGCCGGAAGTTGTAGAAGTTTGTAGTATAACACTACAAAAAAGCGAAATAGAGAGTATAAGTAATCAAGAAAATAAAGAACAAAAAGTGAAGATACATATTAATGAAGGTAGAAATCCTCCAACAAAAACATATAATGAACTAAATAAAAAAAAAACACAACTTGAAGCGAAAAATGAACAAAATATAGGAATTAAGGAAATTAAAAATAAACAAATTATAAAGAAAGCAAATGATGTAAAGAAAGTAAAACCAATAAAATCCGAAGTTAAAAATATTAAAATCAAGAATAATAAAATCAAAAGTAAATCAAATAAAAAGATAGTTGTAATTAAGGGCCCTGAAAATTTGGGAACGTCTGGCAAGACTGTGAATACATTCCGTACAGGGGCGAGTATAATTTGTAATGAAGTAATTTCAATATTTCTTTTTATTATTAGCGCTATGTGCAGTTTATCGTCAGAAATGTATAATAAATTCACGATCTGTAAAATTAAATTGTCTTCAATTGCTAATAATTTTAAGAGTAAATTTATGTCGAGAAAAATAAAATTAACTTTACAATTAGGCATGCATCGTAAAATATTTAACCGGCATGGAGAGTGTTTTAAGCTATCCGATACGAGTGATGAAGTAGATGAAGTTCATTGAAGTACCTTGCGAGGCAGCAAAAAATGGAAAACTTACTTTGTTAGTGGATTCTGGAGCTGAGGCCAGCCTGATTAAAGAAAATAGGATGGCACATTTGCCGAATTTTAATAAAAATATTCAGAAAGATCTGAGTGGTGCTTTTGGTGGATGCGTTAGAACCTTAGGCTCCACTAAGGTTCAGCACACAAACATAGAAAACCTGAGTTTAACGCTACACGTTGTGTCACTTGAACAAGGGGTACCAGCAGATGGAATAGTCGGGCGTGACAATCTCTGGAACAGATCTATAATAAATGCGTTAAATAAAAAAATTACATTTTTTGATGAAGACAAAAATCACCTTGTTAAATTTCCATTAAAATCATTGCAAGACATAGAAAATATTAATTTTAATCAACAAATCAGGGTACAGCCCAGAACAGCCATGGTTGTATCACTGCCGTTAAGAACAAGAATTCCTATAGTTTTGTTGCACAAACAGGAAATTCAGCCAGGAGTATATTTGGGACAGAGTTTAACAAACGTTAGAAGAAATAGAGTATATGCATTAATTTTAAATGCCACCGATAAGGAAGTGACCATTGATAGCAATTTCAAGCCACAATTTTCAAATTTTAACAAATATAAAGAAGCAACAAAGACGAGTTCTACAATAAATACAATAAACTCGGTTAATATAAAAAATAGAATTGATAGATTATTAGGGAATGTAAAGATCGATGAATCATTAAATAAAGAAGAAGTTGCATATTTGCAAAATATGTGCTTGTCATATCATTACGTTTTTCATTTGGAAGGGGATGAATTAACATTCACTCCGATATTAAAACATGAAATACCCACACAATGGAATCAACCACCAATAAATCAGAAACAGTATAAACTTCCTCATATGCATAGAAATGAGATTAACAGACAAGTATCAAAGATGTTAGACGATGGAATTATTTCACCAAGCATGTCGCCTTGGAATTCCCCATTATTATTGGTACCTAAAAAGGGCGATAAAGATGGCAATAAGAAATGGAGACTGGTTATAGATTTCCAAAAATTAAATGACGTCACCATCAAACAGGTGTTTCCGATACCACGAATAGATGAGATTTTAGACCAGTTAGGTCATAGTCGGTATTTTTCAACACTAGATTTAGCAAGTGGTTACCATAAGGTTCTAGTTGAAGATAGTGACAAAGAAAAAACTGCTTTCAGTACAGGACTTGGTCATTTCGAATTTAACAGAATGCCATTCGGTCTAACGGGGGCACCTGCCACCTTTCAAAGGATAATGAACCACAAACTAACAGGTTTAAAGGGTATTGATTGTTTCGTTTATTTAGATGACATAGTGGTTTATGGAAATAATTTAGCAGAACACGAGCATAGGCTATGCAAAGTTTTGCAAAAGCTGAGAGAACATAATTTGAAATTAAATACAGAAAAATGTCAGTTTTTGCGACGCGAGGTTTATATTTAGGACATAAATATTCTGAGTTAGGTGCCCTACCAGACCCAGCCAAAGTAGAGTGTGTAAAAAATATTCCAGTTCCGAAAAATAGGACGAAGGAAGTTCAAGCATTTTTAGGCTTAATTAATTATTACAGAAAATTTATAGGAGGTATGGCGAAACTGTCACTACCAATAAATTGTTTGCTTAAAAAGGACGCTAAGTTCATATGGAATGACAATTGTCAGAATTCGTTTTTAAAACTTAAGGAGGCAATTATGTCACCACCCATACTAGCGTATCCGGATTTTATCGAACCCTTTTTGCTCACGACAGACGCCAGTAACGAAGCAATTGGCGCGGTTCTTTCGCAAGGTGAAGTTGGAAGCGACCGTCCGACCGCGTTTGCCAGTAGGTCTCT
The DNA here is from genome assembly GCA_951804985.1 of Dryomyza anilis. NCBI lineage: Eukaryota > Metazoa > Arthropoda > Insecta > Diptera > Dryomyzidae > Dryomyza > Dryomyza anilis. The sequence goes on along the minus strand of OX638131.1, from coordinate 52,496,117 downwards.
TAACGATGCGGAAACACGCTACTCTACTATAGAGAAAGAATTTTTGGCAATTGTATGGGCAACAAAAAAATTTTAGGGCATATCTTTTGGCCATATCTTTTGACCATTTAAAATTTATACAGACATCACGTCTTGCGCGTTTCCGAAACAAATTATCGGAATATGATTTTGAAATTCATTATAAACCGGAAAAAAGTAATTTAAACGCGGATGCGCTTAGCCGCATACCGAATAATACTGAAAAAGTAGTTGTAATACAAACACGTTCAAAAACCACGAAAAGAGACAAGGAGGACGATGAGAAACAGTCGGAATGCGATCCTGACGATTTGATAACAAAGGAAAATGACAATATAATAATTCTAACTGAACCTCGGGACATAGAGACGGTAATTAAAGATTTTTCACGATTCACCGTTAGGTGGTCACCAAGGGGGCGTAAAAACATTTTTAAGAATTCGGCAACAGTACCGATGGAAGGGTATGCAGAAGCAAATAAAGGATTATGTGAAAAATTGTTCAAAATGTCAGGTAAACAAGAGTTCTAGGCTGACGAAGATGTCAATGGTTCTAACTGATACGTCAGTCAGACCCTTTGACAAAGTGTACATGGACCTAGTGTGTATTCTGCCTGAAACCATTTCAGGGAATAAATACATCTGAACGTTTCAGGACGATTTTTCTAAATTTATGTGTACCAAAGTATTGGTAACAGACAATGGATCGAACTTCGTTTCCAAACTATTTTCGGATACATGTAAATTGTTAGGAATTAAAAAATTACATATAACACCCTACCATCCACATGCTAATGGGTCATTCGAACGAAGTCATTGTCCACTAGCTGAATATTTACGTAGTTTTGCTAAAGAGGATGGGTCAAACTGGGACCAATGGTTAAATTCTGCAATGCATGTTCATAATAACACGGTGCATACGTCGACGGGTCAAACACCATTCCGTACGTTGTACGGGTTTGACTTCGACATGCATACGAATTTAAAGCGTAAATGTTCACCTTTATATAACGCAGAAGACTACAATAAGGTACTAAAGTACCAAATACAGCGATCACACGATATCGTCAGGCAAAATCAATGTAGGGCCAAGGAGGTGTCGAAAAAACAATACGACAAGAACCTCAACCCTATACAATTCAAACCACACGACATGGTTTTAATGAAAAACCAAACTAGGAAGAATAAGTGCTCTCCAATTTGGAAGGGACCCTACGTGGTCGTAGATTGAAGTGGGCCAGTGACCACGACGATATTGATCAAAAAGATAAGAAAATTCACAATAATTTGTTAAAGGCATATCACAAATAGTGTATGCCGTTAAAACTAAAAATATTATAACTCGTCATTTAGAGGAAGAAATAAATATAAATAGTTTAGGAAAACAGTAAGTATCAAACAAAAGAAAAAAATATAATAATAAAAAATAAAAAAAACATAGGACATATTAATAACAATAATTTAGTAATAAATATATATATATATATATATATATATATATATATATATATATATATATATATATATATATATATATAACTATTTTAGGAAAAGAACTTATAATTTAATTGGTTAGTTAATCATCAATTGAGAAAAGAAATAAATTAAGCACATGCAACCAATTGCATTAATTTAAAATTAAATCAATGTTAGTAATAAAATTGTCGAATTCAATACAGATAATGCAAAACCAACAATTGCATTACTGACCTATATTAATAGCGCAAGCTATCAAACCTTGAAAAGGGTCATTCCCCCAAGTGTTTCATACTGAAGCACATATGCAATTTGTACGAACGTATGTATATCATACACTAAGCATGCGTTAATAGCTGACATATAAATGCAGATCTTGCAGTTTTTTTGATACCATAAACAATGCAAATAAATATAATTCAATTTTACCGTCAATGTAAAAAAACAGGTAATAAATAAAAGCAAAGAATTTAAAATTAAAAAAAGCGATTTATCCATTAAAATATTTAGTGCAGTTAAAATTTAAAAAAAAAGTTTTAATAATTGAATCGAAAAAAAAGGGGAAACATATTAGTATAAATAAAATGGAGAAAATATATATATAGGTATTAAATATTATTTTTTTTTTTTAAATGATTTTTTAAATTTTAAAGATAAAAAAGTGAAAAAAAAATAGAATAAGAAGAGATGAAAAAAAAAATAAAAATATGAAAAAAAAAATAAACAAGAAAAAAATTGGGGAATTAAAATTTAAAAAAAAAAGAGGGATACAAATTTTTATTAAAAAGAAAAACAGAGAAGAAAAAAAAAAAGACAAAAAAAAATTATATTAACAATTAAATTTTTAAAGAATAAAAAAAAAAGGAATTATAAAATATATATATGAAAAAAAAGGAGAAAATTTTAATTAAAGAGAAAAAAAAAAAAACTAATAAAAAAAAACTTTTTAAAAATCAAGCTTTTATAAAAATCTGTACTAAAAAATTAAAAATAAATTTACTAAAAATATAAAATATATTTATAAGTAGTAGGTATGTATATTTATAATGAATACATATTAATATATGAAATAAATTAAATCTTATTCAAATTATATTATTAAGATATACGTTTATAAGAAATAAATTTTAAAATTTACTAAGAGGTTTCCAAATACAAAAATGAAAGCGTGCGGCGAAAATATTAAAAATTACCAGCATATTACATTTGTAAATGTGTGGCTTAAATATGAATTTTAACTATCAAAGGAATACAATTATGATCATATTTATATATATATATATATATATATATATATATATTATATATATATATATATATATATATATATATATATATATATATATATATATATATATATATATATATATATATATATATTATCTTATACATCACAAACCTACAACTCTTTATACTTTAAATCTCGCAACCGCTCAGCACACTATAACCCTTCACAGCATAAGGCAGGATTGTATAGGATATATCACGTCCCGTTGTCCAGTTACACCCAGATTCTACATGACGATTATAATATAAAATATGAGCTTTTACTTCAATTTTCAAAACTATGCACTACTTTTATAAGTCGAGAGTTGTAGCATTTTAAAAGGTTTGCTTATTTGACAGGTGCCACAAACCTCTATGAAATTACAACCCTTTATGGCAAGGAGATATATCGTCGGTGATACTGCAAAACCGTCTAACTGCATGTGAGAATTACGCCTAATTTTGTGTTATAATCGGGTTTTTAATGATATGTTGATCGGATAAATTAGAAATTAGGCATACTTAATTTGTATGAATTAAGTCAAAATTGAGATTGAAAATAGTTTTGTTTCTTCTGTAAAATTCTTTTTGTAAGAGGTATTCGAAAATGTAGATAGACGGTTTTGCAGTATCACCGACGATATAACCTTTATCTACATCATTTAGCCAAATTCCATGACTTAAATTAAGTACATAAATAAATATTTCTAATTAAAAGTTAAGTTTTACCAGATTATCCTGAGGTAAAAACATAACACATGCCAAAAAAATATCATTGGGCTTCCGATATCAGCACTGCCTACAAAACTCATAGATACTTCCATACAGATCTACCCCTTCTCCAAAATTATATTGAAAACTATTGCAAAGTTGAATTAAATTGCAAAGTTTATTAGTGCTTGAGATGGACTGTAATATTCAATAATTTTGCCGCACGCTTTTATTTTTGTATTTGGAAACCTCTTAGTAAATTTTAAAATTTATTTCTTATAAACGTATATCTTAATAATATAATTTGAATAAGATTTAATTTATTTCATATATTAATATGTATTCATTATAAATATACATACCTACTACTTATAAATATATTTTATATTTTTAGTAAATTTATTTTTAATTTTTTAGTACAGATTTTTATAAAAGCTTGATTTTTAAAAAGTTTTTTTTTATTAGTTTTTTTATTTTTACTTTTTTAGTCGTTATATGGTCATTAGAATTATTATTTTGCATAGATCGGTTCAGCGGTTACCGAGTTATAATTTTTGCCCTTAACACCTTCTGTCGATGTAATTTGAACTACTTTCTAGTCTTTGAAAATTTCCACAACGATTTCCTGTACCAAGCATTGTCGAGATCAGTTAAGTGATAACCGAGATATAAAATTTTGATCTTAACACCCTCTATCGATATAAGTCTAGAGTATGTTAAATTTGGTGCCTGCAAGAGTAATTGTACCAAGTTTTTCATATATCGGTTCAGCAGTTACCGCGATATGTTTTGTACTTACCGCCCTCTATCGATATAATTTCGAACTATACACTAGCATATCGTCGTTGTAGAACGAAAAGTCACCAAATACATTTTCAAAATGCCAAATATTCATTTACAAAAATCTTTATATACATTTATGTTAACTTTTAATCGATGATATCAATTTTTTTAACCAAATGATAAGAAAATGTAAATCTATCAATTGATATTTAAAAATGCATCAATTACTTTTTATAGTATTAATCAACAAACTAGATATTTAGATTATTCATAAAAATGTAGTTTGTGACTTATCGTTCTACAATGACGATATGTTAAATTAGGGTCCCGAAGGTGTCACTTAATGAGGTTTTGAATAGATCGGTTCAATGGTTACCGAGATCTAAAATTGTGCCGTTAACGCCCCCTCTCGATGAAATTTAGAACTACTTTCTGAACTGCATTAATTTGCGTGCTCGAATGAATTACTGCACCAAGTTTTTCAGAGATCGGTTCAGTGGTTACTGCGATATAAAATTTCGTACTTAACGTGCTCTAGCGATGGAAAATCAAAGCTCTGAGTAAATAAATATGACATATTTCAGTCTTCAATACTATACATATTATATACTAGCTGGACCCGTGCAGGACTCGTGCCAAGATTTTGTGAATTCAAAGATATGGATTTTATTGTGGAGAGTTTTAGTGTGGTGAAATTTTATGTTGTACACTTTATTGTGGTGAATTTTAGTGTAGTGAATTTCAGTGTGGTGAGTTATAGTGTGGTGAGTTTTAGTGTGGTGAGTTTTAGTGTGATTAATTTTAGTGTGGTGAATTTTATTGTGGTGAGTTTTAGTGTGGTGAGTTTTAGTGTGGTGAGTTCGTTTTTCTTTATCTTTCCTTTTTTTGTTTTTCCTTTAGTTTGGTTTTTAGTTTTATGTTATTGATTTTATTTTTGTATTTTTGATTTTGTTTTGTGCTTTTGCTTTTGTGTTTTTACTTTTAATGTTTTTTTTTTGTATTTGAGTTTTTTGTTTCATGTTCGTAGCTGGTGAAACTGCCGAGTTATATCATATTGAAAGTTTAAGTTGTATGGGAGGTGCCACGCCTATTTGTCCAATCCCGCCCATATATATCCTATCATTCCTTCCAAATCATACCGCATCTGTGGTAAAAATTTCAGGAAAATAGGATGAGCAGTTTTATTTATTATATTAAAAGCATTTGATCTTTCTAGGTGAAGATAGGATTTCAGAGGGTCCATTAATAATTAATGTGACCTCTAGCGGAGAAAATTCGAAGTTCTAAGTTTGCCAAATTTTTACCCGTTGCCAATACTATACATGTTTTAAATTTCAATTTTCTAGGTGAAGAACGCACTTTAGAGGGTCCATTAATAGCAAATGCGCCCCCTAGCGGACAAAATTCAAAGTTCTGAGTTTGCCATATTTTTCCCCGTGTCTAAAACTATACATATTCTAAATTTCAGGTAAAGAACAGACCTCACACGGTCTAAAAATAGTTTTAGCGCCCCCAATCGGCCAAAATTCGAACTTTAAAATTTATTTTTATATGTGCCACATCGAATACTATATGTGTTCCAAGTTTCAACTCGATCGGATGTAGGGAAGTATGTTAAATTTGATATTTTTGTGCCCGACATACTAACAAACGAACAAACGAACAAACGAACAAAGGTACAAACAAGTGAAGTTAAATAAAAGCTTGTAAAATAAAAAGAAGGAGGTATGAAAATTTTAATTAGAGAGAAGAAAAAAAAAGGAAGAAAATAAGAAAAAAAAGAAGAAGAAGAAAATAAGAAGAGAAGAAAAAAAAATATAGAGAAAAAAAAATAAGAGAAAAAAATATATAAATAACAGATATTAACTATTAATTTTTTTTTAAAGAAAAAAAAAAGGAAAAAATATATGAAAAAAAAATAAGGGGAATTAAAATATTAAAAAAATTAATTAATTTATTTTAATTTTTATCTAACATTTTATTTTGTTTTGGAAATTTAAATTTGTATTGGAAATTAAATAAATTTTTAAACTAAATTAACACAGTTAAAGAAAATAATATGTATATATAATAAATTCAACAATTCTTGAGAAAATTTTAAATAATATATATGTATATGCAATGTGCAATATATTCTATGTACATATATATTTAAAAAAAGAAAATTATATGAAATAATTTTTTTTTTTCGTTTTTGCGCATTGAAGGGGGATTGAATCCGCCGCATTGAGTCCCTCCGCATATAAGACGAGGATCTTAGCCATTGTTCAAGGGACATACTTACTTACTTACTTAAATGGCCCTTACAACCGTGGGTCGGTTTTGGCCGCTGAGATGAAGCCGCGCCAGTCGGATCTGCTTTGCGCGCGCTGACGCCAGTTAGAAATACCAAGCGTTGCCAGGTTGTCCTCAACTTGGTCTTTCCAACGCAGATTTGGACGCCCTCTTCTACGCTGTCCACCTTCGAGTTTCGATTCAAGCACCTTCTTGGCTGGAGTGTTTTCATCCATTCGTTCGACATGACCTAGCCAGCGAAGCCGCTGGATCTTGATGCGCTTGACTATGTCAATGTCGTCGAATAACTCATATAGCTCGTGGTTCATCCTGATTCGATACTCGTTAGCAAAGCAGATAGGGCCAAAGATTTTACGGAGAATCTTTCTCTCGAACGCTCCCAGTACTCTCTCATCGGTGGTGGCCAGCGTCCATGTTTCTGCACCATAAAGTAGGACGGGCATGATGAGTGACTTGTAGAGCGTTATTTTTGTCCGGCGAGAGAGGGCTCTGCTTCTCAATTGCCTACTGAGCCCAAAGTAGCACCTGTTGGCAAGAGTTATTCTCCGTTTGATCTCCAGGCTGACGTCGTTGTTGCTGTTTACGCTGGATCCCAGATAGACGAAGTCCTTCACAATGTCGAACTTGTGGGTGTCAAAATCAGCTTTTTGTCCAAGACGCACGGACTCTTTTTTGCTTGTTGACACAAGGAACTTCGTCTTGTCCTCGTTCACCGCTAGACCCATTCGACGCGACTCTTTCTCCAATCTGGAGAATGCTGCGCTGACTGCTCGTGTGCTCCTGCCAATGATATCAATATCGTCGGCATATGCGAGCAGCATGACACTTTTGTTGAGGATAGTGCCGCTTTGACGGAGTTCGGCAGCTCGAACTATTTTCTCCATCAATAAGTTAAAAAAGTCGCACGATAGGGAGTCACCCTGTCTGAAACCTCGTTCGGTATGAAATGGCTCGGAGAGGTCTTTTCCTATTCTCACTGAGCAACGTGTGTTGCTCAGGGTCATCCTGCAAAGTCTTATAAGTTTCGCAGGTATACCGAACTCAGACATTGCGGCGTATAATCGTTCCCTTATCGGAGTGTCGAAGGCGGCTTTATAGTCGACTAATAGGTGGTAGGTGTCGATCTGTTTTTCTAGGGTCTTTTCCTGGATTAGGCGCAATGTGAAAATCTGGTCTATGGTGGACTTTCCAGGTCTGAAGCCGCACTGATAAGGTCCAATCAGTCTGTTGACGATGGGCTTCAGTCTTTCACATAATACGCTCGATAGAACCTTGTATGCGATATTGAGTAGGCTGATCCCACGGTAGTTGGCGCAGATAGTGGGATCCCCTTTCTTAAGGATTGGGCAGAGTACACTGAGGTTCCAGTCACTTGGCATGCTTTCATCCGACCATATTCTGCTTACGAGCTCGTGCATGCTCTCTATTAGCTCTTCGCCTCCGGTCTTAAACAATTCAGCAGGCAGGCCATCAGCACCTGCGGCTTTGTTGTTTTTCAGCCGAGCAATGGCTGTTCTGACCTCGTCATGGTCGGGTGGCGGAATCTCAACGTCGTCATCAAGTACTGGGGTTGCCGGGTTTGCTTCTCTATCGGTGGAATTGAGGTCATCATCACCGGTCAGCAGTTTAGAGAAGTGATCCCTCCATATTTTCAGTGTGCTCTGGATATCTGTCACTAGATTTCCGTTCTCATCTTTACAGGAAGAGGCTCCGGATTTCGAACCTCCGGCTAGGCGTCTTATTTTCTCGAAGAATTTTCGAGCCTCATTCCTGTCCCCATGCATCTCAATCTCCTCACACTCACGTCTTTCTGCCTCGCTTTTTTTTCGCCTGAAAAGACGTCTCTCTTCCCTCCTCTTCTCTTTGTATCGCTCCTTCGCAGCTCGCGTAGCTACTGACTGCAGGGTGGATTTGTACGCAGCGTCTTTCTCTGCAGTGGCCGCGCGACACTCTTGGTCATACCACTGATTCCTCAGGGGGCGTTGGAATCCAAGCACCTCTTCGGCAGCCGTACGCATAGAGCAGGAGATATGATTCCACTGCGCGCTTATATCATCGAGAGGAGGAGTGCTTTGTCTAAGCAGGTGTGAGAGTCGAGTGGAAAAGGCTTGCGTTGTCTGTTGTGATTGCAGCTTTCCGACGTCTAGCTTTCTCTGCGTTTGGTTCCGTACGTTCTTCGCAGCGCTTAAGCGTGTGCGGACCTTGGCTGCTACAAGGTAATGATCCGAGTCCATATTGGCACCTCGGATAGTGCGTACGTCCATCACGCTTGAAGAGTGCCTTCCGTCAATCACAACGTGATCAATTTGATTTCGAGTTTTTTGATCGGGCGACAACCATGTGGCCTTGTGGATATCGAAATGTTCGAATCTAGTGCTACTAACTACCATGTTTCGTGCTGCGGCGAAGTCGATTAGTCTCGTTCCGTTATCGGAAGTGTTGGCATGGAGGCTAAATTTTCCGATTGTGGGACAATAGATGGCTTCTCTGCCCACCTTGGCGTTAAAATCGCCTAGCACGATTTTGATATCGTGGCGGGGGCAGCGCTCGTATGCGTTGTCTAGGCGCTCGTAGAAGCGCTCTTTTGTCTCGTCATCTTTCTCGTTCGTCGGAGCGTGTGCACAAATTAGGCTGATATGGAAATATTTAGCCTTGATGCGGATTGTTGCCAGCCTTTCGTCCACGGGCGTGAACCTAGAGACAAGGTGGCGGAGTCTCTTGCCGACCACAAATCCACATCCAAATTCGTGTCTCTCCGCATGGCAGCTGTAGTAGATATCACAGGACGCTTGTTTCGAACAGCCCTGTCCCGTCCATCGCATCTCCTGGATAGCGGTGATGTCAGCCTTATATTTTTCGAGGACATCTGCCAGCTGGATAGAGGCACCTTCCCTATAAAGGGTCCGGACATTCCAGGTGCATATCCGTAAATCATGGTCCTTAAAACGTTTGCGTGGGTCGTCATCGTTGTAATCGGTCGTTATCCGAGGCTTCTTTTTTGTTTTCATTGGGCGCATAGGTTTTTTCCGTGGTGGGACCCAAACCCAACGCACGAACCCTCACTCTGAGGGAGATAATACACTAAAATTACACTAAAGCTAGTGCTATACTAAATAACTGTGTTTCAAATAAGTTAAACACAAACAAAATTTAATTTCAATGTTATTGCATACATAAACAACTATACATAACATGACACTAAGTTTAGATAAACTAATACCACACTAAATAGTAATAGTTCAAATAATGTACCATACTTTAATTCAAGTAATTTAAATATCTTAAGATCAATCCTTTTCTTGTGACGAATGTACATAAACCATTATATAATTTTCGAAAATTATATTAAATTTATATAAGTTAGTACCACACCGCACATTTGGAAGAGTTTAAAAACAAAATTAAATTGTTAAATCTACATGTAAATTTAAAATATCCGAGTGCACAAAAAATTGTTATTTAGAGTGACCAACAGTGCTGGATACCCAGAAGACGCATAGATAATCGTTGGGGTCTTGGGACTTTAATGGGGACATGTGGAAGGAGCTCTGGGTGTTATCAATAAGAAGAAGAAGTGAAGCAGAGGTCCAGCAGATTCAAATAAAGAAAAGAAAAACGAAGAAATGAAGCAGAGTGGCAGCATATTTGAATACGTAGAAGGATGCACTATGAGCAAACTTATTGTTATACCAAGCACAAGTAGATTGCAGTGATTGAATTTTAATCATAAAACTACAACTGCCAGATACAAGATGCAGAAAACAATATTCAACATTGATCTTGACAATGTATATACAAAGTCAAATTATTATGTCTTCCATCGCACATAGAGAAGAAGCGATGCAGTAACGATTTTCTGATATCAACAATTCAGAAATCTATAATATTCTAAATAAAACGACATGAGCACCAAGATGTTCCACAAAAAAAGTAGTGAAGCAGATGCCCAGCGGTTTTCTGATATTAACAATTCAGAAATCTATAGGCTACATAAAGTGACATGAGCACCAAGATGTTTTAAAAATGTTTGACATGATCGCAGAAAAGAACACCCATCTCGAACGAATCGTCAACCAAGTCAACGGGACCAAAACTCTCTTGACCGACTAAGAGTCCAGCGTATCAACATGACGACGTCTATTGGAGATAACACCATTGCAAAAAAATGTATATATTTTTATATATTTATATATTTATATATTTATATATTTATATATTTATATATTTATATATTTATATATTTATATATTTATATATTTATATATTTATATATTTATATATTTATATATTTATATATTTATATATTTATATATTTATATATTTATATATTTATATATTTATATATTTATATATTTATATATTTATATATTTATATATTTATATATTTATATATTTATATATTTATATATTTATATATTTATATATTTATATATTTATATATTTATATATTTATATATTTATATATTTATATATTTATATATTTATATATTTATATATTTATATATTTATATATTTATATATTTATATATTTATATATTTATATATTTATATATTTATATATTTATATATTTATATATTTATATATTTATATATTTATATATTTATATATTTATATATTTATATATTTATATATTTATATATTTATATATTTATATATTTATATATTTATATATTTATATATTTATATATTTATATATTTATATATTTATATATTTATATATTTATATATTTATATATTTATATATTTATATATTTATATATTTATATATTTATATATTTATATATTTATATATTTATATATTTATATATTTATATATTTATATATTTATATATTTATATATTTATATATTTATATATTTATATATTTATATATTTATATATTTATATATTTATATATTTATATATTTATATATTTATATATTTATATATTTATATATTTATATATTTATATATTTATATATTTATATATTTATATATTTATATATTTATATATTTATATATTTATATATTTATATATTTATATATTTATATATTTATATATTTATATATTTATATATTTATATATTTATATATTTATATATTTATATATTTATATATTTATATATTTATATATTTATATATTTATATATTTATATATTTATATATTTATATATTTATATATTTATATATTTATATATTTATATATTTATATATTTATATATTTATATATTTATATATTTATATATTTATATATTTATATATTTATATATTTATATATTTATATATTTATATATTTATATATTTATATATTTATATATTTATATATTTATATATTTATATATTTATATATTTATATATTTATATATTTATATATTTATATATTTATATATTTATATATTTATATATTTATATATTTATATATTTATATATTTATATATTTATATATTTATATATTTATATATTTATATATTTATATATTTATATATTTATATATTTATATATTTATATATTTATATATTTATATATTTATATATTTATATATTTATATATTTATATATTTATATATTTATATATTTATATATTTATATATTTATATATTTATATATTTATATATTTATATATTTATATATTTATATATTTATATATTTATATATTTATATATTTATATATTTATATATTTATATATTTATATATTTATATATTTATATATTTATATATTTATATATTTATATATTTATATATTTATATATTTATATATTTATATATTTATATATTTATATATTTATATATTTATATATTTATATATTTATATATTTATATATTTATATATTTATATATTTATATATTTATATATTTATATATTTATATATTTATATATTTATATATTTATATATTTATATATTTATATATTTATATATTTATATATTTATATATTTATATATTTATATATTTATATATTTATATATTTATATATTTATATATTTATATATTTATATATTTATATATTTATATATTTATATATTTATATATTTATATATTTATATATTTATATATTTATATATTTATATATTTATATATTTATATATTTATATATTTATATATTTATATATTTATATATTTATATATTTATATATTTATATATTTATATATTTATATATTTATATATTTATATATTTATATATTTATATATTTATATATTTATATATTTATATATTTATATATTTATATATTTATATATTTATATATTTATATATTTATATATTTATATATTTATATATTTATATATTTATATATTTATATATTTATATATTTATATATTTATATATTTATATATTTATATATTTATATATTTATATATTTATATATTTATATATTTATATATTTATATATTTATATATTTATATATTTATATATTTATATATTTATATATTTATATATTTATATATTTATATATTTATATATTTATATATTTATATATTTATATATTTATATATTTATATATTTATATATTTATATATTTATATATTTATATATTTATATATTTATATATTTATATATTTATATATTTATATATTTATATATTTATATATTTATATATTTATATATTTATATATTTATATATTTATATATTTATATATTTATATATTTATATATTTATATATTTATATATTTATATATTTATATATTTATATATTTATATATTTATATATTTATATATTTATATATTTATATATTTATATATTTATATATTTATATATTTATATATTTATATATTTATATATTTATATATTTATATATTTATATATTTATATATTTATATATTTATATATTTATATATTTATATATTTATATATTTATATATTTATATATTTATATATTTATATATTTATATATTTATATATTTATATATTTATATATTTATATATTTATATATTTATATATTTATATATTTATATATTTATATATTTATATATTTATATATTTATATATTTATATATTTATATATTTATATATTTATATATTTATATATTTATATATTTATATATTTATATATTTATATATTTATATATTTATATATTTATATATTTATATATTTATATATTTATATATTTATATATTTATATATTTATATATTTATATATTTATATATTTATATATTTATATATTTATATATTTATATATTTATATATTTATATATTTATATATTTATATATTTATATATTTATATATTTATATATTTATATATTTATATATTTATATATTTATATATTTATATATTTATATATTTATATATTTATATATTTATATATTTATATATTTATATATTTATATATTTATATATTTATATATTTATATATTTATATATTTATATATTTATATATTTATATATTTATATATTTATATATTTATATATTTATATATTTATATATTTATATATTTATATATTTATATATTTATATATTTATATATTTATATATTTATATATTTATATATTTATATATTTATATATTTATATATTTATATATTTATATATTTATATATTTATATATTTATATATTTATATATTTATATATTTATATATTTATATATTTATATATTTATATATTTATATATTTATATATTTATATATTTATATATTTATATATTTATATATTTATATATTTATATATTTATATATTTATATATTTATATATTTATATATTTATATATTTATATATTTATATATTTATATATTTATATATTTATATATTTATATATTTATATATTTATATATTTATATATTTATATATTTATATATTTATATATTTATATATTTATATATTTATATATTTATATATTTATATATTTATATATTTATATATTTATATATTTATATATTTATATATTTATATATTTATATATTTATATATTTATATATTTATATATTTATATATTTATATATTTATATATTTATATATTTATATATTTATATATTTATATATTTATATATTTATATATTTATATATTTATATATTTATATATTTATATATTTATATATTTATATATTTATATATTTATATATTTATATATTTATATATTTATATATTTATATATTTATATATTTATATATTTATATATTTATATATTTATATATTTATATATTTATATATTTATATATTTATATATTTATATATTTATATATTTATATATTTATATATTTATATATTTATATATTTATATATTTATATATTTATATATTTATATATTTATATATTTATATATTTATATATTTATATATTTATATATTTATATATTTATATATTTATATATTTATATATTTATATATTTATATATTTATATATTTATATATTTATATATTTATATATTTATATATTTATATATTTATATATTTATATATTTATATATTTATATATTTATATATTTATATATTTATATATTTATATATTTATATATTTATATATTTATATATTTATATATTTATATATTTATATATTTATATATTTATCTTGTGTTTGTTTGATTGATTAATTTATTGTTATTTTTTTTACATTTTTTGCAAGTACACGTCAATGAACAACTTCATCAAATATGAACTCATCATCAAATAGTAGGAGAAACACATCCAGCTACCACCAGCTAAATTCGTTTTGCAGTGATCATCACAAATTCCTTCAGTACGCACACAATTGAATATATATATTTAAAAATCTTTATTTATTGAAATGTATATTATGTTAATGCTTTTTAATGTTAATACTTATTATTGTTTATAGTATTACAATTCATTTTATGTAAATGTAAATTGCACATCAATGTTTGTAGTATAAAAACAATAATTAAAAAAATAATAATAAAAAAAATATATATAAAATGCCCTAGTTTTTATTGTCATCAATTTTCCTTTGGGTCTCAGATTACGTCCGACATTGCTTTGATATGTCTGTTCCAATTTCTGAACAAAATGCGTCATCAGTTCTGCTTCACCTCGTTTTTGATTGGCTGATTTCAAAATATTTCTCGTTTCCGCTCTCTTTGTTTTGAACGTAATTTATCTCAGATTTGGTTTTGAAAAATAGGTTAGATGTCTATGTCTCCTTTAGTCTGAATTTGCTCCTCTTTTGTACCTAAATCTGAACCAATGGCGTACCATTTAGTCAGGGATGTCGTACGTTTGAGTACGAAAGAGTACGTAATTACGAACGTACTCAACACTGGGAACATTTCAAAAATTTCGTTTTAAAGGCAAATTCTAAAGAAAAACATTGTTGATGTGTAGTTTAACGGAGATAGCAGTGGACCTAAACGCCGTAGTCAGGTGCCAGCTTGGGGCAACTTAAATAAAAACATATTTCTATAATTATGAAATTAAATTATTAAATACAATACCATAAACAATAAACCATAAATAAAGGTAGAGAGAGGAACAAAATTAAAGAAAATTTTTTCGTTATTTTTTTTGTTTTTTTTTTGCTAATACATTGCAAATACGTTGCTGACTCATTTCTTACCATATTGCTGCAATATTGCTATATATTCCTGCAATATTCCAGGAGGCGGACATAGATAGATTGCTGGAACATTGCAGCGATATTTATGGAAATATTTCAGTCTTGCAGTGCAATGTCCCAGCAACGTTCCTGCAATATTTTCGTGCTATAGGGGCACCTTCTTCCGCATCAGCACTTAAATTTTGAATTCCTAATTCTTTAACGGCTTAAACAAAATTTGATCCGTTGTCAGTCACTGTAGCCAGAATTTGAATTTAAATTTCACTTTGAATGTATTTCAATAATCATATCGTTTATTTTATCGAAAGAATGTGTTACTGAAAAAGTTTGCAAGCTAGTGCAATTGACTGTTTTTCGAAGCTAGCATCCAGACAATGGCATGTGTAGCCAAAAAAAAAACTGTGATGCTTTGTCGACCAAATATCAGCTGTGGTGCAAAAATATTTATTTCTTGAGATGTTGTCTTTTATATTTGTTACCATTGTATTACATTTCTCATCAATGATTTTTATGAATGTTGGCCTACACTAAGAAAACAAGATTTTTATGAAAGTCTTGCTGCAACTATCCTTTTAAATTTACGCCTTGTAGCAAATATTCAAACATCCCATAAGTTTCAATAAAGTTACTGAAAAACTATTAATATTTTTTAAATATGACATATATGCAGATAATTACGAGATGTTTGCCACAACAGCAATGGAAATTGAAATATTTACAGTTGACTGATAGTAAACTTCTAGAGTTCTTGAACATTTGCAGCAAACCTTGTGAGGTATTTTGACATTTGACTACCATAAAAAAGGAAAATGGCGTATTTTTTCCTTAAGCTCGATTTATCCACAACAATGAAGTAAATCAAATGGGTATAAAAGTGCCAACTCAAATATTACATTTTAATAGTAAAAGTGAAAACAAAATATCCTATGATTTAAATTATCAACACGTGATGGAAAATATTTCTTTTCAGAGTTTACTTTGATGACAGTATCGCCGGTGGGACTTGGTTCTTATGCGAAGAAATCTCAAGTCGTACAATTTTAACTTCGAAGGATTTATAATGACGAAGGCGATGTATAACCAGGATACTGTTTTAATTCTAGAAGAGTTAAAAATATATTCGGTTGCTATACATAATCTGTAATTTGAAAGATGGTTGCTAGCAATATTTATCTTATTTGACAGATGTTTGAGAGATGGTTGTCTCAAATACGATTTAAATAATTTGTAAATAACTTGATATTTAGGGCTTTGATATATCTGGCAATTATCTTTGTTTTCTTAGGGCCAATTTTTCAGTGCTAGTTGAACTTTGTTTGTTTAAACTGCGTTTAAAATCAAAATCGATTTTTTCAGTGAACTTCAACCATTGTTTAAACTTAGTTTAAACGACCGATGCTGATGGTTTAAACTACGTTTAAACTTTCCAAGTTTTTGACATGAATTTTTTTCACAACACTTTTCACTATTTTCTGTTGCTGCGCTGTTTCACAAATTATTATTAATTTTTATATTTTTGCACACTACGCATTAAAACACGTGCACTTTAGTTGCTCGATCTCTTGTTTAAATTTAAAAATACATTAATTTTATTTTTCTGAAACAATTTTTTCTTTATTTAATTTTGAATGACATTTATCAGAAGTCAAAATCGAGGGAATTATTTGTCATTTGCCTGTGATACCATATGTATTGTCTTGGTCTGTGTTCATTTCAAACTATCACTAAAAAACCGCTAACAAAATTAAACGACGTTTAATTTAAAGAGAAGATTAATTAAACGGAGTTTAAACTATGTTTAAACGAGCACTGAAAAACTGGCCCTTAGTGTACTCATAACTTTCAATTTTGAATTTGATAGCGTTAACAAATCTCTAAATGTTTTATCTTCCACAATTTTTATGTGCAGCATATTTGTAGCTATGAATTTAACAATTAAATTTTTGAAATTCTCTTTTTTTGTTTCTGATCGTATACTTCTGGTTTTGAAATTTGGTATTGTATATATGACCCATTCCATATCAATTCAACCGAAAAAATTCAAATTTTGGCGGCACCATCTCAGAATTTAATGAAATTTGGAAGTATAGTGAAACAACATAATATTAAGATATTGACCAAAATTCAGCTTTCCAGATGGTATGGTTTCAGAGATTTTGTGGTTTAAATCTTGAAAAAACTGTATAAAAATCACAAAAGTGGGGCTAATCAATTGAACGTAACTTAAGCTGTAGTGAACCAAAATAAAACACAAAGGTCTCTTTTTAAAGAAAATTTCCAAAAAGATATCTTACAATATTCCCACCATGTGGCTTTAATAATGGTCAGTTTTAAACAAAGTATATTTCAAAAGGACATATCTCAAAAAGCAACCTTTTTAAATTTTTAAGATTCATATATTGTTACGAAAAGAGGTAATTTGCTCCATTGTGCAAGCAATCAACAATAATAAATGAGACGCAAGACAATTCAGCGCACTAAGCAATGTGTTAGAAAGAGACGGAAGATCATTCAGCGCACTATGCAATGTGCGAGAAAGAGATGGAAGATCAGCACATTAAAACACATGAGTGCGAAGGAGATGCCAATAGCATGCGTCATTCACGAAACGAGTAGAAGGTTCTCGAAACAAGTCGAAGCTTGTCGAAACGTGTCGAACTGATGCCTGCAGTATATAAGGCCGCGCATCTGAGGCACTGTACTTCAGTTGTGATTTAATAGTGAACTAGTGCGTCTCGTGAGTGAACATTGTAAAGATAAATTGTAGTAATTCATCAGTTGATATAAGTGATTATTCTTTAAGTTGTTATTTAAATTAATAAAGTTCATTAATACTAGTTGAAATAATACTAGTTAAAACCAAATATAAGTGCGTTTTTATTTTGTACACAATCCAGCGATACGAACTCGTAGAACAGTTTTCCGTAGACTGAATTTTCGTAACATTGGTGTCAGAAGTGGGATTGTGATACAAAATGGTTAAATTCGAACAACTTAAAGTCGACCAGCTAAAGAAGGAGCTGGCGATTCATAATCTTCCAACTGTAGGTACGAAAGTAGAGCTACAAAAGCGTCTAATGGAATAATTAGAGAACCAAGGCATTGACCTCGCAGAGCATGAGTTTGAAGTGGATGCTGCAACAGCGTCATCGAAAAGTGTGGACACGGAGCAAAAAGTACAGTCCCAAAGTTTTGATATGAGTCAGTTGCTCGGAGCAATACAGCAACAACTTCTAGAAAATTCAAAACAGCTCCAAGAAAATGCCAACAAAATGGAACAGAAACTTCTAGAAAATTCAAAACAGCTCCAAGAAAATTCGACCAGAATGGAACAGAAACTTCAAGAAAATTCAAATCAGCTCAAATTAGACATGAAGCACGAACTTGTAGAAAATGCTACCAAAATAGAACAGAAACTTCAGAAAAATTCTGAACAGCTTCAAGAATATTCTAAGCAGCTTCTGGAAGTTTCTAATACACTACATGGCAAAGTAAATGAACTTGAAGCGCATATAAATGATGTTATTGATAAAATTCAAAGATTGGAAAATGGTATAGACAAAGAAATCCAGGAAATAAAAAAAAATTTGCACGTGTTGCAAATGAACCCCGACATGAAGAAAACCAGGATCATGTCCAAAATAGCGTAAATTTCAATCAAGCTTTAAACTAAAACGAGTCAGATCTGCGGGGCACGATCTGATTCCCATAACCGATTGCCCCAGAATCTCCATATCACCAATTGCTCGAAAGTCAAATAGTTTAACTGTCAAGGGGCTAATTGATTATGTATATGGTAACGTTGGATACAGGAGCTTCACACTCAATTATAAGAAGTAACCTTGTTAGGGACGAAATATAGCCGCTTATCGGAATAAGATTGCAAACAGCGAAAGGTGAAGAGGCTCCAATCAGAGGAAACATTACCAAGGAAATCACTATTGGCACTACGACAGTTAAGCATGATTTTATAGTGTCGGAAATAGTAGACGAAATAATACTTGGCATGGACTTCATGATAAGGAATGGTTTCACACTAGATCTAACAAGAAAAATGTTGAGTTATACCAACACAGAGATAAAACTAAACATTGATTGTGACCAGAGCCCGAAAATTAAACAAGTTATCGCTCATAAAAATAGAAAAATACCACCTAATTCAGAAGCAATTGTGTGGGCGAAATTAAATGGAGATTGTGGGATAAGCAAGTTGTGGGTTATAGAAGCGAATGATGAGCAAATGAGCAGAAGTAATATTGTAGTCGGAAGAACATTTGTAGAAGCGACAAAAGACAAAGTTGTTCCAATAAGAGTTCTCAACATGGAAAACACGTCCAAATTAATTAAAAAGGGAACAATGATAGGCCAGTGTCAAGAGGTATCAGCGATTATAAATTGTGAGTCAAATCCATCAAGGGACTACGGCACATCGCAAATAAACAAACAATCTACTCACTGGTTTATAAATGAGTGGACGAAGGATTTGGCTGCCAAAGAAAAGAGTCAAGTGCAAAAGTTAATTGATAAATATCGGTGTATATTTGCTGAAAAGGGCCAAAAGGATGGCAGAACTGCCATTGTAAAACATCGTATAGACTGGTGAATTCGTCAAGCACCAAGAAGGGTACCACTTGCGAAAAGAGACGAAGTATCACATTTGGTTGAAGAAATGCACACAAATGGCGTGGTGGAACCATCTGAGAGTCCATGGAGTTCACCAGTAGTATTGGTGAAAAAGAAGGACGGTAGTACTCGGTTCTGCGTTGATTACCGAAAACTTAATGATGTCACCAAGAAAGATAGTTATCCACTGCCCAGAATCGATGACACCTTGGATACACTATCTAATGCTAAGTGGTTTTCAACGTTGCACTTGCAAAGCGGTTACTGGCAAGTAGAAATCGATAAGAAAGATCGAGAGAAGACCGCATTCAGTACTGGAGATGGACTATGGCAATTTTTGGTAATGCCGTTTGGACTATGCAATGCCCCAGCAACATTCGAGCGGTTAATGGAGCACGTATTAAAAGGTTTACACTGGAAAACATGCCTAGTATACCTTGATGACATCATTGTTATGGGAAGGATTTCAACGAACATCTGAGAAATCTAGAGGAAGTATTCCTTCAATTGAAAAATGCGGGTCTACAACTTAGCCCAAAGAAATGCTCACTTTTCAAGAAGGAAGTCAAGTATCTGGGTCATCGAGTTACCACGGAAGGAGTGCATACCGATGAGGATAAAATAGCTGCAGTCAAGGAGTGGCCCAGACCGCAAAATCTACATGACCTACGAAGTTTCTTGGGGCTATGTACATACTACAGACGATTTGTTCCAGGTTTTGCCAATGTTGCTAGCAGTCTTCATGAGTTGGCAAGAAAGAACCGCTCATTTCAATGGAGCGATGATCAAGAAAGGGCATTTTTGAAATTAAAAGATATACTGTGCTCGGCACCAATTCTTGCATATCCAATTCCAGGTGCGAAATTTATACTTGATACGGATGCAAGTGGATACGGAATAGGCGGAGTTCTCTCTCAAGTGATCAATGGGCAAGAACAAGTGATCGCATACTACAGTAAAACATTGTCCAAGCCCGAGCGAAATTACTGTGTCACCAGGAGGGAGCTTCTTGTTGTAATTGAAAGTGTGAAAAATTTCCATAAGTATCTTTACGGACAACAGTTTCACTTGAGAACCGATCACGCAGCACTACGATGGTAACTTCAGTTCAAAGATCCGGAATGCCAAATTGCGCATTGGATAGAACGATTACAGAGCTACGATTTCTCAATCGAACATCTGTCACGGCGTCCTTGTAAACTTGAATGCAGACATTGTTCAAGAGCGGAAGGAAAAGAAAACATAATTGATATTCGTTTGCTAAATGTTTTGCCCGATGAAAAATGGACTCCGGAACAAATTCAAATTGATCAAAAGAGTGATCTCGACCTCACAAAAATCA
The DNA here is from genome assembly GCA_951804985.1 of Dryomyza anilis. Classification (NCBI taxonomy): domain Eukaryota; kingdom Metazoa; phylum Arthropoda; class Insecta; order Diptera; family Dryomyzidae; genus Dryomyza; species Dryomyza anilis. The sequence continues at coordinate 52,474,116 of OX638131.1, read as the reverse complement.
TGATGTTCAAGGAACAGCAAAGAAAATCATCATGGGAAGATATAGCTGCCGACAGTTCTATAACTAAAGCTTACTGGGCACAGTGGCCAGTAAGTTTGATTGTTGTTTCCAGGTCAAAAATAAAAGAGATATTAGCGGAATACCATGGTGGATCTAGTGGTGGTCATTTGAGCATTAATAAAACGGTCGAGAAGGTAAAGAAACGTTTTTATTGGATTGGGTGCCAAGAGTCAGTCGCCGATTGGATTCGCAGTTGCCCGCAATGTGTACCAGCAAAAGGACCAACAGTCAGAAGTCGCGGCAGGATGCAACAATACAACGTGGGAGCACCATTCGAGCGTATTGCCATGGATGTCGCCGGGCCGCCAGGCCACTTCAGCGAGTGGCCTGAAGTGTATCCCATGCCGAATCAAGAAGCCACAACAGTAGCGGATGCATTAGTTAACAACTGGGTAAGCCGTTTTGGAGTACCGTAGGAATTGCATTCAGATCAAGGAAGAAATTTTGAGTCTGCTGTATTTAAAGAAGTATGCAAAGTCCTCAACATACACAAAACACGAACAACGCCTTTGCACCCGCAATCAGACGGCATGGTGGAGAGATTCAATCGGACTTTGGAAGAGTATCTCAGAAAAGTGATTGATCAAAATCAAAAAGATTGGGATACACACATACCACCATTCCTCATGGCTTATCGAACGGCGGTTCATGATACCACAGAAGCTTCACCATCTAAAATTGTTTTTGGAACAGACTTAAGATTACCTGCGGATTTAAAGTTTGGTGCGAGTCCATCAGCTGGAATTCCTGTACACAATTATGTTTTCAGAAAAAGTGAAGAAATGAACGATGTGCATCAGTTTGTAAGACAGCGTACACAATTTGCGAGTGATAAGATGAAGGCCAGATACGACTTGCGCACAAATTCAGAGGGGTTTACGGAAGGACAACTTGTTTTGCTCTATAACCCACAAAGGAAGAAAGGCTTATCCCCTAAGCTACAAACACACTGGGAAGGACCATACAAGATAATTAAAAGAATTAACGATGTCGTGTATCGGATTCAGAATATTGCAGGCGTTAAACGAAAAATGAAAGTGGTACATTTAGAAAGGTTGGCGCCGTATAGGAGAGAGAGGATTAACATCTGTTCGGGACGAACAGATTTAGGTTGAGGGCAGTGTTACGAAAAGAGGTAATTTGCTCCACTGTGCAAGCTATCAACAATAATAAATGAGACGCAAGACAATTCAGCGCACTAAGCAATGTGTTAAAAGAGACGGAATATCATTCAGCGCACTATGCAATGTGCGAGAAAGAGATGGAAGATCAGCACATTAAAACACATGAGTGCGAAGGAGATGCCAATAGCATGCGTCATTCACGAAACGAGTAGAAGGTTCTCGAAACAAGTCGAAGCTTGTCGAAACGTGTCGAACTGATGCCTGCAGTATATAAGGCCGCGCATCTGAGGCACTGTACTTCAGTTGTGATTTAATAGTGAACTAGTGCGTCTCGTGAGTGAACATTGTAAAGATAAATTGTAGTAATTCATCAGTTGATATAAGTGATTATTCTTTAAGTTGTTATTTAAATTAATAAAGTTAATTAATACTAGTTGAAATAATACCAGTTAAAACCAAATATAAGTGCGTTTTTATTTTGTACACAATCCAGCGATACGAACTCGTAGAACAGTTTTCCGTAGACTGAATTTTCGTAACATTGGTGTCAGAAGTGGGATTGTGATACAAAATGGTTAAATTCGAACAACTTAAAGTCGACCAGCTAAAGAAGGAGCTGGCGATTCATAATCTTCCAACTGTAGGTACGAAAGTAGAGCTACAAAAGCGTCTAATGGAATAATTAGAGAACCAAGGCATTGACCTCGCAGAGCATGAGTTTGAAGTGGATGCTGCAACAGCGTCATCGAAAAGTGTGGACACGGAGCAAAAAGTACAGTCCCAAAGTTTTGATATGAGTCAGTTGCTCGGAGCAATACAGCAACAACTTCTAGAAAATTCAAAACAGCTCCAAGAAAATGCCAACAAAATGGAACAGAAACTTCTAGAAAATTCAAAACAGCTCCAAGAAAATTCGACCAGAATGGAACAGAAACTTCAAGAAAATTCAAATCAGCTCAAATTAGACATGAAGCACGAACTTGTAGAAAATGCTACCAAAATAGAACAGAAACTTCAGAAAAATTCTGAACAGCTTCAAGAATATTCTAAGCAGCTTCTGGAAGTTTCTAATACACTACATGGCAAAGTAAATGAACTTGAAGCGCATATAAATGATGTTATTGATAAAATTCAAAGATTGGAAAATGGTATAGACAAAGAAATCCAGGAAATAAAAAAAAATTTGCACGTGTTGCAGATAAATGGACCTACACAGCATGTTGTTAGTGGTACGAGGCTAAAATCGCCGATTTACGATGGAACCACAGCGTTCAACATTTTCAAGCTGCAATTTGAGACCACGGCTGTAAGTAATCGATGGAACAATGAAGAAAGCGTAGCCGCACTTATCGTGGCACTAAAAGGAGGTGCAGCCGAAGTATTGCAGACAGTTCCAGAAAGCGATAGAAACAGTTACACAGCGGTTATGTCTGCACTGCAACGAAAATACGGCAGTGATGAAGCAAATCTACAGAATGGAACTAAAGTGCCGAATGCAAAGAAATGGTGAAACATTGCAGGCGTATGCAGCGGACGTCGAGAGGCTTGCGCATTTGTCGTATGCAGATTCAACGAGTGATTTCATAGAAAAGTGCAAGATCGAAGCCTTCGTTGACGGCATACGTTATCCGGAAACAAGACGTTCCACAGTGACAATGCCGATTTACGGAAACTGTAACCACAGCGCTAACACAGGAGACAGCAACTACGTTGTGCCGCCCAGCGCCAAAGGTACGTAAACTAGATGTGGAGAATGAAGACCTACTTCAGGTAATTTGCCAAGCGTTAAAAAGTGGAGCTAATCCAGATTACACTGCTGCCAACCGAGATACCCAATTTTAAGGTAAATGCTACAACTGTGATACATATGGGCATATGGCACGTGATTGTCGTAAAAAACGCAAGCGCTCAATGAATCCATTTGCAAATGAACCCCGACATGAAGAAAACCAGGATCATGTCCAAAATAGCGTAAATTTCAATCAAGCTTTAAACTAAAACGAGTCAGATCTGCGGGGCACGATCTGATTCCCATAACCGATTGCCCCAGAATCTCCATATCACCAATTGCTCGAAAGTCAAATAGTTTAACTGTCAAGGGGCTAATTGATTATGTATATGGTAACGTTGGATACAGGAGCTTCACACTCAATTATAAGAAGTAACCTTGTTAGGGACGAAATATAGCCGCTTATCGGAATAAGATTGCAAACAGCGAAAGGTGAAGAGGCTCCAATCAGAGGAAACATTACCAAGGAAATCACTATTGGCACTACGACAGTTAAGCATGATTTTATAGTGTCGGAAATAGTAGACGAAATAATACTTGGCATGGACTTCATGATAAGGAATGGTTTCACACTAGATCTAACAAGAAAAATGTTGAGTTATACCAACACAGAGATAAAACTAAACATTGATTGTGACCAGAGCCCGAAAATTAAACAAGTTATCGCTCATAAAAATAGAAAAATACCACCTAATTCAGAAGCAATTGTGTGGGCGAAATTAAATGGAGATTGTGGGATAAGCAAGTTGTGGGTTATAGAAGCGAATGATGAGCAAATGAGCAGCAGTAATATTGTTGTCGGAAGAACATTTGTAGAAGCGACAAAAGACAAAGTTGTTCCAATAAGAGTTCTCAACATGGAAAACACGTCCAAATTAATTAAAAAGGGAACAATGATAGGCCAGTGTCAAGAGGTATCAGCGATTATAAATTGTGAGTCAAATCCATCAAGGGACTACGGCACATCGCAAATAAACAAACAATCTACTCACTGGTTTATAAATGAGTGGACGAAGGATTTGGCTGCCAAAGAAAAGAGTCAAGTGCAAAAGTTAATTGATAAATATCGGTGTATATTTGCTGAAAAGGGCCAAAAGGATGGCAGAACTGCCATTGTAAAACATCGTATAGACTGGTGAATTCGTCAAGCACCAAGAAGGGTACCACTTGCGAAAAGAGACGAAGTATCACATTTGGTTGAAGAAATGCACACAAATGGCGTGGTGGAACCATCTGAGAGTCCATGGAGTTCACCAGTAGTATTGGTGAAAAAGAAGGACGGTAGTACTCGGTTCTGCGTTGATTACCGAAAACTTAATGATGTCACCAAGAAAGATAGTTATCCACTGCCCAGAATCGATGACACCTTGGATACACTATCTAATGCTAAGTGGTTTTCAACGTTGCACTTGCAAAGCGGTTACTGGCAAGTAGAAATCGATAAGAAAGATCGAGAGAAGACCGCATTCAGTACTGGAGATGGACTATGGCAATTTTTGGTAATGCCGTTTGGACTATGCAATGCCCCAGCAACATTCGAGCGGTTAATGGAGCACGTATTAAAAGGTTTACACTGGAAAACATGCCTAGTATACCTTGATGACATCATTGTTATGGGAAGGATTTCAACGAACATCTGAGAAATCTAGAGGAAGTATTCCTTCAATTGAAAAATGCGGGTCTACAACTTAGCCCAAAGAAATGCTCACTTTTCAAGAAGGAAGTCAAGTATCTGGGTCATCGAGTTACCACGGAAGGAGTGCATACCGATGAGGATAAAATAGCTGCAGTCAAGGAGTGGTTCAGACCGCAAAATCTACATGACCTACGAAGTTTCTTGGGGCTATGTACATACTACAGACGATGTGTTCCAGGTTTTGCCAATGTTGCTAGCAGTCTTCATGAGTTGGCAAGAAAGAACCGCTCATTTCAATGGAGCGATGATCAAGAAAGGGCATTTTTGAAATTAAAAGATATACTGTGCTCGGCACCAATTCTTGCATATCCAATTCCAGGTGCGAAATTTATACTTGATACGGATGCAAGTGGATACGGAATAGGCGGAGTTCTCTCTCAAGTGATCAATGGGCAAGAACAAGTGATCGCATACTACAGTAAAACATTGTCCAAGCCCGAGCGAAATTACTGTGTCACCAGGAGGGAGCTTCTTGTTGTAATTGAAAGTGTGAAAAATTTCCATAAGTATCTTTACGGACAACAGTTTCACTTGAGAACCGATCACGCAGCACTACGATGGTAACTTCAGTTCAAAGATCCGGAATGCCAAATTGCGCATTGGATAGAACGATTACAGAGCTACGATTTCTCAATCGAACATCTGTCACGGCGTCCTTGTAAACTTGAATGCAGACATTGTTCAAGAGCGGAAGGAAAAGAAAACATAATTGATATTCGTTTGCTTAATGTTTTGCCCGATGAAAAATGGACTCCGGAACAAATTCAAATTGATCAAAAGAGTGATCTCGACCTCACAAAAATCATGATGTTCAAGGAACAGCAAAGAAAATCATCATGGGAAGATATAGCTGCCGACAGTTCTATAACTAAAGCTTACTGGGCACAGTGGCCAGTAAGTTTGATTGTTGTTTCCAGGTCAAAAATAAAAGAGATATTAGCGGAATACCATGGTGGATCTAGTGGTGGTCATTTGAGCATTAATAAAACGGTCGAGAAGGTAAAGAAACGTTTTTATTGGATTGGGTGCCAAGAGTCAGTCGCCGATTGGATTCGCAGTTGCCCGCAATGTGTACCAGCAAAAGGACCAACAGTCAGAAGTCGCGGCAGGATGCAACAATACAACGTGGGAGCACCATTCGAGCGTATTGCCATGGATGTCGCCGGGCCGCCAGGCCACTTCAGCGAGTGGCCTGAAGTGTATCCCATGCCGAATCAAGAAGCCACAACAGTAGCGGATGCATTAGTTAACAACTGGGTAAGCCGTTTTGGAGTACCGTAGGAATTGCATTCAGATCAAGGAAGAAATTTTGAGTCTGCTGTATTTAAAGAAGTATGCAAAGTCCTCAACATACACAAAACACGAACAACGCCTTTGCACCCGCAATCAGACGGCATGGTGGAGAGATTCAATCGGACTTTGGAAGAGTATCTCAGAAAAGTGGTTGATCAAAATCAAAAAGATTGGGATACACACATACCACCATTCCTCATGGCTTATCGAACGGCGGTTCATGATACCACAGAAGCTTCACCATCTAAAATTGTTTTTGGAACAGACTTAAGATTACCTGCGGATTTAAAGTTTGGTGCGAGTCCTTCAGCTGGAATTCCTGTACACAATTATGTTTTCAGAAAAAGTGAAGAAATGAACGATGTGCATCAGTTTGTAAGACAGCGTACACAATTTGCGAGTGATAAGATGAAGGCCAGATACGACTTGCGCACAAATTCAGAGGGGTTTACGGAAGGACAACTTGTTTTGCTCTATAACCCACAAAGGAAGAAAGGCTTATCCCCTAAGCTACAAACACACTGGGAAGGACCATACAAGTAAAAGAATTAACGATGTCGTGTATCGGATTCAGAATATTGCAGGCGTTAAACGAAAAATGAAAGTGGTACATTTAGAAAGGTTGGCGCCGTATAGGAGAGAGAGGATTAACATCTGTTCGGGACGAACAGATTTAGGTTGAGGGCAGTGTTACGAAAAGAGGTAATTTGCTCCACTGTGCAAGCAATCAACAATAATAAATGAGACGCAAGACAATTCAGCGCACTAAGCAATGTGTTAGAAAGAGACGGAATATCATTCAGCGCACTATGCAATGTGCGAGAAAGAGATGGAAGATCAGCACATTAAAACACATGAGTGCGAAGGAGATGCCAATAGCATGCGTCATTCACGAAACGAGTAGAAGGTTCTCGAAACAAGTCGAAGCTTGTCGAAACGTGTCGAACTGATGCCTGCAGTATATAAGGCCGCGCATCTGAGGCACTGTACTTCAGTTGTGATTTAATAGTGAACTAGTGCGTCTCGTGAGTGAACATTGTAAAGATAAATTGTAGTAATTCATCAGTTGATATAAGTGATTATTCTTTAAGTTGTTATTTAAATTATTAAAGTTAATTAATACTAGTTGAAATAATACCAGTTAAAACCAAATATAAGTGCGTTTTTATTAACAATATGTTCGTAACAATATGTTCAAGGTTAACTTTTTATCTACTATTAAAGATTTGAATTAGAGTGGTAGAATCATGGGTTCAGATGTTATGTATAAAAATGTAGTAGAATGTTGGAAATTTTGTATGAAAAATTTGTTTATTTTTATATTTCAATATTTTTTTTGTTATTTTATAACATAGATCCTCAGTAACAAGTTATTCTGCCCTACACTTATTTTGGTGTAGTTAAACTTTCAACATTTTATGGATGGTATTTTTGTTTCTGATTTTGAAAATGGCATCAGTTTAGTCAAATTTAATCCCGTTTTTGAGATATAGCCCATTTCAGAACTTTTGGAAAAATGGGCTATATCTCAAAAACTAGAGTAGATTTGACAAAACTGATGCCATTTTCGGAATCAGTTACAAAAATAAATCTATAAAATGTTGCAAGTTTAACTAGACCAAAATGAGTGTAGGGCAGAATAACTTTATTATAAAATATTGAAATAAAAAAAAAAAACAAATTTTTCATACAAAATTTTCAACATTCTACAGCATTTTTATACATAACTTATGAATCAATGATTTTACCACTCTAGTTCAAATCTTAGGTAATAGATAAAATGTCAACCTTGACCATATTGTTACGAAAATTCAGTCTACGGAAAACTGTTCTACGAGTTCGTATCGCTGGATTGTGTACAAAATAAAAACACTCTTATGTTGGTTTAAATTATAACAATTAACTTTATTAATTCACTTTAATAAACAGCTTTACTAATAACAAATTCTAACAACTGCTGCATGTCCACAATTTAACTTGACAATTATCACGCGAGATGCCCTCGACAATCAACTACTGAATCACTACTGAAGTACAGTGCCTCAGATGCGCGGCCTTATATACTGCAGGCATCAGTTCGACACGTGTCGATAAGCTTCGACTTGTTTCGAGAACCTTCTACTCGTTTCGTGAATGACGTATGCTATTGGCATCTCATTCGCACTCATGTGTTTTAATGTGCTGATCTTCCATCTCTTTCTCGCACATTGCATAGTACGCTGAATGATCTTCCGTCTCTTTCTAACAAATTGCTTAGTGCGCTGAATTGCCTTGCGTCTCATTTATTATTGTTGAATGCTTGCACAGTGGGGCAAATTACCTCTTTTCGTAACAATATATTAATTTATATTGTATGATATCCTTTTTGTAATTTTATTACCTTTAAAATGAGACTTTTTTGTTTTATTTTGGTTTACTACAGCTTTATTTAAGTTCAATTGATAAACACCACCTTTGTGATTGTGATTGTTCAAATTTTAAACCATCAAATCTCTGAAACCACACCATCTGGAAAGCTGAAATTTGGACAATATCTTAGTTTTATGTTGTTTCACTATACTTCTAAATTTCATCAAATTCTGAGATGGTGCTGCCAATCATTCGGTTGATTTGATATGGAATGACTCATATGCGTCTTTGTGTTTTGTTCTCATGTGTCTTATTAAATTTGAAGAAGCCGCTAGGAACGTTTGCAATTTCGTATTGAAAAAAACACATTGTACAAATAAGCCAACACTTTTTCCATTACGATTTTTGAATTCACTTAGAATTTTGAAATATTTTCCATTGATATCATTAACTATATTCCTATTTTTTTAATTTTTTGAGCTTGATAAGGTGGATCATTTTTCAATATCGTCGGAAGAAAAGTCACTCTCATTTGAAGTACTACAAATAGTTATGAGATATAAAATTAAAATGAAAGAAACAATATTAACAACAAACAGTATTGTGAATGAGAGCAGTGGACTCGTTTAAGGAGAGATATAATTATAAGTTCTTTTTATAATAAATTATAATTATTTTTAAATATTTTTGGGTTCATATAAATTAATTTCTTTGGCCAATATAAAATAAATGCATACGTTTTTTTTTACTTTCCGGGAGAACATTTTTAATTCTCAGAACTGATTCCGACTAACTCGAAAAATATAGATTTTTATGGACTCTTTTTGAACGATTGTGGATCATATGGTAAACTGATTTATGATTTAATGATGGATGATTACCAAAATATCACAAAAAAATAGATTCGTATATGAAGATTACGATGGTGTCAATAACTCAATTTGATCATATCTCGGGTTATGTTATTTAATATTGCCACAGACTTATATTAATAATTATTAAATATTTAAAATGAAAAATATTAAAAATAATTATGATTTTTTTTTCAAAAAAACCTGGAATACGTATCTGCCTTACCTAACACTTCTTATTTAACGAAGGATAAAACTCTGACTACTATCTAGGTTTAAAAATTGAGAGCTCGAAAAAGCTTGTACTTCTAAGTATTTTCACTAAACTACAGTAGATTGTCACACCACGTTCGGGTTGTGTTCAGATGCAAAATAACGTTACTGTTTATCGCTCCAGTTTGAGCAAAAACCGGTTTTAAGCTAGGAGCAATTTCAGTTGCACACAACGTACGGAACTTTAAAATTTGATTAGAAAATTTAATTTAAATATTTTTCTTGAAAATTTGACTGAATTATCAGCGGAGTATTCCTGTTTGCTTATGTTTATATTTTTCACAATTAATATTAATATAAAAAAATGACAGTTTTAAAAGGCTCTTGACAATTTTGGCAGAGCTTAAGTAAACTTTTCGATCAGTTTTGACCAGGGCTAGGAACCGAAATTCTATTCTCTGCGGTTCCGGTTATAAAAAAATAAAAAAATGGTTCGTGTACCAATTCCGGTTCTTAAATTATTTTTTATTTCGGTTTCAGTTCCGGTTTGTATGGCGCTTGCAGTAGCGGAAATCAAATTTTCATATTTTTCTTGTAAATCGCATTTTTTATACTGGCGCCATCGTATTGCGTTATTCCCCTTGCTTTTTTGACTGCTCATTTTTGCATTCTTTAATTCCAAATTTACTTAATATTAATTTATCATGCAATTGGCATTTCTGAAAACCGAACTACTTTCGTAGAAGAATGAAAATTATTCAGTCTTTCCGTCTTAGAAATTTGCCAAATGAACACGCAGTTCAGCCCAATGTTTTAAAATCAAATAAAAAATTTTATAAAGTTATTTTCATTAATATTTGAATTTTGTCACTAAGTTGTGCTAAACAGTGCAAATAAATTGCATTGAAATAATTTAAGTTCCTTGTACATTACATACGTTCAAAAGGAATTAAATTAAGCTGAAACAATATATTGCATAAACGTGAGTTTTCATATTTTTTTATAAAAATAGAATTTATTAAAATATAATTAAATTTAATAGAAAACTTATTGGCATTGGCTAAAAGTAATATCCTAATATTTTTGTTGGTGCCATCTACCAAATCGGGTAATTTTATTTTGATTTTTTCTTTTATTTCTCTAATTAAAATTTAATTCTCTCAGATATGGCACTTAATCACTCTCATTATTTTACCAATTGCATGTAAAATAACAACATTTAAATTGCTAAGTGCACGCATTGTGCGACCAAGAATCGCCAAATTAAGAGCGAAGTTAGCAGCAGACAGCAGCAGAGGACAGTCTCCGCAATCTTCAGCGCTACGACGTCGGCACTCACCACTATCGGTGCGCAACACCAAAAATCAATAAAAAAACACTCCCCGGAAATGTGAAAAAAGTCGAATATTGCAAAAGTTTAAATAAAAAAGAAATAACTAGTTTAATAGCCACGCCACTTCCGGCGAAGTGGGAAGGAAAGAAGTACCTCCCACAAAATCAATTCTCAAAGTTCTAAAACAAAATATTAGTAACTTAAGGTAAAAAAAAAAACAAATTGGTTGCGAATTTGAAATAAGTGAGTGTAAAATAAAAAAAAATGCAATTTAGAAAGGTTAAAATAAAGTGTTTTAAACTATCGGTTTAAAACCAAGAAAATAAATTAATGGATATGTTTAAATATTAAGTGTTTGCGAAAAGTTAAAGTAATCATAATATAAATAAAAATGCTTTAAAGTGCCTAAGTATAAATACATACATTTTTATTTCCCTCATTATTTATTATAGTATATAAAAAAAAGAAAGAAGAAAATGAATTAAAAATCTTTATTTAATTATTTTTTTTTTTTCAATTAATAATATATTTAAAAATATTTTCCAAAAATTATTTGGTTTTAAAGTGTAACATGAGTACATAAAGAGTATTTAAAACCAAAAAAAAAAAAGATGTTCCTAGCAACATGTTGCGAGAGCGCAGATTAAAAATCATGATAAATTTCTAAGCCACCATCACCTATGTAGAGACAACAGCAGCAACAAGAGAGCAACTCTACACAGAGAAAAATATCAATGACATACATGTTTAAATCAAACATGTTTGGCGCCAAAGTTATTTCTTGTGTTATTAATTACGTTCATAATTAAAATTTTTAATAATGCAGTTATAAGAAATCAATTATGTACATTGAAATTATTACGAACGTAATACAAATATTTAATTATAAATTATGTACGAAAAATGTATGCGAATTATTTATTTTTTTATATATTTTATTTTATATGAATTTGATACACAATATTTCCAGCAATATTAGTTAGAAATTATTTACATTATTCCAAGATGACCTGTATACCACGGCAATCGTGAAGTGGCTGCTTCATCACCGTCTGCAGGTTGTCCAAGGCATTCCGTCAGGATCACATTAATCTTTCGTAACGAAGCGACAAGAATCACTTTCAGGCAAATGTTCGCTAAGCGCCAAAGTGTTCGCTTTCGCCGACACCGCATAATTGGCACCTTCCATCCAGTTATGTTACCTGATGCGGCACATATACCACAGCAAGTACTTAATTGTTGATCTGCTGCTGTTCAATATAGAAGCTGCCATCGGGACGCTCGAAACGCCCAACCTGCACTGAATTTTGCGCAGATCTATATAGCAATCATTGGTGCAATTAATCTGCAATTAAATACATTTAACAAATTAAATATTATATGAAATAGTAGCAACTTACCGATTTGATTTTTCGTTGTTTTTTTTATTTGGCATTTTTTCATTAAAAAATATTGAAGTGACATATTTTAGGGTTTACAATTTTCATCATTAATTTTATATTGTTTATTATTACTATTTTTAATAATGTACATTGTATAAATTTACAACTTTTATAATTGAAATCCGTAGTTCAGTTTTCTCTGTGTAAGAAAGATCTTTCTTCGAGGGAGCACCGATGAGGCGAATATTGAAGTTGTAAGTTTTTTGAATTATATTGACCAGCATAAAAAAAAAATTAAAATTGTTTCTTTATAAAAAAAAAAAAAATAATGTTTTACAAAAAGGTAATTGAAAATATTTTTTTTATATTTTGTGTTGGCCTCCGAGGTAAATAAGAAAAAAAATTAAACATAAAACAATAAATAAATAAAATAAATTTAAATTAATTTTGAAATAATTTTATTGAAAGAATTTAATATGAGTAAATAAATATAAAACTTAATAAATAAAGAGAGAAAAGAGAACATTTTTGCGCAATGAAATTATAAACGTTTATGCCAATCTAAAAAAAAAATAAATATATACATATTGACTTTGAAACCACTTACAAAAATTTTAATAATATTTAAAAATATTTTATAATATTTAAAAATAATAAATATATATATATATATATATATATATATATATATATATATATATATATATATATATATATATATATATATATATATAGTGATTTTTTTTTTTTTTGATTTAACTAATTTAAATAATAATTTCAATAATTTTAAGTTTTTCTATAAACTGCATTAAAATGTGTCCCGTTTTTAAATGTATTTATAATGAATATTATTCAACATTCATACATTTTCCTCATTTATCCATGCGTATCGCACGCTGAAGTGCATATAGATTTAATACTTTTGATAACTTCTCTTTTGGTTTAAATTTTTGTAATAAATATTGTTAATATGATGTACTAAATTTTTGGTTTTGTTTGATTTCGGAAATTTCGGTTTAGATTTTGTTGTGAATTATTATTACGGATCACCAGTTTCTTAAAAGAATGGTTTTTGTTTTAGGTGATCAAGGTAGGGAGGGCAAAAGGTTGTTTACATCAACATCTTTAAATAATCATTATTATTTAGCATGTTAATGTTGGGTTGTATTCCCTTTCTATTCAATTTATTAATTTTACTTTTCATTACTTTTCACTCCTTCTTATTTTTCAAATTATCGCACGGATTTGATTTTCATAGTGTAGCTAAAAACTTAAAAGAACGTAGAGAAAACAAGACCCCTACCCCCGACAAGCCAGATCCGGACTCAAAGCGTTCATCCGTTTTCGCTACTTCGTTTTTCAACAAAAATATTTTATCGTTGTATGCTACAGGTTCCGGTTCTATAAAAAATAAAATAACGATTCCAGTTCCGGTTCCCAGTTATGGTTCCAGTTCAGGTTCCACACACAATCCAAAAAACGCAATTAAAATATAAATATTTCTTATTTTTACGTAATACATAATGAAATTTTTACACATATATATCTATGAATATAAAAATTAATTGCCGTGCATTAGTCTCGCAAAAACATGAGAACGGATCGACTGATTTGGATGATTCTTTTTTGTTTTATTCGTCTCATAATGGGAATTCGGAAAAATCTCAAGGAAAATGGAAAATGGGAAAAATCGAAATTTGTGTTTTGTATGAGAATGCATATTAAGTGCACCACCAATGGGAACTGTATTTTAAAAATGAGGATTCGTTTATATAGCCACTATTGATAAATTGGACAAAGGGGAGAGGCAATTCCCGTCGTCTCTGGATTTCATTACCACAAAATATTTAAAATATAAACAGAACATGTAGATTTAGGTATTATTAGCAGATGCGCGTATTTTGTGCAAGCCGACAACGACTATCCATTGCAATTCGGAACTTGAGCCGCATCAACCCACCATCGAATCAGTCCGAAGAAATGCAAACAATTCGAAGATGTACAACTTGATGCAGAGGCTGTTTTCGACCAACAGTTCTTCGACATCGTCGTTGCCTCTCGCGCCATACTTATCATTTTCGCACGCGTGCTAAGGGTTTTCTATTTTGCTGGTCATAGCTAATATATAGTCCTTGTTGAATTAAATGCAATTTGAAGCCATTCTGAAAAGATGTTTTGTATAAAAACTTATACTATTTGTATCATATATATTTGATTCACTTATCTTGTTTGGTTTCCAGCTTGTTTGCATGCGCTATCAGCGCTCCTCCAAGCTCATTGTATTGTTCACGAAATCAAATGAATTCACATTTCAAAAATAAACTAATAACGGAAGAAAATCGGTGCCGTTGAGTTGGAGTATAAACGGAAAATTTACGGAGTACTCCGTTTCAACGGAACCGTAAACGACTACAACAAAACGGCAATCATACGGAGTTATTAAAATTACGGAGCAAAACGGAATTCTAACGGAGTAGTCCGTTTTGACGGTACGTTTACGGTGCGTAATCGTATATGCTACGACGGATACTTGCTCAATGCTCCGTAAACATGCCGTCAATGACGGTTTTGTGATTCCGTGTGTGTCGTAGGCTCCGTATAAATGTTTCTTGGGTACTAATACATTTTTTAGCACAATAATCTATTAACATCTTAAATCTACTATTTATAAGTAACCACACATCTAATTTCTCTTTAAATATGTTAAATTATAAGTACAATTTTGCAATTTTCTTAATATTTAATTTTTCAATTTTTATAAACTGACCTTTTGATGATCTACGTAATTTTAATTATGTTAAACTGTAAAATAATTACTTCTTATTGTACTAATATATAAATCAAATCAAAAAACATATCCTAAAACTTCGCACCGGTGAAGCTGTGCACAGGTCGAGCTAGTATATATACAACTAAAAAAAAAACTGTTTTAAAAGGACGAAAAATATCTTTAAAAAAATACATATGTATTTGATTTACGTCTATACACAAATGTATTCGTTTTTATTTCATTGTTATAGTTATTTTGTATGCAATTTTAAAAATATTTGTATTGCAAATAACTACATTTTGTCTTTTTTAATACGTCCAAAATATGTAGATACATTACTACATCTTCATTTATTTTAATTTCGTTTTTATTTAACACTAATATCCCAAGAAACAATTCGTTCCGCTTATGTTCCGTTATCGGTACAGCAAAACGGATTCATATTCCGGAAACGTGCCGATTTCTGAATCCGTAAACGTGTTGGAGAGCGGGTTTTAAGGAACATCGAAAACGTATTCAAATCAGTTGAAAATCCGTTATGACGTGCCGTAAACGTGGCATTGTATCGTACTTTAAACGGAGTACAAATATATGTAGTACGATTGAAACGTACCGAAAACGCGCTAATACAACAAAACGCACCATAAACGTGCTGTAAACTGAGTGGAAAAAATGTAGCTTACTGAAATATTTTATTGTAAATTAAAACAAGTGCATTTTTTGTATGATATTTTAATTTCAAATTTTAATTATTAACTATTAAAAATGATATAATTTTAATTTAACATCGTTCACACATTAGACGAGCAAACACCAATGATTGTCGAGGTATTTCGTCATTCGAGAAACTATCCATTGTGACACAATTTTTTTACTATTTTCACGACACTCTTAATGCTTTCAATACTCTTCCTTGGAATTGGCGATTGGAAAAACCTGTGTGGAAAAATCTGATTTATTTGAAATTTATTTTTAGAAGATCACATAACTATTTCCTATATTCCTAAGTTGTACAAAAAGATTGTGGCCTCGCGAAATCCGGCGGCGCCAGTGTGCCGATCCGTCCTTTATTATGCTGCCAATTCATAATGTGGGGCACCACCAATGCCATGTGGTATATCAATGTTGTGCGCAAAGAACTGTTTTTAATCAGGTATCTTCTGAGCGTATTCGAGGCTGCCTTGATGCAGAATGGCATGGAAATCAGTCATTATCACGCGCCACTTCCTGCAGTTTATTCCGGAATTCAGTATTATTTTATTCGGTTGCGATAAGTTACAGCAGTCCTTTCGCTAAACCATTAATTATAAAATTTCTAAATCTGCAAAGATCAAGTTAAAAAATATTCTATTTTAAGTACCTAATTTGTGTAACTTATCTGTTAATGTCTTGCAGTCGTGTAACGTCTTCCCTCTGCTACCTTATTCACAAAATTAAATGACTTTTGTATTTATGTTTCAATCATTCAGTCTATAACGGAAGAAAATCGGTACCGGCGTAACGGAGTATTAACGGAAAGAAAACGGCACCATCGAAACGGAGTGAAAACGTATTATTTTCGAAATACAGAAAATGCCGGCATACAAACGGAGTCGTGCAATTTGACGGTACGTTTTCGTGCCGTTTTAGTATCTGCTTCCACGGATACTTGCTCAATGTTCCGTTAACGTACCGGCAATGACGGAATTGTGATTCCTTAAGTGCC
This sequence comes from Dryomyza anilis, assembly GCA_951804985.1. Lineage (NCBI taxonomy): Eukaryota > Metazoa > Arthropoda > Insecta > Diptera > Dryomyzidae > Dryomyza > Dryomyza anilis. The sequence continues at coordinate 52,457,551 of OX638131.1, read as the reverse complement.
GGAGCTCCGTATAAATGTTTCTTGGGATATAAGGTATGGTGGTGAAACAACACAATTTTAAGTTATTAGCTAAAAATCATCTTTCCCGATGGTGTGGTTTCAAAGATTTGAACATATCTGCAATGTTTAAAATAATATATATTAAATAGTGACATTTTATCTTTAACTACACCAAAATTAGTATAGGTGTGTTGTAAGATGGACGGAGAATCATGGACAGGCGACACTTTATAAATTAGACAAAACTTAGAGACCTTTAACGAAGGAATTTGGGTGACAGAATTTAAGACAGACAGCCATTAAGCACGAACGGGCGACAATTTATTATATTAACCCTCATTTATTCCCGGTAACAACAATATCGGCTATAATTCGTTTCAAAATCGCTTGAAGAACGTTTGACTACAATTTTTAATTCATGTATCAAACGAAATGTTGAGTACGCTTGTTTTGAGAGTTGTTTCATATAAATCATACGCGAAGGTAAAAATAATGAAATTTTGTATATCAAAAAATAGTTGGCAAAACAAAAACAAACGTTCGAATCAAACCAAACGAAAGAAACGTTTTAAATACGTTACACCAATTTTAGAAGAAGGGGGCAGAAAACGAGACGATAACAAAAAAAGATACATGATAAGGGGCTAAATAGTCTTTTATAGAAAATAGTTTGTGTTTGTATTCAAACGTCGTAGATCTCATTCCTACATGTTTGTTTTAAACTATCAAACAAATATTTTGATATAAAAAAAGCATATAATTAATAATTATTGGTTAGGCTGACCTCGAGCCTAACCAATAATTATTAATTACAACATAAAAGGTCGAATAAATACAATTATATAAAAAAGCATATATATATATATGCATTATATGGGAATTGACCATTTATAAAGTCGCATGGTTTCATAGTCGTATTTAAGTTTCCTCGCGGGGACACGATCTTAAACGTAAGTAAAACTTCAACATTTATTATAAAATACATCTTTTGAGAAATAAGTGAAAGAAGTATTTGTCAAAAATACAAAACCTATTTCGTATGACAATTAATATGTATAAATAAAATTTGCAAAGGTCAACATTTTTTAAAATGCCATTCCAGTTCCGGTTCTGGTTTTCTGTTCCAGTTCCGGTTCTATAAAAAATTAAAACAACGGTTCCAGTTCCGGTTCTATAAAAATGAAACGTACTATGTACTAATTTTTATGGTTGTACTAATTTTTATGGTTTTAAAAGTAAGCAACACTTTCAATATTGACAGATCAAATGACGGATTTCCCTGTTGAAAAAATAGTATCATGTTGCGTGCTTTTAGTACTGCCTTTTTTTTTTAGAACAGATACTCTTTTATCTTAATATCTATTTTCTTTTATTAAAAACCCATTTAATATTATTTATGGTTTAAAAAACGTTAACTCGATTCAGAACAATAATATTTTTCGGTTTTTTGTTATTTTTTGTCAATAAAAGATCAAAAATTACCCAAATAAACTTCGGAACAATTCAAGTTAGTTAAAATTTACAGTTAAATATGTTTTTAAATGTTAATATTGAAATTATTTCTACATACAAATAAATACTTTTTATTAAAAAAGTAGATTTTTTATTTGGAGCAATACTTCTTTTATTTTAATTTAAAGAAACTTTAGTCACTCGCCTTCTAGAACTTGAACTGGTCGGTTGTCCTCTAGACTGTTCTCGTTCGGCGATGTTATTTATAGTTAACGGGAGTAATCCCGTTTTCTAAGTCAAACACATTTACAGTGTTTGTGACGCGAACGGTTTCGTTGCTAAGGCGCATAAAGTGTAGATAAAATTACTTTGTAAATCAATTAAACAGACATTAGTTATGGCGTTATAATCGAAAGATTGGCCAAGTAAATCTTCAATAATTTTATTGAAGTAACTTATATCCAAAAAAAAAAAAAAAAAACAAAACAGCTGCTGTGAATTGTCTTGTTTAGGAAAATAATAAAAATTTTCCAAAAAAACGATGGTCCCAACGCAATCAAAGAAGAGCGCGTTAAACAAAAGCCAATACGGTGTGCAGAAAGCTGGAGCGACGACGACGAGTAAGACTAAAATAAGTGACAGTGATGGTGGTCTGTCCTCCGAAGTATTCATCTGTGGCACAAATAACTTCGCGCGATGAACCAAGCTGCATCCTCAGCAGTAGTCGGAGCAGTTCCATACATTTCTTTTATTAATGTTAAGTTTAAAATCAAAATAAAAAGTGTGAAAAAAATAGTTTTTTTTACGTTTATTAGTTAGGTCAGAAAAAACTCAAAATTATAGACATCCTTTTAGAAAAACTAAAGGATAAGATAAATTGAAAATCAGAAAAAGCCTAATAAACAAAAGCGCAAAAGAAAAACTGAAAAACAATAGATAAAGATACGTTCGCCGATTCTTCACATGAACTGCTGATTCGCTTGATTTTGACACTTGAAGCGAATGAAAATCGGTTGAGTGTTGCATGTTTTTTTACGTTCGCTTAACTTTTCCCATTTTTTGGCGAATGAAGTCTGGCGAATGTAAGCTGTGATCGCTTTTTAATGTTCGCTTCGCCAAAACCATTCGCTTCGCTAATCATAATAGGGCCCTACTACTTCTTTTAACAAGAATGCATCAATGCATCTTTTTAAATTGTCGAAGACTTGAAGTTCCTTATGTTTTAAATCACAAAGATTTAAAAAAATAAATCGAAAAACTTCAAATCACTAAAGATTTAAATTTGTTTTACTTCAAATTTTGAGTGTAAAAAAATAATTTGAGTGTGTTTTGCTTCAAGTCTTGAGTGAGAAAAATGATTTGAGCAAAGTGATTTCAAAATCATTTGCGTTTCAGTTGTTAATGCAGCAAACAAATGATTTGACAAATGATTTTTTATTTTTGGGATTGAATCAATTGACTTGAAAACTGATTGCATGTTTTTTGTGATTCAATCTAAAATGAACAAATGATTTAAATCACTGAATTAAAACTGATTGCAAAATCTTGTGATTCGATGCAAAAGATTTTGCTTAAATTTCCAGCAATCCAATGATTTGAAATTTGATTCGAAGTTAAGTTGATTCAATCTGTAAATGATTTAAATAAAGATTTGAAAAAAGATTGCAATCTATTTCTTTAATAAGATTTGTGATTTGCTTTTTTTAAATCAGGTAAATGAATTGAAGTCAAGGGATTGAATCATTTTCGTGGATTTGCAAATGAATTAAATCCAAAAAAGATTCAATCATTCACAGCTCTGGTAGTTATTTAGTATGCAATAAACATTACAAATAAAACAATAATTTTGAATTGATATACAAATATTTAATTAAAGACCTTCTTCTGATGTTGGTAACCAAAAAGCCATATTAGTACAAGCAGATGCCATCATCATATATTTTGGGTTAAATTGGACACACTGAACTGGTCCTGGATGATCACCATTTAAAACACAAACTTTGTAACCTGTGTCTGCATTCCAAACATGAACTCTTCCATCTGTGCTTCCAGAAAATATAAACTGTGAGTCCGGACTAAAGCTAGCTTCAATGGGAATGCCTTTGTTATTAGGATATCCGGTAAAAGTCTGCAACGGTGTTCCATGGAATGCATCTACCAATCGAATTATAGAACCATTTGTACTTATAAGTATTGTTTTGCCATCACGTGAAAATTTAAGACCAGTCCAATCACATTCCTTTTCTTGATTAAGTTTAAACGTTACAAAAGGTCCCTTGTCAAATGATCTTAAATCGTACAGTTTTATACTCTCAGAGTTAACACCAGCAGCGAATATAAGACCTTCAGGGTCGTAAGCAGCTATTGGACGCCCAGAAAGATGCATGAGACCCTGACAATTCGGAGAACGTAGATCCCATAACCGCAATGTTTTATCCAACGAACCTGATAAAAATGTATCTTCTACTGGTGATATACACAAAGAAATCACTTTCTTTGTATGTCCAGGAAAATAGCGCAAATATTTATTGTCATGAAGGCTAAGGTATCTAATCGTATCATCAACTTTTGTTGAACTGTGAATTGCTGTATTGTTAGCGTGTGTAAAATGTATTAAATCCACACCATATTTTTTAGAATTTACTGTGCGAGATTGAATTCCCTTTTCGCAATCATAAATAACTATTTGGTCATCTTCACTGCATGATATTAAGTGCTCTCCATTAGGTGAAAAATCTATTCCATTAATTTTGTCAGTATTTTCACGAAAAACCTTTGCTACTTTGAAACTTCTAACCACTGGATCAATTAATTTAACTTTCATTTTATTCAATTAATTAATAATTTAAGAAAATTATGTCGTTGCTTATTGTTTGGAATAATATGTATGTGGTCGTAGATGCCAACTTCGTGGGAAAAATCCCTTCTGAGGGATTTTTTAATTGCTGAGGGATTAGGGATTTCCATCGAGATTTTTTAATTCAGTGAGGGATTATTCGATTCATGAGGGATTTTTCTCCGCACACGTTTTTTCATTTTTGACGTATATATTTTGATACATATTCTATATTATTTTGTTTAAATTTTGTGACCAACAAAAAAAAAAAGAAACGCTAAAAACTAATTCGTGTGCAATACAATTTTTTATTGCTATGAATTTCACAGCGATGCACAGAAGAACAATCTCAATTCATTGCTTTACATAATTGCCATGTTTTTTTAAAATATTACAACAATGAGTTATTTTTTTGAAATTTTTTTCAGCAGCACATATATTTCTACTATACAAATCTAAAAATCTTAATGTTATACATTATTATATACTTCAATTATTACATACAAGTGGCTCATAAAACATATACACCCAACAAACATTTTGAGTCATCGTTCGATTTAAGTCACAACTGAGAATATACGTAATGCGAACACTTCTATTTAAATTTAACTTTTGTTTCACTCAGGTAGTCCCGCATGCGACAATCCCACTTGCGTATATCTTGCGGGAAAACTTGCGATAATACTTTTATGTTATCGCAGGGATAGCCATTGCGAGTACTCTTAGAGTTTACGTAAAGAGGATATATGAGTCGTACTGCTGCAAAAGTTTCGTAAAAAAGAAAAACATTTAATACAATTGGTTTTTTTAATACAAATTAAATTGTTTGAATCAATTTTAATTTTTATATAAATCAATGGTATTTTTAATAAAACAAAATATGTGGAATTTGCCAAAAACAAAATTCTCGAAAATTAGTTTCGCACTGTCTGCTTTGAGTTAATTTTCAATTATAAAATTTTCAAAATAAAAATACGGTCTTTGAAAAATATGTTTAGAAATTCAATTCAAAAAAGCAATCAACTATATGAAAGAACTGCTGGCGTAAGTGCCAATTTTCCTTTATATGGTTTTATGATAATCGCTAGGTTTACTTGATTATACACACTTAGAAAATTATAGTCGAATAAAGGCAGACTTAAAATTTATTTTTATGATTGAGGAAATTCATTTACTATTGTAGTTATAGTTGATGGGCTTGGTGATGTTGCTGGTACCACAAAATTACGCCACGGGCCGCAATAGTTGTTGTTAATACGCATTCTATAGATAGGGACTTCAATAGACTTGGCCATGTCGTATTAATTTACCAGAGACATTTCTTTGATGTCGACACCACCACCACATCTTTGCGCCTGAGTTAACTACAGCTAGCGCGAACTCACATCGTTCTTGGCCTTTGCCATCGTACACGAATTGCATCCCAATTTTTCCAAATCAAAATCGTTGTGGTTTTTTTGATAGACGACTTGTTCCTAGACAGGAATTCTATGCGGACAGTGGCCAAACGACGTAGATAGCTGCCATATACTCGATTGCGGGCGGCATAGTCGCAGGAAATATCACGATCTGTGTAGAATGAAAAGTGCGTTTAATTAAAAGTAACAAACATTCAAAAACCACTCACCTGTATTTATTCTTTGAGTAAAAATTCATCATAGTCCGTGCGCACCATCTTATGCTACAGAACTACTGAATTGAAAAAACTAATGCAAATTTAAATTGAAAAGTCAAAACAAAAGTTTATTTGACAAATATATTTGAACGCCAAAACAAAAAATATAATAATCTCCCAAGAAACAAAACGGTCCGTTAACGGTGCCGTATACGGAACAGCTATACGGAATACGATTCCGTAAACGTTCCGTTTTCTGGATACGAAAACGGTCCAGTGAACGGATGAAGAGGAACATCGAAACGGATTTCGAATCCGTTGAGAGTACGTATCGAAGGTACGTTAACGGACCGTCATACTGGATTACAAACGGAGTGAGTCCGTCGAGAGTACGTTTCGGCGGTACGTTTACGGACCGTCAAACTGGATGAAATACGGAGTGCATCCGTTGATATTACGTTTTGACGGAAAATGTATGTAAATTCTGCAAAGAAGTTTTGAATAAATGTGTATTTCATTTATATTTTATTCACTTATCTTGTTTGGTCTTCGAGAGAGGCATTCACCAACTGTAATCCTCCGAGCTTATTGTTCATGTTCACAAAGCCAAATGAATTGAAATGTACACCAATAACGGAAGAAAATCGGTCCCGTTGAGTTGGAGTATAAACGGAAAATTTACGGAGTACTCCGTTTCAACGGTACCGTAAACGACTACAACAAAACGCAAATCTTACGGAGTTATTTAGAAATACGGAGCAAAACGGAATTCTAACGGAGTCGTCCGATTTCACGGTACGTTAACGGTGCGTAATCGTATATGCTACGACGGATACAAGCTCAATGATCCGTAAACATGCCGTCAATGACGGTATCGTATTTCCGTATGTGTCGTATGCTCCGTATAAATGTTTCTTGGGATTATTTTCAAAAACAAAAATAGTCAGCCCAATCGAGGTTCCCGATGAACGGAAGCTCGTCGGATTGTTCTTCTTCCGACGGAAAATAAAATCTAATCAAGTTTTCCGAGAAACGGGAAACATTTATAAAACAACGCAACATTGTTTTCCTTTCAATTTCATATTAAATGCGAATTTTCGAAGTAAAAATTAAATTTGTTTTCAATTTTATTGATTGAACGTACTCTATTTGACATTTTAAAATGACTCCAAATACATAACGAATGTAATTTTATTTTTTAATTTATTTTTTAAATGCTAATGACAGTAGGTACTGAAATAGTTAAATTTTCATAGCGATTTTAGCAAGTTTCCATCATCCAAGCAGTCGAAATAAATTATTTTTTAACTATTTGCACAGTTTAAACTAATTTATTTGTGCAATCAATTACTAAAAATCTAAAATTTCATGTTTTCACATAAAAATAAAATGTGAGTAAATTTGACAGTAGATGTTCACACGACGGGAAACTCGATTGATTTGTTTCCGATGAACATTTTCGAATATACGTCGGATAACTGTGAGTTGCTCGATTGCTTTTTTGTCAATTCCGTCGGAAATGTCTCCCGACGCGTTTCTCGATTGGGCTTAATATTATTGTTTTGCATTTCGATAAATTGATAATTTTTATTTTCAAATTTCAACAATAATTTTATATGTGTGTAGATTTGAGTCAACTATGAGTTAAACTAGCTTCATACTTTTTGCGATAACCTCCGGGAATACTTGCGACAAACTTTGCGTTGGTGACAAAGTTAAGCTCAAGTTCATACTTTTGATGTTTAACCTCAACTTTTTGAGATAATTCTGCGAGTACTTTGCGGATATTCTCAATGTTTGTTGGGACATATTATTGAAATAACTTAAATTGGTGTAGGGGCCGCTAGGATTGACGGATCTTAAAAATAATTACAGATCCACAAGAACGAAATACGAAATGTTGTCTTTGCGACTATCGTTTTTCAGGGAACTTGAAGGTTCTTACAAAAGTTATCTATTAATCATTGTATAGATATATCAGAAAGATAACTTTTTAAAGTAAACAAATCGGGAAAATACCCACATTGTGGCACCTCTGAACTTCATACTTCAAAGTTGGCATTAGCATTTTTTTTTTGCTGCGTCATTCCGTTTGCTGTTTTTTGTGCCCTGTGTATTTTGTGTAGACAAAATGTTCGATTGATAGTAAAAATATTAACCGCGACGAGTAAATTGCGTTTATGAATCGCTACAAAATCGGGTCTATGAAATTGAAAATGTTAGTGGGCAGTTACTTTCCAATAAACCAAAAACCTGGATATTAAATGATTATCGAATGTATATTGAACATGGATATCAAAGTTTCACTGGAGAAAAGCGTTCAACTTTTTGTAATTGTAAGCTTGAAAACCATAGCGTTCTCCAGCAAAACTGGTAACTTTTTATCCAATTGAATCTAGCCTTTACCTAAACTGGAATTCCGACATTCAATATACATTCGAGGTTTAACTTAATTGTAAGCAATAAATAAAATATGATTCGACTTCAAATTACACTTGAATTCAAGCGCACATATTTCCCTAATTAAAGGTTTAAATGTAAAATAAAAGAAAACGCATATAAGTTATAACACTATATATTAAAAGGAATTAAAGTATGTTCTAGAGCTGCAACAGCATCTGCGCCGGTGGCAGTGTACACTAAGAAAACAAAATGTTTATGAAAGTCTTGCTGCAACTATTCTTTTATATTTCCGCCTTGTAGCAAATATTCAAACATCACGTAAGTTTTAATACAGTTGCAGCAAAACTATTAATATTTTTTAAGTATGACATATATGCAGATAGTTACGAGATGTTTCCCACAACAGCAATGTTAATTGAGATATTTACAGTTGACTGATAGCAAACATCCTGAATTCTTGGACATTTGCAACAAAACTTTTGAGGTATTTTGACAGTTCACTACTATAAAAAAGAAAAATGGCGTACTTTTTCCTTACGCTCGAGTTGTCCACAACAATTATGTAAATCCATTAGTGTAAAAAAGTGTCAACTTAAATATTACATTTTAAAGGTAAAGGTGAAAATAAAATTTCCTGGGATTGAAATTATCAAGACGTAATGGGAAATATTTCTTTTCAGAGTTTACTTTGATGATAGCAGCGCAGGCAAACTTGGCTATTCCGCGAAGAAGTCTCAAGTCGTTGGACAATTTTACCTTCGAAGGATTAATAAACACGATCGCCATCGTATAACCAGGATACTGTTTTAGAATAAATAAAAATCCATTTGATTCATTTTATTTTAATTCAATAAAAATTACTCCGCGAATTAAAATGGAGTACCTTTTCCAAATATTCCACAACTATTTTCCTATTTGTAAGATGTTTAATTGATGGTTGCTATAAATAATCGTAAATTTGGATGATAGTTGCCAGTAATATTTATCGTATTTGTCAGATGTTTGAAAGATGTTTTTCTCAAAGCCGATCTAAAAAATTTGTAAATAACTTGATATTTAGGGCTGTGATATTTCTGGTAACCATCTTTGTTTTCTTAGTGTACGGGAACTTTTTGTAAAATCCACGACGTGTCGCGAAGATCAAACCAGTGAATCCAATTGCGCCACTGAGATGTATAACATTGCCAGGTTCGCGTAAAATATCAATGTTGTCTGCGTATGAATGAAAATATATTAATATTTCATAAACCTTGGCCACTTACATTGTATATCAGCTCATCCTGCATTTTCCGTGCGGTAGAATTCTCGGGATGACTTTCGTGTTTGGACATGCACTTATATATTAATTGATTTGTCTGTTTGAAAATTCAAGCGAAAAACAATGAACTCACTGATTGTGCGAATGCAGTGGCACATCTGTAGTGGTGAAAAAAATTAAAATTTTCTTGTTGACATTTAATTTATCACGTCACTGGGTTGCCACTGAGTGATTTTGTGTAGTGTCAAGTTTTTTAACTTCGAAAACCAACGTTGGATTAACATTCATTTCTTCGGCTTGTTCATGACATTACGTCCACACTGGTTGTAAAAGAAAATTGTACTAATTTATCGAACCTTAAACTAATTGCTTATTGGGTTGCTGCAGGCGTCATTCTACCGTGTGCGGAGGTGTCTCAGGACTTGACTGTGGCAGTGACAAACAGTGCAGCTAAACTAATTTCAAATAAAAATGCATTTAAATTTAAAACATAGCTTTTGGTTTTTCATTATTATTGTCTATTTTTATATTTATTTGATATGTATTAGTTTGTCATTTGATTATGTCTATCAATTTTTGGAAAAGTAAATAATCGAATAACAACCTAATACATTGATAATAATTTGTTGTCATATTTTACATGTGTATTGGTAGTTAAAAGGGCTAACTAAAAGTTGTATTTAAGCTATCTTATCGGCTGTCTAGAAGACAACTTTTTGATGATGCCTTTTAATAGTTGACTTAAACATAACTTTTTAGTTATCTTTTCGAGAGCCAAAAGTCAACAAAGAGGCGGACATTCGTAAGTCTTTTAGATACATTTATAATCACTTTTACGACAACATTCAGATATCGTTAACTATTTAAAGTTAGCTTAAAGTTAGGTTTTAGGCTTCGTTTGTCTGGTTGCGTATGTTCAATATGGATACCATTATATTATTGTCATTTTCTTGTCGGTTTTAAAAATTGGATTGTGAATTTTCGAAATTCATTTGATTGTTCATTGTAACAATTGATATTGACAATTTTAAATATAATGAAATTGTCATTTTATTATTAAATAAACAAAAAAAAAAACATAATTTTTATATACATGTTTTAATTAGTATATTTAATTGGTATATGATAGGAGCCACCATGGCTACTGTGGCCGCATGTCGTCAAGTATTTTCGATGTGACATTGTTTGCGCGTTGTGGTTCTTGTCGCGATTTTCCTCTGGCGCGCAACTGCTTCTTTGGCTGTTGTGCGGTGATGATCGATAAACCTAAGAAGTCCTTTTTTGTGAGCGCCTATCTTCTCCTTCGCTATTTGCTTGACGTCGTCCAGATGCATTGTGTATTCACATTGATGGTGAGAATGCCCAAGGCGGACTGTTTAATTTTGTCATTTTTCGAAGGACTATTTTCGGCCTTCTGTTTGCCGCGTGACATTTCAATAACGTATCAAAAGTAAAGCACCAACGTAACTTAAATAAACAATATCCCAACAAACATTGAGAAAATCCGCAAAGTACTCGCAGAATTATATCAAAAAATTGAGGTTAACGCAAAAAGTTAAACATGAGTTAATCAAAAGTGTACACTTGAGCTCAACTTTGTCACCAACGCAAAGTTTGTCGCAAGTAGTCCTGGCGGTTATCGCAAAAAGTATTAAGCAAGTTTAACTCATAGTTGACTCAAATCTGTACTCAAGTAAACCTAGAGATTTTCATAAAATTATATAAATTAAAATTCAAATTTATCGCAATTTTCTGATTTTTATTGGTGTTAAAACTCTTAAACATTTAATAACCCTAATTTAGTAGGACTAAACATAGCAAAATATAATTAGATGGTGTAACATAATTAAACAGACCAAAAACAGTAATGGTGCACTAAGAAAACAAGATGTTTATGAAAGTCTTGCTGCAACTATCTGTTTAAATTTACGCCTTGTAGCAAATATTCAAACATCCCATAAGTTTCAATAAAGTTGCAGAAAAACTATTAATATTTTTTAAATGTGACGTATAAGCAGATAGTTACGAGATGTTTGCCACAACAGCAATGAAAATTGAGCAAAACTTTTGAGGATTTTGAAATTTGTCTACTACAAAAAAGGAAAATGGCGTACTTTTTTCTTTCGCTTGATTTATCCATTATCCACAACAATTAGGTAAATCTAATGGTGTAAAAAGTGGCAACTCAAATATTTCATTATAATGGTAAAAGTAAAAATAAAACTTTCTGGGATTGAAATTATCAACACGTGAAGGAAAATATTTCTTTTCAGAGTTTAATTTGATGAAAGCATAGCCGGTCGGACTTGATTCTTCTGCAAAGAAGTCTTAGGTCGATGTACAATTTTACCTTCGAAGGATTTATAAAGACTATGGCGATGTATAACCAGGAAACTGTTTTAATTCTAGAATAAATAAAAATACCTTTGATTCATTATCTTTCAATTCAATACTATTACTACGCGAATTCTGATGGAGTACGTTTTCCAAATATTCCTCAACTATCTTCCTATTTGTAAGATGTTTAATTGGTGGTTGCTATACAAGAATAATAGAATAATAAGATTACACATTGCGCATGTACACCCTGTATTGCCGACACCAAAAAGTATGGAATGTCAAGTAAAGGAAATTTAATTTTAGACATTTCATAAAATACAAATATTTATTTCATTGAAATTTTTTTTATTTACATTTTTGCCCAAAACAATTGGTGGGAAGCAGGCTTCCGGCAGTTTCATTAGTTGGGGTATCAACTCTCGTGCTGATCAAGTTAATTTAAATTTCAAATCTAAAATATATATTTGTTATCCTGACCGGAGCTACACAAATGTTGTTGAATTATTTTGTTTTTAGAGAATTTCGATGGTGGTTTCTTATCTTTTAGTTTTGATGGCCGATTCAGTGCAGTTTTGCACACATATCTATTAATCACACGCAATTTTTTCAAAAATAATTGAAATGTTTTGTTTTTTTTTTTTCAACAACATTCTGACACCATGAAAAAATTACAGTTGTCAAAAAACCTCTACGTACATGCGCAGAAGATTCAAGTTTTGAACAACGTTCTGCGCAATCTTTGTTTCTATTATTCTTGGTTGCTATACATAATCGTAAATTTGAAAGATGGTTGCTAGCAATATTTGTCGTATTTGAGGGATGTTTGAGAGATTACAAATTATTTGGATCGTCTTTGAGGCAAACATCTCTCAAATATCCGACAAATATGATAAATATTGTTGGCAAATATCTTTCAAATTTACGATTATTGATAGCTACCATCAATTAAACATCTTACAAATATGAAAATAGTTGCGTTTGGAAAAGGTACTCCATAACAATTCGCGGAGTTTTTCATTGAAATAAAAGTAATCAAATGGATTTTTATTTAGTTTAGAATTAATGCAGTATCATTGTTATACATCGGCATCGTCTTTAGAAAACCTTCGACGGTAAAATTGTACAACGACTTGAAAATTTTTTGCAGATGAACCAGGCCTGGTGGCGTTGTTGTCAGCAAGGTGTATTCTGAAAAGAAATAACTTTTCATCACGTGTTGAAAATTTCAATCTCAGTTATTTTTATTATTACTATATTAAAATGTTATATTTGTAGACACCTTTTCACACCAATGGATTTACTTATTTGTTCTGGATAAATCGAGCGTAAGAAAATAGTACGCCATTTTCCTTTTTTATAGTAGTCAAATGTCAAAATAATCCAAAAGTTTTGTTGCAAATGTCCAAGAACTCAGGATGTTTTCTATCAATCAACTGTAAATTTCTCAAATTTCATTGTTGTTGCGGCAAACATCTCGCAACTATCTGCATATATGTCATATTTAAAACATATAAAGAGTTTTGCTACAATTTTATTAAAACTTATGGGATGTTTAAATATTTGCTAATACCTGAGACAGACATCTAGTAAAGTTATTATAATAACAATACTATAATATTCTAAATACAGATAGGTGACAGACATAACATAGTATAGTTTGTGTAGTAAATAAGACTATGCGAAACAAATATTACAGCATTTTTATTTTTGTTGGGTACCACGGTTACTAGAGAATAATATATTCTATTCCGCTGTATTTTTTGTTTTTCTACTACAGACTTCTAATAAAAGTGAAAAAACGTTTTTTTTACACGATAGGTTTCCTTTACTTGCAGATCCTCAGTGGACACTTATATTTTTTCCTATTATTGTAGCTTTACTACATTGAAATTCACAAGGTCGTGGTCATTTTATTTTTTTGCTGCCAATTAAATGCATTTTTTGAAAAACAATTTCAAATAATTTATTTATTTTTTTGAATTTATTATGACATTTCCGTACAAAGAGCTTCTTTTGACAAAAAGCTTTCGGAAAGCTTTTAAAATTTGGCTGTGTTTAAACGAAAACTACAAAAATACTACGAATAGTTTCGTGGTATTTGTACCAGATAAATACCACAATGAAATCAACGAAGCGCAGTTAGCCTTTCCAAAGTAGTAATTATAATAATAATAGTTTGGCGCTACATTCCTATATAGAACTTCGGCAGAGCTCTCTCACGATTTTGAGCTGTGCGTGTTATATTTGTACTCAAAGTGGTGGGACCTACAGTTTATTGCCGAATCCGATCGGCGGGTGAGAGCTTTTTCATAGGCAATGATTTTACTCTCGTAGGTTTGCCATTTACTGGCGCGGTATAGAAAAATGTTTCTATGAAAAGATGTTGTTAGCCCCAGTCCAGGCTTGAACCTGGGACCTTTAGGCTCGCAGTCCAACGCACTAACCATTGAGCTACCGCGGCTACTTCCAAAGTAAAAGTAATTTTAAAATTAGGTTTTAAGATAATTAACATTTGCAAAACTAACCTTAAAACAGAGTAGACAGTGTGGACCGAGGAAGAGCATCGCCGTCAGTAGGTAGAGCAGGCGAAACCCGAGTATTTCCTCGAATGGCACTTACGCCTGCAGTTTTCAAATGACAATGGTATATTGTAAAATGTAACAATATATTTCTATGTGTGTATAAAATACATGCAAAGTAGCATTATTACTGCAAGATTTAAGCAACAGTTTGTGCTGAAATCTTGCAGTATTCCGTTTGTAATGGTACGTTTACGGCATGTTCAAGACGGATCCGTCGATACTTGAATGAAAACAGAAAATTTACGGCATGTCAAAATTTTCCACTCCGTTTAAATGTTTTTCTACTGTTTTGTCTCCGTAGCGACGGATACGATAACTCCGTTTGCTACGGAGCACATCGTTTTTGTATCGTTTCTACTCCGTTTATTACGGACAGCATACACCGTTTTTATGTCGTTTTTTTTTCTGGAAGCATTTTTAGTTCGTTTTTTTAGCCAGCTGCAGCAGATGCGTGGATGGAATCACAAATAATGTAAGTGTACCCAGTGTATTCTCAGCTCCGCTCGGAAGTATTCCGAACTGTGGTATGCAACCATGTCGTGTCAGATCAACCTTTTCCGTTTTGAATTTCTATTCAAAGAGATCTTTTTTTAAAAATGGCTTCTTTTTGTTCTCGTTTGTTTTGTTTTCGTTCATTAGATTTCAAAACGGAACAAAAAATTTATAAAGTTGCCGTACAATTAAACGTCAAAAAATTTATTAAATAGAAAATTTTCGTGCGACCAAAGACTAGCAATCAAAAAATTGTAAGTTTTTCATTTTAATTAATTTATTTTATAAAATAATATTTTACATGCTTACACTAAGAAAACAAAGATGATTGCCAGAAATATCACAGCCCTAAATATTAAGATATTTATAAATTATTTAAATCGTATTTGAGACATTCGTCAAACATTCGTCAAATACGATAAATATTGCTAGCAACCATGTTTCGAATTTACGATTATCTATAGCAACCATCAATTAAACATCTGATAAATAGGAAGATAGTTGATGAATATTTGGAAAAGGTACTCCATTAGAATTCGCGGAGTAATTTTTATTGAATTGAAAGAAAATGAATCAAATGTATTTTTATTTATTATAGAATTAAAACAGTATCCTGGTGTCCAGTATCCGCCATCGTCATTATAAATCCTTCGAAGGTAAAATTGTACAACGACTTGAAATTTCTTCGCAGAAGAACCAAGTCCGACCGGCGATACTGTCATCAAAGTAAACTCTGAAAAGAAATATTTTCCATCACGTGTTGATAATTTAAATCACTTCATTGTTGTGGATAAATCGAGCGTAAGGAAAAAGTACGCCATTTTCCTTTTTTATGGTAGTCAAATGTCAAAATGCCTCAAAAGTTTTGCTGTAAATATCTTAATTTTCATTGCTGTTGTGGCAAACATCTCGTAACTATCTGAATATACGTCATATTTAAAAAATATTAATAGTTTTGCTGCAACTTTATTGAAAGTTATGGGATGTTTGAATATTTGCTACAAGGAGTAAATTTAAAAGGATAGTTACAGTAAGACTTTCATAAACATCTTGTTTTCTTATTGTATTTTTTGAAAATTTGATACAAATAAATGGTCAGGAATGCAGAATATTGCAAAACAACGCAGGTGGTGCAACTCTTGCTTGGTGTGTGCTAACCGCTGGCATATTTTGTTGCAAAATATGTTGGTGAATTCGCAGCTGCAGTGTGTTATCAGTTTCATATTGGTCGAGAAAGATGAACTTAGCGGAGACGGATCAAGACATTTAAAATACATTTCAATCAGAAAAGGTATACTACTGTCGTCATTTGTTAGAACTGGTGCCAATAACAAATATTTTATTCAATAATTTTTAAATTATATTAATCATTTTGCGTTGCTACAATAGAACAACTTTAAACCAGAATTGCGGATCAAAAATCGTGCACATGTACTGCCAGGCGATCAGAGGCCGCCCGCAAAACTGCTGTATGCACATTTTGGTTTGTTGCAAAAATTGATTCA
Organism: Dryomyza anilis; assembly: GCA_951804985.1. Classification (NCBI taxonomy): domain Eukaryota; kingdom Metazoa; phylum Arthropoda; class Insecta; order Diptera; family Dryomyzidae; genus Dryomyza; species Dryomyza anilis. The sequence continues at coordinate 52,441,068 of OX638131.1, read as the reverse complement.
TACTAACCCAACCAGACAAACGATGCCCAAAACTTAACTTTATGCTAACTTTAAAAAGTTAACGATATCTGAATGTTGTCGTAAAAGTGATCAAAAAGGTATTGGAAAGACGTCCGCCTTTTTGTTGTCTTTTAGCTCTCGAAAGATAACTAAAAAGTTATGTTTAAGTCAACTATTAAAAGGCATCATCATAAAGTTGTCCTCTAGACAGCCGATAAGATAGCTTAAATACAGCTTTTAGTTAACCCTTTTAACTACCAATACACATGTAAAATATGACACCAAATTATTATCAATGTATTAGGTTGTCATTAGATTATTTACTTTTCCAAAAATTGATGGAAATAATCATATGACAAACTAATACATATCAAATAAATATAAAAATAGACAAAAATAATGAAATACCGAAAGCTATGTTTTAAATTTAAATGCATTTTTATTCGAGATTAATTTAGCTGCACTGTTTGTTACTGCCACAGTCACGTCCTAAGACGCCTCCTCACTCGGTAGAATGACGCCTGCAGTAAGTAACTGCCCACGAACATTTTCAATTTCATCGACCCGATTTTGTAGCGATTCATAATCGCATTTTACTCGTCGCGGTTAATATTTTTACTATCAATCGGACATTTTTGTCTACACAAAATACACGGAGCACAAAAAACGCTAATAGAAACGGTATGACGCAGCAAAAAAAAAACTAATGCCAACTTTGAAGTATGAAGTTCAGAGGTTCCACTATGTGGGTATTATCCCGATTTGTTGACTTTAAAAAGTTACCGTTCTGGTATATCTATACTTATACTTAATAGATAACTTTTGTAAGAACCTTTAAGTCACCTGAAAAACGATAGTCGCAAAGATAACATTTCGTATTTTGTTCCAGTTGGGAATCGACCAGGCCGAGCAGTGCTCTATGGATGTAGATAAGTATTTTTCAGTTTTTTATAATTTGCAAAATATGGTCAATATGGTCATAATGTCAAACGTCGCTTGGACAATAATTTTGCGCTGACAATGATTGAGCAGCCAGTGATTGCCAGATTTCGCTGACTTTAGACGGACGCACACAATACAACAGAATGTTGACTACATGTCAGACATCCGCGGCATCAGGAATGGAGTAGTTGATGGACAACAGAATAACGTTGACGGTGTGTTGACAATAAATTCTTCATTTTTTATCTAATCTCTGATTATTATTATTTCAATTTTAATTTAAACAGTACTGATCTGGCTCGAAATACCATACCAAGAAATACCGTCAGTAAAATCAAGAACTCAGAATTTTAATCAGGAGTCGTTTTAATAAGTGAATCATTACTTTTTTAATAACTTAAACAAATATATATTTTGAAATGTTATTTCTTAGTCATATTTCTTAGCACCGTCGCCACTGACAACAATGTCGACAAATTTGAGGACAATTTGAGTGTTGTAAAATTTTAGTGTTGATCAGTAGTTTGTTATCATTTAATTAATTAAAGAACACTTTTTACTGTTAGACTTAAAAAAAGAACACTTTTATTATTTTAACACTTTTATTTACTTTACTACCTCCAGTTGAGGCTAACTAAACTACAATCTTTTAAATTTCAACGAAAGGTATTAACAATACCATCGTTGCAAGTTTTCCTTAGTTCTATTTTCATTGTGTTCTAGTGAATTTTCACTTTTACTCAATTTTGGTGTACGTGACTTTTGAAGAAAGTCCGAATTGCAGTTTTTGGCTGACACCAATTGCGAAATATCAGAATTGTTGGCAAACGCTGCTTTGCTTATTTTAACATAGACCCAAAATTATGCAATGGAAAATTATATTGCAACAGGTGTGGTCTAAGTAAAGCTTAAGCGATTTGACAAATTATTGCAAGCTTCTTTCTGTTAACTGTGCAAGCTAACTTGAAAGAGGTGTGGTCTAAGCAAAGCTGGAGCGCTTTGCTAAATTATTATCATTGTTGCCAACGTGAAGCGTTGGGACAATGCTATGAACATGTTGCTGTACAACATGAGTTCAACATGATATGAAAAACATGATGCGCTCAACATATGTACAGCAACATCCAAAACTGAATGAATAGTGAAGAACCATAAAGAAAAAAAAAATGAGTGGGCTAATTCACAACATTCCTCCCCCCTTATGGAAAAAAAATTATAATTAATATTAAGAATAATAATAATTTTTTACTAGATATCTTAAGAATATTTTTAAATATATAGAAATGATGTTTTCTTAGAATTAATATTAAGAATAATAACGATTACGTGTATATTTTAAAATAATGATAATGTGTATATTTTAAAATAATGATAATACGTTATTTTAACAATTATAATATGTTTTTTTTTTTCAAGTTATCTATAAAAATATTTTTGAATATTTGAATGTGTGCAATAATAATAATCATATTTTTTTTGTTTGTTTTTTTTAGTTATTTTTTTTATTGTTTTTTTTTTGTTTGTTTTGTTTTTTTTTGTTATATAAATTTTTAATAATGTTGTTTAATTTGTTAATACTTATAATGATAATCTAACCGATTGAATTAATATATATATATATATATATATATATATATATATATATATATATATATATATATATATATATTATATATATATATATATATATATATATATATATATATATATATATATATATATATATATATATATATATGTATATATATATATATATATATATATATATGTATATATATATATGTATATATATGTATATGAATATATATATATCGAAGTACCCGCACTTTGACGAAGCTCCCTTCAGGAGCGAGTGAGAGGGCTTGTGTTTGCCGCATTGACTCCAAGGGGCATACTGGCAGGTAGCCGGGACAGGTCCTTGGACGAGTGGCCAGACTAAGACGGTTACATACCTAAAATCCTACCATGCACCAGTATCTGGTGTCAGGCAGGTAGGCGTCTGTTCCCTGTGGGGCGGCCTCCTCTTCCGACCGTAGGGTCTCTAAACACTTATAGGCGTCTGTTCCCTGTGGGGCGGCCTTTTTGTGCGACCGAAGGGTCGTTAAACACATACAACCGAAGGGTCTGGAAACACTTCCACTTGCGGGGTCGTTAAAACCAATAATGAAGTCGGTCACGGAACAAGAAAACGGGTCTACGGACCCAGGGGTAGGGATATCTGCCCCGGCGTCTGCAGCTGTCGCCATGCAGCCAGGCGTATGCCCTCCCAGCAGGACAGGCCGACTCAGCTCGGCTGGTAGGGCGCCAGTGGTGGCCTGCGAAGTAAATTCCGCAGGTGGAGAGAGGGTTGGAGTTATGGACTCCTCCCAGAGTTCGGACAGGACGGTAGTCGTGCATCCTTCCGACCCCTGATGGTCATGGAGAGAGGAACCCGGATGGGAAAAGGCGACTCTCTGGTGCGGCTAGGCGATTAAAAGCCAAACCACGCCAGAGAGCTGCCTCTCACATCACTGGGACCCCCTCCCCGGACAGTCAACAAACCGCTGACAACAGGGACCCTCAGTTGACGCCAGCCGCTACACTTGGTTCACAAGGACCGGGAAAGCGACTGCGCTCTCCTGAGGAGATGACCCAGGTTGGATTGGCGAAGAAAAACAAGACAAACGTGTCTAAAATCAAGGGATCTCTTCCCAGCGATGACATCCGGTCGTGCTTGTCCAACGTAGCGTTTCGGCCTGCACTGCGAAATGCAGGGGCCCGCGCAACAAAAAGACAGGGTCGCGATGGGGAGTCTACGGCGAAGCGGTCAAAGGTGGACGGCAAAACGTATGCGGGGTTGGCACGTGAATCGATTTATGACAAACGCAAGTTTGCCATCATCGATGAAAGCCAGCCCTGTGGAAAGAATGCTGAGGATAAAAGGGGGCTGCTGGAGGAAGTGTGGAATGACGCACTTGCGAACTCGATTATCGAGTCTTCTGACAGAACCCCCGAAATCCATCTGGAATACTGCAGATTTGTCCGCGGAGTCTACAGGATCACCGTGGTGTCTGGACTGTGTCGACACCCTGCGCGATCTGGTGGAAAGGTTGCCTGAGCCATGGGCAGACGCTAAGCTACGGCTTGTGGCTATGAGCGACATACCCGTTCTGCGTAAGGCAACCTTCTTCGTCAGAGCAAACGGGGCGAAGCGACCCACGTGTGATATCCTTAGGATTCAGGCGAGGCAGAACCGTGGGCTGAGAGTGGAACTTTGGGAGGTGTTCCACAGGGATGAGATGACCGATGGAAACCTCATCGTTGTGGGCATTGACCAGAACTCCATCACGACACTGGAGAAGTCTGGGGGTCGTGCCTTCTTCCTTACGTCATCCGTGACCATTAAGCTGGGCGGAAAACCTGTAGGAGCTGGGGCCCAATCCGGGAAACAACCATCCAAGGGCAATCTTCCTAGCCCGGTCGTGGAGGATAGTAAGGATAAGGTCGAGGCCGCGGGCAGTATGGGGGTTCAGGTCTACCCGACCAAAGAAGAAGGGACGAGTGGAGGAGAGGACGAGGGCCTATCAGAATTTTCTGATGATACCCTTACGCCCTCTCAGGAGGACGAGCTACTCGCCCAATGATTCTGCTTACGCAGATCAACCTACATTGGAGTCGACTGGCGACGGCTGCGCTTATGGAGAGAATGGAAGAAGGTAAGAGTCGTTTTAATAAGTGAATCATTACTTTTTTAATAACTTAAACAAATATATATTTTGAAATGTTATTTCTTAGTCATATTTCTTAGCACCGTCGCCACTGACAACAATGTCGACAAATTTGAGGACAAAAGAGGACAATTTGAGTGTTGTAAAATTTTAGTGTTGATCAGTAGTTTGTTATCATTTAATTAATTAAAGAACACTTTTTACTGTTAGACTTAAAAAAAGAACACTTTTATTATTTTAACACTTTTATTTACTTTACTACCTCCAGTTGAGGCTAACTAAACTACAATCTTTTAAATTTCAACGAAAGGTATTAACAATACCATCGTTGCAAGTTTTCCTTAGTTCTATTTTCATTGTGTTCTAGTAATTTTCACTTTTACTCAATTTTGGTGTACGTGACTTTTGAAGAAAGTCCGAATTGCAGTTTTTGGCTGACACCAATTGCGAAATATCAGAATTGTTGGCAAACGCTGCTTTGCTTATTTTAACATAGACCCAAAATTATGCAATGGAAAATTATATTGCAACAGGTGTGGTCTAAGTAAAGCTTAAGCGATTTGCCAAATTATTGCAAGCTTCTTTCTGTTAACTGTGCAAGCTAACTTGAAAGAGGTGTGGTCTAAGCAAAGCTGGAGCGCTTTGCTAAATTATTATCATTGTTGCCAACGTGAAGCGTTGGGACAATGCTATGAACATGTTGCTGTACAACATGAGTTCAACATGATATGAAAAACATGATGCGCTCAACATATGTACAGCAACATCCAAAACTGAATGAATAGTGAAGAACCATAAAGAAAAAAAAAATGAGTGGGCTAATTCACAACATTCCTCCCCCCTTATGGAAAAAAAATTATAATTAATATTAAGAATAATAAAAATTTTTTACTAGATATCTTAGGAATATTTTTAAATATATAGAAATGATGTTTTCTTAGAATTAATATTAAGAATAATAACGATTACGTGTATATTTTAATATAATGATAATGTGTATATTTTAAAATAATGATAATACGTTATTTTAACAATTATAATATGTTTTTTTTTTTCAAGTTATCTATAAAAATATTTTTGAATATTTGAATGTGTGCAATAATAATAATAATAATAATAATAATCATATTTTTTTTGTTTGTTTTTTTTAGTTATTTTTTTTATTGTTTTTTTTTGTTTGTTTTGTTTTTTTTTGTTATATAAATTTTTAATAATGTTGTTTAATTTGTTAATACTTATAATGATAATCTAACCGATTGAATTAATATATATATATATATATATATATATATATATATTTATATATATATATATATATATATATATATATATATATATATATATATATATATATATATATATATATATATATATATATATATATATATATATATATGTATATATATGTATATGAATATATATATATATCGAAGTACCCGCACTTTGACGAAGCTCCCTTCAGGAGCGAGTGAGAGGGCTTGTGTTTGCCGCATTGACTCCAAGGGGCATACTGGCAGGTAGCCGGGACAGGTCCTTGGACGAGTGGCCAGACTAAGACGGTTACATACCTAAAATCCTACCATGCACCAGTATCTGGTGTCAGGCAGGTAGGCGTCTGTTCCCTGTGGGGCGGCCTCCTCTTCCGACCGTAGGGTCTCTAAACACTTATAGGCGTCTGTTCCCTGTGGGGCGGCCTTTTTGTGCGACCGAAGGGTCGTTAAACACATACAACCGAAGGGTCTGGAAACACTTCCACTTGCGGGGTCGTTAAAACCAATAATGAAGTCGGTCACGGAACAAGAAAACGGGTCTACGGACCCAGGGGTAGGGATATCTGCCCCGGCGTCTGCAGCTGTCGCCATGCAGCCAGGCGTATGCCCTCCCAGCAGGACAGGCCGACTCAGCTCGGCTGGTAGGGCGCCAGTGGTGGCCTGCGAAGTAAATTCCGCAGGTGGAGAGAGGGTTGGAGTTATGGACTCCTCCCAGAGTTCGGACAGGACGGTAGTCGTGCATCCTTCCGACCCCTGATGGTCATGGAGAGAGGAACCCGGATGGGAAAAGGCGACTCTCTGGTGCGGCTAGGCGATTAAAAGCCAAACCACGCCAGAGAGCTGCCTCTCACATCACTGGGACCCCCTCCCCGGACAGTCAACAAACCGCTGACAACAGGGACCCTCAGTTGACGCCAGCCGCTACACTTGGTTCACAAGGACCGGGCAAGCGACTGCGCTCTCCTGAGGAGATGACCCAGGTTGGATTGGCGAAGAAAAACAAGACAAACGTGTCTAAAATCAAGGGATCTCTTCCCAGCGATGACATCCCGTCGTGCTTGCCCAACGTTGCGTTTCGGCCTGCACTGCGAAATGCAGGGGCCCGCGCAACAAAAAGACAGGGTCGCGATGGGGAGTCTACGGCGAAGCGGTCAAAGGTGGACGGCAAAACGTATGCGGGGGTGGCACGTGAATCGATTTATGACAAACGCAAGTTTGCCATCATCGATGAAAGCCAGCCCTGTGGAAAGAATGCTGAGGATAAAAGGGGGCTGCTGGAGGAAGTGTGGAATGACGCACTTGCGAACTCGATTATCGAGTCTTCTGACAGAACCCCCGAAATCCATCTGGAATACTGCAGATTTGTCCGCGGAGTCTACAGGATCACCGTGGTGTCTGGACTGTGTCGACACCCTGCGCGATCTGGTGGAAAGGTTGCCTGAGCCATGGGCAGACGCTAAGCTACGGCTTGTGGCTATGAGCGACATACCCGTTCTGCGTAAGGCAACCTTCTTCGTCAGAGCAAACGGGGCGAAGCGACCCACGTGTGATATCCTTAGGATTCAGGCGAGGCAGAACCGTGGGCTGAGAGTGGAACTTTGGGAGGTGTTCCACAGGGATGAGATGACCGATGGAAACCTCATCGTTGTGGGCATTGACCAGAACTCCATCACGACACTGGAGAAGTCTGGGGGTCGTGCCTTCTTCCTTACGTCATCCGTGACCATTAAGCTGGGCGGAAAACCTGTAGGAGCTGGGGCCCAATCCGGGAAACAACCATCCAAGGGCAATCTTCCTAGCCCGGTCGTGGAGGATAGTAAGGATAAGGTCGAGGCCGCGGGCAGTATGGGGGTTCAGGTCTACCCGACCAAAGAAGAAGGGACGAGTGGAGGATAGGACGAGGGCCTATCAGAATTTTCTGATGATACCCTTACGCCCTCTCAGGAGGACGAGCTACTCGCCCAATGATTCTGCTTACGCAGATCAACCTACATTGGAGTCGACTGGCGACGGCTGCGCTTATGGAGAGAATGGAAGAAGGTAAGAGTCGTTTTAATAAGTGAATCATTACTTTTTTAATAACTTAAACAAATATATATTTTGAAATGTTATTTCTTAGTCATATTTCTTAGCACCGTCGCCACTGACAACAATGTCGACAAATTTGAGGACAATTTGAGTGTTGTAAAATTTTAGTGTTGATCAGTAGTTTGTTATCATTTAATTAATTAAAGAACACTTTTTACTGTTAGACTTAAAAAAAGAACACTTTTATTATTTTAACACTTTTATTTACTTTACTACCTCCAGTTGAGGCTAACTAAACTACAATCTTTTAAATTTCAACGAAAGGTATTAACAATACCATCGTTGCAAGTTTTCCTTAGTTCTATTTTCATTGTGTTCTAGTGAATTTTCACTTTTACTCAATTTTGGTGTACGTGACTTTTGAAGAAAGTCCGAATTGCAGTTTTTGGCTGACACCAATTGCGAAATATCAGAATTGTTGGCAAACGCTGCTTTGCTTATTTTAACATAGACCCAAAATTATGCAATGGAAAATTATATTGCAACAGGTGTGGTCTAAGTAAAGCTTAAGCGATTTGCCAAATTATTGCAAGCTTCTTTCTGTTAACTGTGCAAGCTAACTTGAAAGAGGTGTGGTCTAAGCAAAGCTGGAGCGCTTTGCTAAATTATTATCATTGTTGCCAACGTGAAGCGTTGTGACAATGCTATGAACATGTTGCTGTACAACATGAGTTCAACATGATATGAAAAACATGATGCGCTCAACATATGTACAGCAACATCCAAAACTGAATGAATAGTGAAGCACCATAAAGAAAAAAAAAATGAGTGGACTAATTCACAACATTCCTCCCCCCTTATGGAAAAAAAATTATAATTAATATTAAGAATAATAATAATTTTTTACTAGATATCTTAAGAATATTTTTAAATATATAGAAATGATGTTTTCTTAGAATTAATATTAAGAATAATAACGATTACGTGTATATTTTAAAATAATGATAATGTGTATATTTTAAAATAATGATAATACGTTATTTTAACAATTATAATATGTTTTTTTTTTCAAGTTATCTATAAAAATATTTTTGAATATTTGAATGTGTGCAATAATAATAATAATAATAATAATAATAATCATATTTTTTTTGTTTGTTTTTTTTAGTTATTTTTTTTATTGTTTTTTTTTTGTTTGTTTTGTTTTTTTTTGTTATATAAATTTTTAATAATGTTGTTTAATTTGTTAATACTTATAATGATAATCTAACCGATTGAATTAATATATATATATATATATATATATATATATATATATATATATATATATATATTTATATATATATATATATATATATATATATATATATATATATATATATATATATATATATATATATATATATATATATATATCTATATTTATATATATATATATATATATATATATATATATGTATATATATGTATATGAATATATATATATCGAAGTACCCGCACTTTGACGAAGCTCCCTTCAGGAGCGAGTGAGAGGGCTTGTGTTTGCCGCATTGACTCCAAGGGGCATACTGGCAGGTAGCCGGGACAGGTCCTTGGACGAGTGGCCAGACTAAGACGGTTACATACCTAAAATCCTACCATGCACCAGTATCTGGTGTCAGGCAGGTAGGCGTCTGTTCCCTGTGGGGCGGCCTCCTCTTCCGACCGTAGGGTCTCTAAACACTTATAGGCGTCTGTTCCCTGTGGGGCGGCCTTTTTGTGCGACCGAAGGGTCGTTAAACACATACAACCGAAGGGTCTGGAAACACTTCCACTTGCGGGGTCGTTAAAACCAATAATGAAGTCGGTCACGGAACAAGAAAACGGGTCTACGGACCCAGGGGTAGGGATATCTGCCCCGGCGTCTGCAGCTGTCGCCATGCAGCCAGGCGTATGCCCTCCCAGCAGGACAGGCCGACTCAGCTCGGCTGGTAGGGCGCCAGTGGTGGCCTGCGAAGTAAATTCCGCAGGTGGAGAGAGGGTTGGAGTTATGGACTCCTCCCAGAGTTCGGACAGGACGGTAGTCGTGCATCCTTCCGACCCCTGATGGTCATGGAGAGAGGAACCCGGATGGGAAAAGGCGACTCTCTGGTGCGGCTAGGTGATTAAAAGCCAAACCACGCCAGAGAGCTGCCTCTCACATCACTGGGACCCCCTCCCCGGACAGTCAACAAACCGCTGACAACAGGGACCCTCAGTTGACGCCAGCCGCTACACTTGGTTCACAAGGACCGGGCAAGCGACTGCGCTCTCCTGAGGAGATGACCCAGGTTGGATTGGCGAAGAAAAACAAGACAAACGTGTCTAAAATCAAGGGGTCTCTTTTCAGCGATGACATCCCGTCGTGCTTGCCCAACGTTGCGTTTCGGCCTGCACTGCGAAATGCAGGGGCCCGCGCAACAAAAAGACAGGGTCGCGATGGGGAGTCTACGGCGAAGCGGTCAAAGGTGGACGGCAAAACGTATGCGGGGGTGGCACGTGAATCGATTTATGACAAACGCAAGTTTGCCATCATCGATGAAAGCCAGCCCTGTGGAAAGAATGCTGAGGATAAAAGGGGGCTGCTGGAGGAAGTGTGGAATGACGCACTTGCGAACTCGATTATCGAGTCTTCTGACAGAACCCCCGAAATCCATCTGGAATACTGCAGATTTGTCCGCGGAGTCTACAGGATCACCGTGGTGTCTGGACTGTGTCGACACCCTGCGCGATCTGGTGGAAAGGTTGCCTGAGCCATGGGCAGACGCTAAGCTACGGCTTGTGGCTATGAGCGACATACCCGTTCTGCGTAAGGCAACCTTCTTCGTCAGAGCAAACGGGGCGAAGCGACCCACGTGTGATATCCTTAGGATTCAGGCGAGGCAGAACCGTGGGCTGAGAGTGGAACTTTGGGAGGTGTTCCACAGGGATGAGATGACCGATGGAAACCTCATCGTTGTGGGCATTGACCAGAACTCCATCACGACACTGGAGAAGTCTGGGGGTCGTGCCTTCTTCCTTACGTCATCCGTGACCATTAAGCTGGGCGGAAAACCTGTCGGAGCTGGGGCCCAATCCGGGAAACAACCATCCAAGGGCAATCTTCCTAGCCCGGTCGTGGAGGATAGTAAGGATAAGGTCGAGGCCGCGGGCAGTATGGGGGTTCAGGTCTACCCGACCAAAGAAGAAGGGACGAGTGGAGGAGAGGACGAGGGCCTATCAGAATTTTCTGATGATACCCTTACGCCCTCTCAGGAGGACGAGCTACTCGCCCAATGATTCTGCTTACGCAGATCAACCTACATTGGAGTCGACTGGCGACGGCTGCGCTTATGGAGAGAATGGAAGAAGGTAAGACGCACTTTGCACTGATCCAGGAACCCTGGACTGTAAATGACAGGGTTGCTGGTTGGGGTGACTCGCGATACCAAATATTTTATACACTCAATGCAGGCTGCCCTAGGACCTGTATTATCTGTAAAAAGGATTTTAACTTTTCTTTCTCCACAGAACTATTTTCCTCAGACGCCACCACAATTTTTGACGGAGCGGTGGACTCATGCTGCCTTCAGTATATCTCCTGCATGACTTCCCGGAACCTCCACCCTCCGAGGAACTGCTGAGGATTAAAAGGTTTGCTGCCGAAAAATGTAAGAAATTAATAATTTGTACAGATGCCAATTCTCACCATACAACATGGGGAAGCTCCGACTGTAATGCTCGGGGACATGCCCTACTTGAATTTATTAATGCGTATGATCTTCTGACCCTAAACGTTGGTTGCTCTGCCATCGCCATCCTTGCCTCGAGGACACATCCTCTTCTCCCTTCTAGACGAATCCAAGAAGCCTTGGATATCTCGGCTGAATGGTCATCACCTAGGGGATTATATATAAACCCCCAAAAAACTGAAATCTGTCTCTTTACTAGGAAAAGGAAGCTTCCTAGCTATCCTCTTCAACAGGTAAACGGAGAGATACTGGCACTTACAGGTCAAGTCAAGTACCTTGGAGTTATCCTGGATTCTAAACTTAACTGGAAGGCACAAATAGCTAGCAGAGCCACAAAAGCCGTTAGGGTTTGGGCAACCTGCAGAAGATGTATTGGTCCTACATGGGGGCTTCGACCAAAGATGACCCACTGGATTTTCACCAGCGTTGTACGACCAATACTCACATATGCGTCACTTGTATGGTGGACAGCTTTGGGACGAAAATGTAACATCAAACCACTCGAGAAAGTGCAACGGGCGTGTTGTCTCGGCATTTCAGGTGCTAAACATACGCCCAATACAAATTCAAGTTAAATATGAGGCCGCGGTCGCAGCGGCTTGACTAAACATCCTTGGCGGATGGCTCAATTCCGAGACATTAAACAATCACCAAACCATAATTAACTGCATCCCGGAGGAAACCAAACATACCGCCGCAAAGTTCGCTTTCCCGACTAGGGAGGAATGGGACAACGGTCAAGTATTGTCTAGCAATCCGGGGATCCACCTCTACACTGACGGATCAAAACTAAACGGTCACACTGGAGCGGGCTTTTTCTGTGAAGCCTTTTCTGCAAAAGAAAGCCTTCGTCTGCATGACCACAACACCGTCATTCAGTCGGAAGTAGTGGCTATAACAGAAGGGGCTAAATTTATTCAAAGCACTCACTGTGTAGACAAGTGTATTAAAATTTTTCTCAGACAGCCAAGCTGCCATTAGAGCTTTATCCACGGACAAGGTGAAATCCAGAGTGGTTCTACAATGTAAAGAGGCCCTTGCTGATCTCTTACTTGTTAACACTGTGGACATTATCTGGGTCCCAGGACACTGTAGCATTGAGGGGAACGAAATAGCCGACGAATTGGCGAGAAATGGATCAGAAATGGACACAATCTCAGTCATAACCGGCAGACCTTTCCAATTTCTAAAAAACGAGATGAGCTCATGGCTTATCGACTTCACAAAAAATCATGGGAAGAATCGAGCGAGGACCAAGCAACTAAATGGCTATGGGGCCCCCCAAACAAATCCAAAACAAATAAAATTCTAACGCTTAATAAAAAGGAGTTAAAACAATACACAGGCATCCTCACGGGCCATAATGAGCTAAGAGGTCATCTTTTCAAATTGGGAAGAGTCGACTCTTACTTCTGCAAGGCCTGTGAGGAAGAGACAGAGACGCTTGAACACTACTTGTGTCACTGCCCGGCATTTGCCAGACTTAGATTCATCCACTTTGGAGCTCCGCTTATTTCATCATTGAAACAACTGGGAAGCTTGGACTGGAAAATACTAAGAAAATTGTCAAATCCACGGAATTTCTAAATTCCACTGAGTAGTATAACAGCTACAACATATTACAGACGACTCATGATCCGAGGGGTCACAACGGGCCTACTTTATGGCCTAGGTGTACTCTGTGCGATGCACAGAGAGGTTTTTCCCCCCTCCTTCAATCAATCAATATATATATATATATATATATATATATATATAGACAAACTTATGCAAATTATTTTATTTATATGTGTTTTGTATGTGTATTGAATCTTTGTGTGTTTATTGGTATTTTAAAATTAATATATTGATTTTATATTTGGTTTGGAGAGGAATAGAAAATACATCAGTGACTTTTATACGCCCTACTGTTGGACCAGATTTCTCCTCTTGTTCTTCTGTGTGTTGGGTCGGATTTGCCTTGTACATCTTCAATGGGTCGTTGTATGTGGTGCGTTAGGTCTGTTGGGCTTCGATGGTCCTTGTGGAACTTGCAAACGGTGCTATCTCCAGTGGACATCGTCATGGTCATACTCTGGATTCTAAATCGTTAGGAGAGTTTTGTCCCGTTGACTCGGTTGTCGATATGTTCGAGATGAGTGTTTTTTTTTTCTCTGCGATCTTGTCAAACAAATTTTTGAATCATCTTGGTGCTCATGTCGCGTTATGTAGGATATTTTAGATTTCCGAATTGTTGATATCAGAAAACCTCGTGGTTCGATATTGCATCGTTTCTTCTTTATGTATGATTGAAGACATAATAATGCGATTTCTCTTTTTCTTTTTTATTATATTTTTCTAGGTCCATTTTACATCTAGTATCTGGAAATTTTGGCAATTTTCAAGGTCCATTTTGCATCTTGTTATTTGCATCTTGTATTTGGCAATTGTGGCAATTGTAAACATTCAATCATTGCAACCTACTTGTATTTGGTATAACAACAAGTTTGCGTTTAGTGTGTCCTGCCTCGTTTTCAAATATGTTGCCAGTCTGCTTCGTTTCTTCACTTTTCATTTATTCGAATCTGCTGGGCCTCTGCTTCATTACTCCTTCTTGTTGATAACACCAAGAGCTCCTTCCACATGTCTCCCTTAAAGTCCAAAGACCCCAACGATCATCTATGCGTCTTCTGTGTCAGTATCCAGCGCTGTTGGTCACTCTAAATAACAATTTTTGTGTTCTTAGTTGTTTATGTATGCAATAACATTGAAATTAGATGTTGTTTGTAACTGTTTAACTTATTCGAAACACAGTTACTTAGTGTAGCACTAGCTTTAGTGTAATTTTAGTGTATTATGTCCTTAGACCACTGGCTAAGATCGTTGTCTTATATGCGGAGGGACTCAATGCAGCGGACTCAATCCATCTTCAATGCCTAAAAATAAAAATAAAAAATTTCATTAAATTTTTTTTTTTAATATATACGTACATAGAATATATTGCACATTAAATTTATTGTACATTAAATATATTGTATACACATATTATTTTAAATTTTCTCAAAAATTGTTGAATTTATTACATATATATATATTTTTTAATTTGATTAAATTTAGTTTTAAAAATTTATTTAATTCCCAATGCAAATTTGTATATCTCTTTTGAAAGTTTAATATAAAATAAAATATTAGATAAAATTAAATTTTACCCCTGATTTTTTTTATTTTCCTTTTTTCTTTAATTTTAATTCCCTTTTTTTCTTGTTTTTTTCTTCATTAAATAAAAAAAATGTTAATATCTGTTATTTATATATTTTTTTCTCTTATCTTTTTTATATATATATATATATATATATATATATATATATATATATATATATATATATATATATATTTTCTTCTCTTCTTATTTAAAATTTATTTGTTATATTTAAACTTATTCAAATTGAATTTATTCAAATTATTGTTTATGGTATCAAAAAAAAACTACAAGATCTGCATTTACATGCCAGCTATTAACGCTTGCTTAACGTATGATATACATACGTTCGTAGAAATTGCATATGTGCTTCAGCATGAAACACTTGGAGGAATGACCCTTTTCAAGGTTTGAAAGCTTGCGCTATTAATATAGGTCAGTAATTGTTGGTTTTGTATTATCTGTATTGAATTCGACAATTTTATGACTAACATTGATTTAATTTTAAATTAATGCAATTGTTTGCTTGTGCTTAATTTAATTCTTTTCTCAATTGATGATTAACTAACTTAAAAATTATAAGTTCTTTTCCTAAAATAGTTATATATATATATTTTTGTATTTCTTATTACAATTTTTTTTTTTTTAATATGTCCTATCTCTTTTTTTTTATTATTATATTTTTTCCTTTGTTTTTTACTTACTGTTTTCCTAACCTATATATATATATATTTTTTCCTCCAAATGACGAAGTATGTAAGGTTTTATTTAATGATTACTCTATATCTTATGGTTAGATTTATTTTGTCTATCATAATGGTGCAATCTACGAGTTTTGTTGCCAACGCATAGCTAATTGGTTTTATATTGTTACTTTCATGTGTTCTATCTTAGGGTATAATTATATTATTTTTAACGGCATACACTATTTATGACAAATTATTGTGAATTTTCTTATTTTTGTTTTAGATCAATATCGTCGTGGTCACTGGCCCACTTCCCTCTACGACCACGTAGGGTCCCTTCCAAATTGGAGAGAACTTATTCTTCCTAGTTTGGTTTTTCATTAAAACCATGTCGTGTGGTTTGAATTGTATAGGGTTGAGGTTCTTGTCGTATTGTTTTTTCGACACCTCCTTGGCCCTACATTGATTTTGCCTGACGATATCGTGTGATCGCTGTATTTGGTACTTTAGTACCTTATTGTAGTCTTCTGCGTTATATAAAGGTGAACATTTACGCTTTAAATTCGTATGCATGTCGAAGTCAAACCCGTATTTTTTTTAATTCCTAACAATTTACATGTATCCGAGAATAGTTTGGAAACGAAGTTCGATCCATTGTCTGTTACCAATACTTTGGGTATATTGTGGTTTGTAACTATTTTGTTGAAGAATGCTTTTGCTACGGTGTTGGCTTCCGCATCGGGTATAGCCACACAGCACAAACATTTAGAAAAATCGTCCTAATTCAGTTAGAATTATTATATTGTCATTTTCCTTCAGGATCGCATTCTGACTGTTTCTTATCGTCTTCCTTGTCTCTTTTCATGGTTTTTGAACGTGTTTGTACTACAACTACCTTTTCAGTATTATTCGGTATGCGGCTAAGCGCATCAGCGTTTAAATTACTTTTTCCCGGTTTGTAATGAATTTTGAAATCATATTCCTATAATTTGTGTCGGAAACGCGCAAGACGTGATCTGATCTTTTTAGTTTGCTATACCCTTTAGGGACTGATGATCTGTATAAATTTTAAATGATCTTCCCAAAAGATATGCCCTAAAATTTTTTGTTGCCCATACAATTGCTAAAAATTCTTTCTCTATAGTAGAGTAGCGTGTTTCCGCATCGTTAAGAGACCTACTGGCAAATGCAATCGGACGGTCGCTTCCAACTTTCCCTTGCGATAGAACCGCGCGAATTGCTTCGTTACTGGCGTCTGTCATGAGCAAGAATGGTTCGTTAAAATCCGGATACTCTAGTATGGTGACATAATTGCCTCTTTAAGTTTTAAAACCGAATTCTTTCAATTGTCGTTCCATGTGAACTTAGCGTCCTTTTTAAGCAAACAGTTTATTGGTAATGACAATTTCGCCATACCTGCAATAAATTTTCTGTAATAATTAATTAAGCCTAAAAATGCTTGAACTTCCTTCCTTCCTATTTTTCGGAACTGGAATATTTTTTACACACTCTACTTTGGCTGGGTCTGGTAGGGCACCTAACTCAGAACACTTGTGTCCTAAATATATAACCTCGCTCCGCAAAAACTGACATTTTTCTGTATTTAATTTCAAATTATGTTCTCTCAGCTTTTGCAAAACCTTGCATAGCCTATGCTCGTGTTCTGCTAAATTATTTCCATAAACCACTGTCATCTAATTAAACGAAACAGTCAATACCCTGTAAAACTGTTAGTATGTGGTTCATTATCCTTTGAAAAGTGGCAGGTGCTCCAGCTAAACCGAATGGCATTCTGTTAAATTCGAAATGACCAAGAACAGTACTGAAAGCAGTTTTTTCTTTGTCACTATCTTCAACTAAAACCTGATGGTAACCACCTAGCTGACCTAAAATCTCATCTATTCATGATATAGGAAACACCTGTCGTTTATTTTCGGAAATCTATAACCAGTCTCCATTTCTTATTGCCATCTTTATCGCCCTTTTTAGGTACCAATAATAATGGGGAATTCCAAGGCGATAAGCATATTTACTATGTCTTGCAATGATTTTAATGGAAATTTAACAAGGTGATTTTTGTCTTCATCAAAAAATGTAATTTTTTTATTTAACGCATTTATTATAGATCTGTTCCAGATATTGTCACGCCCGACTATTCCATCCGCTGGTACCCCTTGTTCAAGTGACACAACGTGTAGCGTTAAACTCAGGTTTTCTATGTTTGTGTGCTGAACCTTACTGGAGCCTAAGGTTCTGACGCATCTACCAAAAGCACCACTCAGATCTTTCTGAATATTAAAATTGGGCAAATGTGCCATCCTTTTTTCTTTAATCAGACTGGTACTTCAATGAACACAGCACTCGTATCGGATATCTTGAAACACTCTTCATGCTGGTTAAATATTTAACGATGCATGCCTAATTGTGAATCTAATTTCATTTTCCTCGACATAAATTTACTCTTAAAATGATTAGCAATTGAAGACAATTCAATTTTAAAAATCGTGAATTTATTATACATTTCAATTATACATTTCAATTTCATTATACATTTAAAACGCACATAGCGCTAATAATAAAAAGAAATATTGAAATTACTTCATTGCAAATTATACTCGCCCCTGTACGGAATGTATCCACAGTCTTGCCAGACGTTTGATCTACAATTCCCAAATTTTCAGTGCAGTTAATTACAACTTTCTTTTTATTTGATTTACTTTTGATTTTATTATTGTTGATTTTAATATTTTTAACTTCCGATTCAATTGGCTTTACTTTCTTTACTTTATTTGCTTTCTTTATAATTTGTTTATTTTTAATTTCCTTAATTTCTATATTCTGTTCCTTATTCGCGTCAAGTTATGTATTATTATTATTTAGTTCTTTTTTTTAGTTTTTTACACACTCTACTTTGGCTGGGTCTGTTAGGGCACCTAACTCAGAACATTTATATCCTAAATATATAACCTCGCGTCGCAAAAACTGACATTTCTCTGTATTTAATTTCAAATTATGTTCTCTCAGCTTTTGCAATTATTTAGTTTATTATATGTTTTTGTTGGAAGATTTCTATCTTCACTAATATGTATTTTTGCTTGTTGTTCTTCATTTTCTGCGTCAATAATTTTTGCTGTTTTATTTTGTTCTAGTGTCCTCTTGGAAACTTCCACAACTACTGGCCTTACTACACTATTTGCTAAGGGTCCCCAGTTTAGTGGCCTTGACTGGTCCTCTGGTAGTTTCCCTGTGGACTGCTATTATGGTTCCATGCATCATATTTGCGTTTGGCATAACAATTCATAATGTCCGTCCTTTCTGCACCAAATGCAATATTTAGCGGGCCTGTTTGCAAAATTGCCATTACCATTATTTCCTTGAAAAACTTGTGTATCGCGTTTAACACGACAATCCCCCTCGACGTGTCCCCCTCTATGGCACCAATCGCATCTCAATCCTGGAGCACCCCGCCTTGGTTCTGGATACCACCTTGACCATTTACCTGTGGTACCGTTGGCTGACTTCCTTGGAGAGCAGTATGTCCTGGAAAAAAATTCCGACCCGAACGATCTGCACACTGTTGTCCATGTCCATAAGTATGACAGTCACTGCAATACGGAGTGTTTCTTCGTGTATGACATTCATCCCTCAGATGTCCCTTCTTCTTGCAAAAAGAACATGTAGGCGTAGGCTGCTTCATACCTACATTTTGTGTTTTCTCTTCCGTCTCCTTTTTTTCATTGCCTTGGCTACCTGATGCAGTACGATTATTTGGCATGAAGGCCGATGAGGGCTCATTGAAATGGACTCCAAACTTGTCTATGCCCGTTAACTCTGCTGACTCCCTTTGTATCGTCGCATGGTCCAATGCCTCTTCCACCAATTTCTCCAGTGTTGTTTGCTTACTGCTCAACATGAGCATTCGCAAAGTGTAATCCCGAAGTCCTAACTTAAATGAGCTCTTAACTAAATTATTCAATTCATTAACGAACACGTCGTCTTTCGTATCATTATATTTACATTTAATCGTGCTTAATCTAATACTTTCTAATACTTAATCGAAAATACTATTATTCGGTTAATCATAATTTTGATTAATTAAAAAACGATTACTCCATTAATCAAATATATGGTTATTTTAAGTACGATTGATTGTTTTGTTATTGGCATGATTATAAATAACTATATTATACTTGTTACGTATCTTTTTCGGCATTTGTATTTTTTTTTTTTTTTAAACAAAACTTTGTTTTGTATATCTTTTTAAACAGCAATTTCTATGATCTCAAATAAAAAGTATTTTCATTATTTAAAAGATTTAATTAACCAATTAATCAATACAATACGATTAATCGAATAATTTATTAATCGTGATTGCGATTAATCAGAATTTCCTGTAAAAAAATTTATCGCACAGCCCTAATTATGACGGTACTTACTTGTTTACTTAAAATTTTATTTGTTGTAAATAAGTCAAATAATGTGAAAAAGTGAAGAAAGTTAGAAATAAAATATTATTTGTGATTTTGTGTATCTAATAATTAATCATTGTTATTATATAATCATGTCTGGACCATGCAAGTGGTTTTAATTATTTTAATATATATATAGCCAACCCTATACATTTTTACAAATATTTTGAAATATTAATGTACAATGGTACACAAATTCACAACATTAAAATTAAAAAATAAAGATTTTTTAATACTTAGCAGACTGTTGAGTTCGTTGATGGTTCAACAGTCTTAAATCATGGATAATCAAAAATATATATGTGTTACATTTAATTTCTACGCATCAAAACAATTTTACAAAATATTCAACAAAGTTACTCTTTAAATGTATCGTATCGGTGTAGGGTACCACTAAAAATGCATATTCCACTCGATTTCCCAAAGAATTATCTTTAAGAATATCCAAATATGTAAATACCTATCTTTATTAGTATAGACGTGAAATTAAAAAAACAGCCATGCGCGCGTATTTTATCATTTTTTCTTAACGTGCGTCGCGTACTCCTCCCTTGCGTGGAGTCTGACAGAATTATTTATTGATTCCTCAGAAATATTCTTTTCTTTCAATAAATTTCTTAATTTTATGTTTTCCTCATCTTTTATAGCTGTTTCTTCTAACTCTGCTGTACGTTTTAAACAATAATCGTTTAAACGTTTTCTCAACACGTCAACTAATCTTTCTAATTCACAATTTTCTGTTAAAACCGATTTAATTTTCAAATTCTGGAAATTTAATAACTCTTCTACTATTTTATCTGCCTCCTCTAATTTAGATAAATGCAGAATTCTAGATATATTATCTTTTAATAACGCTGTACTATCTTTATTTAGTATTGTTGGTACAAATTGCGACCATAATTTTTCACCAAAATATTTCCAATCAATTTAAAATGTTATCTTTATCTTTTAATAAAAAAATATAAATTTCATCAAGTTGTAATTGAAAATTTCAATGAAAAAAAATGTTACCCAAACAACAACGAAATCAATTTTGGCATTCATGAAGTATAACTATATACTATATTTTTTTTTTTTTTCAAAATTTATTTAAGTTTTTATACCCTACACTAAGAGTGAAAGCGTATATTCAGTTTGGTACGCCGTTTGTAACACCCAGAAGGAAGCATCTCCGGTATGGAAAAGTATATATATTCTTGATCAGCATGACCTCCTGAGTCGATTTAGCGATGTCCGTCTGTCCGTCTGTCTATCCGTCTGTCTGTCTGTCTGTTGAAATCCCTACTACTTTTAAAATTGAAGAGCTAGATAAATGAAACTTATAACTTAGATTACTAATATACCTACGCTGTATGTGCGAAAAAGGTCCATGGCGAGATCGGTCCATTGTGACCTATGATCCGACCACTTATGTTCAAATACCTCATATAAAATGTTCATATAAAGATCAATTTTTATGTATACGTGCTTAGGTAAATACATGATAATAATGTTTTCCGGCGAAAAGACTTGTGGTTCACAAAAAAAAATCGAAATTCGGTACACCTACCCATTTGTAAATATGGGTATCAAATGAATGGAAATTCTTCAGCGATTGAATGTTTGTAGTTATTTTCAGGATTCGTATACCCTGGTGACCTATATATCACTTTGAATGGTAACCACACATATGTGTAGGGTATTTATAGTCGGCTTATACCGACTATAATTTTGATAATCCTAACTATCATAATTACACCTACTTTAAAATTTCCCATGTGATCTAACCTTCCCAACTGGTTTTTTTTTTTAAATCTGTTTTCAATAACATTGGAAAAATAAAAATAATTATATTTTTCCAAATAAAAAAAATAAAAAATTATGTGTAAATTCGGATACTCAAGATTGTAAAAAAAAATTTGAACATACTATGATTTTTTAGTATACATTTTTTGTTATTTTTAAAATCATAACAGCAATCAGTGCTGTGTTCACACGCTTTAAAATTTAATCAAATCATTCAGTTTTTATTTGTTATACACTGTAGGGTCCGTAGTTTGGAATCTCAGTGTTATTTCAATTTTTATATTGTCCTTTTTCTTTTCAGAAAATTTGTAAAATTTCGATTTTTTAATAAAAATATGATTAAATTAAAATGTATGTAATCGCTGTTACAATGTAATTATTTTCATAGTACAGAACACGTTTAAGAGCAATGTCAATTGAAAATTTATTATTTAGAATATTATAAAATATTGTTACGAAAATTCAGTCTACGGACTACTGTTCTATGAGTTCGTTCGCTGGATTGTGTACAAAATAAAAACACACTAATATTCGGTTTTAACTAGTATTAATTAATTTTATTTTCTTAAATAACAACTTAATAACAATCACTTATAACCACTGCTGTATTACTACAATTTATCTTTACAATGTTCGCTCACGAGATGCACTAGTTCACTATCAAATCACAACTGAAGTGCTGTACCTCTGATGCGGCTCCCTTATATACTGCATGCATCAGTTCGACACGTTTCGACAAGCTTCGACTTGTTTTGAGAACCTTCTACTCGTTTCGTGAATGTCGCATGCTATTGGCATCTCATTCGCACTCATGTGTTTTAATGCGGTGATCTTCCATCTCTTTCTCACACACTGCCTCAGTACGCTGAATGATCTTCCGTCTCTTTCTAACACATTGCTTAGTGCGCTGAATTGTCTTGCGTCTCATTAATTATTGTTGATTGCTTGCACTATGGGGCAAATTACATCATTTCGTAACACTGCCCTCCACCTAAATCTGTTCGTCCCGAACAGATGTTATTCCTCTCTCTCTCTATACGGCGCCAACCTTTCTAAATGTACTACTTTAATTTTTCGTCTAACGCCCGCAGTATTCGGAATCCGATACACTACATCATTAATTCTTTTAATTATCTTATATGGTCCTTCCCAGTGTGTTTGTAGCTTAGGGGATAAGCCTTTCTTCCTTTGTGGGTTATAGAGCAAAACAAGTTCTCCTTCCGTAAATCCCTCTGAATTTGTGCGCAAGTCGTATCTGGCCTTCATCTTATCACTCGCAAATTGTGTACGCTGCCTTACAAACTGATGCACTTCGTTCTTTTCTTCACTTTTCCTGGAAACATAATTGTGTACAGGAATTCCAGCTGAAGGACTCGCACCGAACTTTAAATCCGCAGGTAATCATAAGTCTGTTCCAAAAACAATTTTCGCAGGTGAAGCAACTGTGGTGTCATGAACCGCCGTTCGATATGCCATGAGAAACAGTGGTATGTGTTTAGCCCAATCTTTTTGATTTTTATCAACCACTTTTCTGAGATACTCTTCCAAAGTCCGATTGAATCTCTCCACCATGCCGTCTGATTTCGGGTGCAAGGCGTTGTTCGTGTTTTGTGTATGTTGAGGACTTTGCATACTTCTTTAAATACAGCAGACTCAAAATTTCTTCCTTGATCTAAATGCAATTCCAACCGTACTCCAAAACGGCTTACCCAGTTGTTAACTAATGCATCCGCTACTGTTGTGGCTTCTTGATTCGGCATGGGATACACTTCAGGCCACTTGCTGAAGTAGTCAATGACGACAAGCACATACTTATTCCCCGCATCACTGATTGGAAACGGCCCGGCGACATCCATGGCAATACGCTCGAATGGTGCTCCCACGTTGTATTGTTACATCCTGCCGCGACTTCTGACTGTTGGTCCTTTTGCTGGTACACATTGCGGACAACTGCGAATCCAATCGGCGACTGACTCTTGGCACCCAATCCAATAAAAACGTTTCTTTACCTTCTCGACCGTTTTATTAATGCCCAAATGACCACCACTAGATCCACCATGGTATTCCGCTAATATCTCTTTTATTTTTGACTTGGGAACAACAATCAAACTTCGAGCAGATGTGCCATCTTCATTTTCCCATACACGATATAAGCAACCATCTTGCAGCTTTAAACTCTGCCACTGTGCCCAGTAAGCTTTAGTTATAGAACTGTCGGCAGCTATGTCTTCCCATGATGGTTTTCTTTGCTGTTCCTTGAACATCATGAGTTTTGTGAGGTCGGGATCACTCTTTTGATCAATTTGAATTTGTTCCGGAGTCCATTTTTCATCGGGTAAAACATTTAGCAAACGAATGTCAATTATGTTTTCTTTTCCTTCCGCTCTTGAACAATGTCTGCATTCAAGTTTACATGGGCGTCCTGACGAGCATCTGCATTTCCATGATTTCCTCCTTTAAGATGTTCGATTGAGAAATCGTAGCTCTGTAATCGTTCTATCCAACGCGCAATTTGGCCTTCCGGATCTTTGAACTGAAGTAACCATCATAGTGCTGCGTGATCGGTTCTCAAGTGAAAATATTGTCCGTACAGATACTTATGGAAATTTTTCACACTTTCAATTACAGCAAGAAGCTCCCTCCTGGTGACACAGTAATTTCGCTCGGGCTTGGACAATGTTTTACTGTAGTATGCGATCACTTTTTCTTCTCCATTGATCACTTGAGAGAGAACTCCGCCGATTCCGTATCCACTCGCATCCGTATCAAGTATAAATTTCTCACCTGGAATTGGATACGCAAGAATTGGTGCCGAGCACAGAAGACCTTTTAATTTCAAAAACGCCCATTCTTGATCATTGCCCCATTGAAATGCGCGGTTCTTTCTGGTCAACTCGTGAAGACTGCTAGCAACATTGGCAAAACCTGGAACAAATCGCCTGTAGTATGTACATAGCCCCAAGAAACTTCGTAGGTCATTTAGATTTTTCGGTCTGGGCCACTCCTTTACTGCAACTATTTTATCTTCATCGGTATGCACTCCTTCCGTGGTAACTCGATGAACCAGATACTTGACGACTTTCTTGAAAAGTGAGCATTTCTTTGGGCTAAGTTGTAAACCCGCATTTTTCAATCGATCTTAGATGATCGTTGAAATCCTTTCCCATAACAATGATGTCATCAAGGTATACCTGGCATGTTTTCCAGTGTAAACCTTTTAATACGTGCTCCATTAACCGCTCGAATGTTGCTGGGGCATTGCATAGTCCAAACGGCATTACCAAAAATTCCCATAGTCCATCTCCAGTACTGAATGCAGTCTTCTCTCGATCTTTCTTATCGATTTCCAATTGCTAGTAACCGCTTTGCAAGTCCAACGTTGAACACCACTTAGCATTAGATAGTGTATCTAAATTGTCATCGATTCTGGGCAGTGGATAACTATCTTTCTTGGTGACATCATTAAGTTTTCGGTAATCAACGCAGAACCGAGTACTACCATTCTTCTTTTTCACCAATACTACTGGTGAACTCCATGGACTCTCAGATGGTTTGTTGAGAGTTAGCATTACGACAGTCACTCACAGCGTAACAGTTCATTGATATTTTTCTAGTGGGTATTTGCTGTTGCTAAATATTAATTGCTAAATATTTAAATAATATTATGTGCATTCTAATTGTTGTTAAAGCAAAAAGTAAATGATGTTGGTTTGATGACACACCTTTTGGTCGTTGCCAAAATAAGCAGCGACAATTTACTTAGTCAGCAATTGTAACTATAAACCAAATTCGCAGCAGCGTCAAGTTGCTAGCTTGAAGAAAATAAGCACGTGGTGCAATTTGTTTGTAAACAAAGATGACTTCAATTCAATGACTTTGCGATGGTCTCAATTCAATGTCATCGCGGGTTGCTGATTATGCAAGAGTTGCTTTCACGGTCAGCGTTAAGAAGTCTAGTTGTGGATCGAACTTGAGTTCTTTACGGAACTTGTGATTGGTTAAAATTATGCTTCTGGGCATAAGCAGCAAAACACACTGTGATTGGCCAAAATTATGTTTCTAGGCTGAAGCAGCAAAAGACAATGGAAAAGTAGCATTGAAACTTAGATTAAGTCTTAGTATATAAGCTGTAGTTATTTAGTTTTTAAGAGAGTTGTTATAAGATTAAGAAGTGAGTTCACAAGTTGAACAGTAAAAAGAAATAAAAGTTATAATAAGGATAAACTGAAAATGAAGTAAGTGTTGTTATTTATTAAATGTCTTATTTTAGGTGATCAAATAGGGACTTTAACAGGTTCCACTACGCCATTTGTGTGCATTTCTTCAACCAAATGTGATACTTCGTTTCTTTTCGCAAATGGTACCCTTCTTGGTGCTTGACGAATTGGGTTAGAATCACCAGTGTCTATTCGATGTTTTACAATGGCAGTTCTGCCGTCCTTTTGACCCTTTTCAGCAAATATGCACCGATATTTGCCAATTAGCTGTTGCACTTGACTCTTTTCTTTGGCAGCCAAATCCTTCCACCTTTGAAGTATTTGACTCGCAATTTATAATCGCTGACGCCTCTTGACACTGGCCGACCACTGTTCCCTTTTTGATTAATTTTGACGAGTTTTCCAAATTGAGAACTCGTATAGGTACAATTCTGTCTTTCTCCGCCTCAACAAGTGTTCTTCCTACCACTATGTTACTTTTATACAACTTTTCGTTTGCTTCAATAACCAACAACTTGCTTATCTCACAATCTCCATTTAATTTCGCCCAAACAACTGCTTCTGAATTAGGTGGTATTTTTCTATTTTTATAAGCAGTAACTTGTTTAATTTCGGGCTCTGGTCACAATCAATGTTTAGTTGGATCTCTGTGTTGGCATAACTCAAAATTTTTCTTGTTAGATCTAGTGTGAACCCGTTCCTTATCATGAAGTCCATGCCAAGTATTATTTCGTCTACTATTTCTGCCACAATAAAATCATGCTTTACTGTCGTAGTACCAATCGTTATTTTCTTGGTAATCTTTCCTCTGATAGGGGCCTCTTCACCTGTAGCTGTTTGTAATCTTATTCCTACAAGCGGCTCTACTTTATCCTTAACAAGGTTACTTCTTATTATTGAGTGTATATACTGTACAATCAATGAGTCCTTCGACTGTTAAGCTATTTGGCTTTCGAGCAATTTGTGAAATGGAGATTCTGGGGCAATCGGTTATGGAAGTCAGATCGTGCCCCGCAGAACTGACTCGTTTTAGTTTAAAGATTTATTAAAATTTACGTTATTTTGGACATGATCCTGGGTTTCTTCATGTCGAGGTTCATTTGCAAATGGATTCATTGAGCGCTTGCGTTTTTTACGACAATCACGTGCCATACGCCCATGTGTATCACAGTTGTAGCATTTACCTTTAAATTGGGTGTCTCGGTTGGCAGCAGTGTAATCTGGTTTAGGTCCACTTTTTAACGCTTGGCAAATTACCTGAAGTAGGTCTTCATTCTCCACATCTAGTTGACGAACCTTTGGCGCTGGGCGGCACAACGTAGTTGCTGTCTCCTGTGTTAGCGCTGTGGTTACAGTTTCCGTAAATCGGCATTGTCACTGTGGAACGTCTTGTTTCCGGATAACGTATGCCGTCAACGAAGGCTTCGATCTTGCACTTTTCTATGAAATCACTCGTTGAATCTGCATATGACAAATGCGCAACCCTCTCGACGTCCGCTGCATACACCTGCAATGTTTCACCATTTCTTTGCATTCGGCACTTTAGTTCCAGCTTGAAAATGTTGAACGCTGTGGTTCCATCGTATATCGGCGACTTTAACCTTGTACCACTGACAACATGTTGTGAGGGTCCATTTATTTGCAACACTTCGAAATCTTTTTGCATTTTCTGGAGCTTCTGATCGATACCATTAATTTTATCATCAACGCTAACTTTCCATATCCCTTACATGCTCCTCAAGAACTTTTACTTTGCTATGAAGTGTATTAGAAACTTCCAGAAGCTGTTTCGAATGTGCCTGCATTTGTTGCTCCTTCGAAATCTTTTTGCATTTTCTGGAGCTTCTGATCGATACCATTAATTTTATCATCAACGCTAACTTCCATATCCCTTACATGCTCCTCAAGATCTTTTACTTTGCTATGAAGTGTATTAGAAACTTCCAGAAGCTGTTTCGAATGTTCCTGCATTTGTTGCTCCATTTTTACTTGATGTTGGTTAGAATTTTCCAGAAGTTCTGTTTTAAGTTGATTGGAATTTTCTTGAAGTTCTATTTTAAGTTGATTGGAATTTTCTTGAAGTTCTGTTTTAAGTTGATTGGAATTTTCTTGAAGCTTCTGTTCCATTTTGTTGGCATTTTCTTGAAGCTGTTTGGAATTTTCTTGAAGTTCTGTCTTAAGTTGATTGGAATTTTCTTGAAGCTGTTTTGAATTTTCTAGAAGCTGTTGTTGTATTGCTCCGAGCAACTGGCTCATATCAAAACTTTGAGACTGTACTTTTGCTCTGTGTCCACACTTTCCGATGACGTTGTTGCAGCTTCCATTTCAAACTCGTGCTCTGCGAGGTCAATGCCTTGGTTCTCTAATTCTTCCATTAGACGCTTTTGTAGCTCTACTTTCGTACCTACAGTTGGAAGATTATGAATCGCCAGCTCTTTCTTTAGCTGGTCGACTTTAAGTTGTTCGAATTTAACCATTTTGTATCACAATCCCATTTCTGACACCAATGTTACGAAAATTCAGTCTACGGAAAACTGTTCTATGAGTTCGTATCGCTGGATTGTGTACAAAATAAAAACACACTAATATTCGGTTTTAACTAGTATTATTTCAACTAGTATTAATTAACTTTATTTACTTAAATAACAACTTATTAACAATCACTTATAACCACTGCTGTATTACTACAATATATCTTTACAATGTTCGCTCACGAGATGCACTAGTTCACTATCAAATCACAACTGAAGTGCTGTACCTCTGATGCGGCTCCCTTATATACTGCATGCATCAGTTCGACACGTTTCGACAAGCTTCGACTTGTTTCGAGAACCTTCTACTCGTTTCGTGAATGACGCATGCTATTGGCATCTCATTCGCACTCATGTGTTTTAATGCGGTGATCTTCCATCTCTTTCTCACACACTGCGTGAGTACGCTGAATGATCTTCCGTCTCTTTCTAACATATTGCTTAGTGCGCTGAATTGTCTTGCGTCTCATTAATTATTGTTGATTGCTTGCACTATGGGGCAAATTACATCATTTCGTAACAATATTAAAATTTTGAATATTTCTAAATGTTACTCCTGACTACACATTCATTTCATTTTATTCAGTTTATGGATACAAACATCCTTACAGACTAGCATATACAATTTTTGTTAAATACCTTAAAACTAAAACTAAAAATAAATTATATCTAATAGATTTTTAAACAAATCCTTACTAATAGAAAAATCAATATCATAAACATTAGCTATTTTATTGAATTCAATTAAGGCCCGATTTATAGGCTCATTAATGGCATAATTTGCTCTATGACACGGAACATAAAACATATTAAAATTACGTAAAGATCTCAATGGAGCATTAAAATTAATAAGTTCCAATAAAAAAGAACAATCAACGTTACCACAAATAACATCATATACAAATACTAGAGACATAGCAATTCTTCTATTATGAAGGGATTTTAAATTTATTAACATACATCGACCATTATAGGAGGGAATTGGATCCTCAAAATGAATGTATTGCAAAGCAAATTTTAGAAAGACATTTTGAATGCGTTCCAAACGTTTCGAATGAACCGAATAATAAGGATTCCAAATAAATGAGGCATATTCCAACTTTGATCTAACCAATGACATAGAAAGTAATTTACGTGTGTACGGATTAGTAAACACAGAACCATTACGTCGAATAAAGGTAAGAAGTGAGTATGCTTTAGAAATAATGAAATTAATATGACTAGTAAATGAAAAATCAGACTCAAACAAGACTCCCAAATCTAAAATTTGATTGAGAGATTTTAAAACAGTATTGGAAACTAAATAAAAAGAATGAAAAGTATTATAAGACTTTGCATAAGTTACGTGAAAACATTAATTTAAATTGAGTGGCAATAAGTTTGCTCGACACCAACTAGATACATTGTTTACATCCAATTGCAATAACGAAGAATGCATACTATTGCGATCGCTCAAAAAAAATTTTAAATCGTCAGCATAAAGAAGAAAATTTGAAAAAAATAAAATAGCTTCCAATATCATTAATAAACAAGTTAAACAAAAGTGGTCCAAGTATACTACCTTGTGGTACACCGGAGGAGGCAATGTATGGCCGGGATAAAATATTATTAATTTCAACAAAACAACATCTATTACTAAGATAAGATTTAAGCCATTTCAAAAAATCAGAATAAAATCCCATCTTGGCAAGCTTAGCAATTAACACGGAATGAATGAATTATCAAATGCTTTAGAAAAGTCTGTATATATTGTGTCCACTTGAAAGTGGTTTTCAAATGAAGATAAACAATATCTAATAAACACAGCCAGATTAGAGACTGCAGAACGACCAGGGAAAAAACCATGTTGGTTAGGAGAAATTATTTTTTTAACTTCAAAAAATAGTTTTTCCTTAACAACAGTTTCAAATAACTTGGAAATATTCGATAATTTTGAAATTGGCCTATAATTAACCACATCATTTTTATTGCCACCTTTATGAATAGGTGTAATGTAAGCAATTTTCCACTTATCAATAAAGCAACCTTCAGATAAAGATTTATTAAAGACATACGTTAGAGGTTCGGAAATAGAAAAAACACATTTTTTAACAAATAAGATGAAAAACCATTAATATCCGTTTTCCATGAATTTTTTAAACTATTAATCCCACAAATAATATCCTCTTCAGATAAAATCAAAGAACCAAAATTAATTGAAGATTCAATATTATTAGTTACATTTGGATCCACAGAGATAATATTAGGTTCAAAGTTAGATTTGAAATAATCAGCGAACAGATTTACAGTGTCAGAAATAGAATAAGAGACTTTATCATTACAAAACATAGATGTTGGAAAATTTGAACACGATTTTTTAGATTGGATAAAATGCCAAAATGATTTTGGATTTTCTTTAATATTTTCCTCATAACTTAGCAAATATTGCTTATACAAGAAGTTAGTAAGAAAGTTAAATTCCCTCATATAATGAATGTATATATTTTTAAAAACGGTGTTATTTATGGCTTTGAATTTGTTAAAGAATTTATTTCTTAAATTTTTTAATTTCTTTAACCCTTTGGTATACCAAGGCAACATATGAATTTTTTGGGCAATAATGGAAGAAAACAAAATTTCATTTAATTTACTACAAAACAAATTATAAATTATACTATTATTATGAGCAAATAAGCTATGCCAATCATAATTAGATATAACATTGTTTAGGAATTCAAAATTGCATTTATTAAAATTAAATTTTGAATCAGACATTGCTGGAGTTATCTTTAAGAACTCATAAAATCTAATCTCTAAAATTAAAGCTACATGATGTATGCCAGGGCATGACATTGGATTAAAGCATTTAGTAAGTTTAAAGTTTACATTTTTACTAAAAAATATTAAATCTAGGATTTGAAAAATTGTATTAACAAAAGAATTAATTTGAATTAAATCAATACTGAGTCAATTAAGTAAATCTCATGAGAATGATTTACATTATTAGCAGTTAAATAGTATTCATCAGGTAAAAAAGACCATACTACCTTACTAAGATTAAAATCACCTAGAATACAAAGATGATCTTCATCACCCACAAGCTCAGCAAGGTGCAAAATGTTATCCACGTGCGCAAAGTATAGCTCGTTCTTACTATTTGGTGGGATATATGACACACAAATATATAACACTCCAACAGTTCCAGAAATAGAGACAAACAACTGATCCAGAAGTGTATTTGAATTATTAAGAATGATGATTGAAGAATGCAACGATCTCTTAATCGCCACTAAAACACCACCTCTCTACGGCATCCGGTTTGAATATAATCTCTATCTTTGCGATATATTTGATAGAAGTTTATATCAAAAAACTCTTGATCAAAAAAATCAGCATTCAGCAATCAGCAATCAGCGATTATTCAGCAAAAAAATCACATCATAATCGAGTTGCGAAGAAAATGAAAAACAATCATTCAATTTAGTCCGGTTTTTGGATAAACCGGATGATTTAAAAATTTGTTCAAAAAAGCATTTTGAAACACTCAACTTGAAATTAACAAAATTGAGATTTTCTACTGGGGCATTCTTCTTTATCAGCTTGTAGCATGCCAAATGTTGTCTCCCAATATCAGCATATTTTTCAACATAAGAAATAATATTCTCCTCAGTCACAGAGGGCTTAAAAGCAGACAAATGTAACCATTTCTTTTTTATGACGACATCCAAATCTAGATGACAACTCTCACCAACAACAGTAGGTGGTTTTTTTTCCTCTCTTTTGTCGCACAGTGCTCCATTCAGTAGGAGCATCACGAGTAGCAGGCATATTTGTATTAGTAGAAATAGAAGCAACAATATCAGATGCAGAAGTTTCAGCAGCAGAGAGAGCAACATTAACAGAAGCAGCAGTAACAGCAGCAGTAGACGCAATATCAGCAGTAGATTCAATAGCAGCAGCACTAACTGAAGTCTCAGAACCAGAGATAACAGCTGGATCAGTACACAGGAAATCAGCACCAGAGCGAGAATCCACAGCCAAACCGGTATTTCTATTTGAATTGCGGAGTGTGACATTACTCCAATTCATTGGAGATGCAACAACACTTGTACTGGTTTTAGTATATTGGAGAAACATTTCTTTGAGTTCAATGACATCTTTAGACAATAAAGAAATTGCAGCAATTAAATCTGCTGATGAATGCAAACATCCAGTGTACATAAAAACAATATTGGAATTATTTTTTAGCACATCATTCGCAATAGTGTCATCAAGATTAACGCAAATTTTATGAAATTTACTCCGACACAATTTGCACGAGACAAATTCCGATTTTACTTCCTTGAAGCATTTAACGCATATAGACGACGATTGAGACATTTCAGCACGACTAATTAGTTTCGCAATCAAACAAAGACTGACATTCGGAAAATATATTGTTTTTTTTTTATCTCATTTTTTTATTTTTTATTTAGTTTGATATAAAAATAAATTCTCATACAAATAGCATGAATTATTTTATTATACACTAGAGGGTCCGGAGTTCGGATTCGCAGTGTGTATTTTCTTTTATACATATTTAATTTTTAAATTATTTAGAATGTTAAACATTTTTTATTTATTACATAAAAAAAAACTCTCCCTATCTCTATAACAAAAAAAAAAACAAAATATAATTAAATGTAGTTTTCGAAGCTCCCTTTTTTTAAATTAAAAAACAAATAATTAAAATTTTTAATCACTTACCATTTTGGTTACTTTTCCTTCTCGTTCTTCTTCCTTCGTCCTTCTTTCCACTCTCGGTCCTTGAGAGGCTGGTACCGACGTACCGGCTGCGCCAAATGTTGTAAAATTTTAGTGTGGAATTTTTGTTATCATTTAATTAATTAAAGAACACTTTTTACTTTTAAAGTTAAAAAAGAACTCTTTTATTATTTTAACAGTTTTATTTACTTTACTACCTCCACTTGAGGCTAACTAAACTACAATCTTTTAAATTGCAACGAAAGGTATTAACAATACCTTCGTTGCAAGTTTTTCTTAAATTCTATTTTCATTGTGTTCTAGTGAATTTTCACTTTTACTCAATTTTGTTGTACGTGACTTTTGAAGAAAGTCCGACTTGCAGTTTTTGGCTGACACCAATTGCGAAATATCAGAATTGTTGGCAAACGCTGCTTTGCTTATTTTAACATAGACCCAAAATTATGCAATGGAAAATTATATTGCAACAGGTGTGGTCTAAGTAAAGCTTAAGCGATTTGCCAAATTAGTGCAAGCTTCTTTCTGTTAACTGTGCAAGCTAACTTGAAAGAGGTGTGGTCTAAGCATAGCTTTAGCGCTTTGCCAAATTATTATCATTGTTGCCAATGATATGAACATGTTGCTGTACAACATGAGTTCAACATGATATGAAAAACATGATCCGCTCAACATGTGTACAGCAACATCCAAAACTGAATGAATAGTGAAGAACCATAAAGAACAGAAAAATGTGTGGGCTAATACACAACATGAGGCTTTGGTTAGTTTGGATGATGCAATGAAGGCATTGCATGTATTTAGAGAGGTGCTTAAATTTTTTGTTTTAATTGGCTACTTTAAATAATTTTCGCAAAAAGTTACTTGACAATTTTTCTTAAATTGTTTTTTAATTTATTCAATCAATTTCAATATATTTCTTTATTTTTTTAATCATTTATTTATGCGACTTAATCAGCTAATTTATTTAATTTGTATATATTTATGTACACTCAGAAAAAAACTATGTTAATAAAAGTTTTTTTTATTTTTCTTCTGAGCGAATTTATATATTTATATATTTATATATTTATATATTTATATATTTATATATTTATATATTTATATATTTATATATTTATATATTTATATATTTATATATTTATATATTTATATATTTATATATTTATATATTTATATATTTATATATTTATATATTTATATATTTATATATTTATATATTTATATATTTATATATTTATATATTTATATATTTATATATTTATATATTTATATATTTATATATTTATATATTTATATATTTATATATTTATATATTTATATATTTATATATTTATATATTTATATATTTATATATTTATATATTTATATATTTATATATTTATATATTTATATATTTATATATTTATATATTTATATATTTATATATTTATATATTTATATATTTATATATTTATATATTTATATATTTATATATTTATATATTTATATATTTATATATTTATATATTTATATATTTATATATTTATATATTTATATATTTATATATTTATATATTTATATATTTATATATTTATATATTTATATATTTATATATTTATATATTTATATATTTATATATTTATATATTTATATATTTATATATTTATATATTTATATATTTATATATTTATATATTTATATATTTATATATTTATATATTTATATATTTATATATTTATATATTTATATATTTATATATTTATATATTTATATATTTATATATTTATATATTTATATATTTATATATTTATATATTTATATATTTATATATTTATATATTTATATATTTATATATTTATATATTTATATATTTATATATTTATATATTTATATATTTATATATTTATATATTTATATATTTATATATTTATATATTTATATATTTATATATTTATATATTTATATATTTATATATTTATATATTTATATATTTATATATTTATATATTTATATATTTATATATTTATATATTTATATATTTATATATTTATATATTTATATATTTATATATTTATATATTTATATATTTATATATTTATATATTTATATATTTATATATTTATATATTTATATATTTATATATTTATATATTTATATATTTATATATTTATATATTTATATATTTATATATTTATATATTTATATATTTATATATTTATATATTTATATATTTATATATTTATATATTTATATATTTATATATTTATATATTTATATATTTATATATTTATATATTTATATATTTATATATTTATATATTTATATATTTATATATTTATATATTTATATATTTATATATTTATATATTTATATATTTATATATTTATATATTTATATATTTATATATTTATATATTTATATATTTATATATTTATATATTTATATATTTATATATTTATATATTTATATATTTATATATTTATATATTTATATATTTATATATTTATATATTTATATATTTATATATTTATATATTTATATATTTATATATTTATATATTTATATATTTATATATTTATATATTTATATATTTATATATTTATATATTTATATATTTATATATTTATATATTTATATATTTATATATTTATATATTTATATATTTATATATTTATATATTTATATATTTATATATTTATATATTTATATATTTATATATTTATATATTTATATATTTATATATTTATATATTTATATATTTATATATTTATATATTTATATATTTATATATTTATATATTTATATATTTATATATTTATATATTTATATATTTATATATTTATATATTTATATATTTATATATTTATATATTTATATATTTATATATTTATATATTTATATATTTATATATTTATATATTTATATATTTATATATTTATATATTTATATATTTATATATTTATATATTTATATATTTATATATTTATATATTTATATATTTATATATTTATATATTTATATATTTATATATTTATATATTTATATATATATTTTTCTTTTATTAATTCATTCTTAATTTTTGTACAGGTACATGTCGGAGTACATCTTCATCATATCCAAAAACAGCATCAAATTGCTGAAAAAACGCAGTTACAAACAAAATTAATCTACCGTCATCTCCAGAAAATCCAGCAACAATTGATCTTTTATCTTCGGACTCTTTATTCATTTTTAATTTATATTATAGTAATGTTATGTGCATATTAGGTTCAGATTACGTCCGACATTGCTTTGTATGTCGGTTCACCTGCTTCACCTCGTTTCTGATTGGCTGATTTTTGAATATTTTTCGTTCTTGCTCTCTCTGTTTTGTACGTAGTTTTTCTCAGACATACTTCAGAGAAATTGGTGAGATGTCTATGTCGCGTTAAGTCAGATACAGCACCTATTTAGTTAGTAAATCTGAACAAGTGTCGCACACTTTTGTCAGGGCTTACGTTTTGATCGTAAATACGTAGTAATTACGAACGAACGCAGCAGTGGGTAAAGGCTAATGCCCGTAACTTCAACGAATAGATATCTATTAGTGTTCGTACCTAACAGATATCTCTTACCTATCCGGTGTTTTTACTCCTTAACTATGCGTTGAAGTTACGAATTTTTGATTACACGATAGATAACTAAGCACCTGTAGATATCTATTCGTTGAAGTTACGGGCATAAATGGCGTTCGGTCGGTAGTGCTTTGAATGACTTTTGTTTGCTTTGTACAAACTTTACTACATTAATTGTCATAACGCAGAATGTCGCTTCATGCGTTGTGTACGTAGTACATAGCACTGGATATGCAAGGGTTCAAACGTTATTTTATTATGATACTACATGTAGTATGGATTCGCCGGTTCTGGCCATACTGGGCTCCATGAAGCACATTGTTGTTAGTGTAAATGAATTTTAACAGAGATGTTGTTATTGTTTTCAATAGGGATCATTTTTTAACATAGTTGTTGTTAGTGTAATTCAATAGGGATCATTTTTTAACATAGTTGTTGTTAGTGTAATTCAATAGGGATCATTTTTTAACATAGTTGCTGTTAGTGTAATTCAATAGGGATCATTTTTTAACATAGTTGCTGTTAGTGTAATTCAATAGGGATCATTTTTTAACATAGTTGTTGTTGGTATAGTTCAATAGGGATCATTTTTTAACAGAGTTGTTGGTAGTGTAGTTCATTGCAGATCATATTTTAACAGTATAGTTGTTATTGTTTTTTCAATGGGGATCATATTTTAACAGAATATTTGTTATTGTTTTCATGGGAAGTATTTTTAACAGATGTATATTATATGTATACTATATATTTTATAATGGCATGGAGCCAGTGGGATAACTTTTTAACATAATTTGTTAATGTTGATACATACATATATATTATATGCATGTTATGAAGGGATGCAGCCGTAAAGAGTAAATGTTGTTGTTGGGATAATTATATCGGAGTAAGCATTTTTTTGTGAATGAGAATATTTACAAACGTATTCATGTTGTTGTTGTAAAATATTATAGTTGCAATTAGATTTCAGTTAACGTAGTTATAATGTATACTATAGTTATACTTGTTTGTTTTATTTTGCATGATCATCAAGAGAGTTGAGGAGCAAAGGGTTCAATTTGAAACTTTGTTGAGGAGCGGTGATTGTAATTTAAAACTTCGATATATGAATGAATATTATTATTAGATGCTAATTTTTTTTTGTGGATAATTTTTTTGTTGTAAACAGGTTAAGACACTTCTGTATTAATGCATTGACATACATTTCATTCAAGGCCAATTTTACTATAAGGGTTATTGTACTGGATTTTATTCTACAAAGTCATGGTCGTTTAATTTGGTTATATGAATGAATGGCGCCATAAGGTTCCATTGGGATCATTTTTTAAATCATTTTCTATACTATAAGTTTAAAAGATTGAGCATGTTAGAACATGTATATTTTTTATAGAGTTTTTTGTCTTGAGATTTATTTAATTTACTCTCTTTAAAATTTTAATTGAGTATATTTATACTAATGGAATTCACTTTTTAACTCATTTTAAAGAGATATCCATTATATATAAATGGATCGAAATTTGAATTAAATTTATTCATCGTCTACATTACAATTTTAATGGAACAAAAAAATATTATGGAAGTTAAAAAAGTATTAAAATTTTTAAAAGAATTTCATAATATTTTATTAGACGATCATAAAAAACAGTTTATTAAGTTTACCCCTTATTGTAAGCATTACCAGTATATGGAAAAAATATTAACTATTCACGGAGTACATTATAAGAGCTGTCCATGGGCCACAGATGACTTAACGGAGGGACCAGATACATGTGGTTGCTATTATTATGACAAGAAATCTAAAGACATTGACAAACTAATAAAATTATATTATAGATTAAAATATACAAAATAATTGTTTATTACATATTATTAATAAACTGTTTTTTATTATACTATATTCAATGAATTTGTGAAATTTTAAATAATAGAAATAAAAAACAAATTTATAAATTATTTACATTAAATTGTTTTATTTATTTTTTATTATAGGAAACTTAAAAATACTTTTAAAATAATGCAAAGCTAAAATATCATTAATATATAAATTATATATATCAAAATAATTAAAAAAACTTTTTAAAAGACATATTTTTACTTCTTAAATATATAAATATACAGCAATAAACACCGCATAACATTGAAATTTCACTTTGTAATCGGAAATTGCTTTTAATAAATGTGGATGCATTTCTTTGAATAAAATTTACAAATGGTTTAATAGGAGAACTCCCTGCAGAACAAAAATACTCAGCCGGCCCATTTCGAGGCAAATATATTACAATCCAATGTGATCCTGGTTTAAATGATGAATCCATATTCACAATATAAAATGCTGGCTTTTTTATTCGATTTCTAGGTAGCTGATTTGATGCAAAAACTCCTTTAAAATTCTTTTTAGTTACTAAATTTTTATATAAAATATTTTCTATATTACTTGTATTCATAATGATTGTAATACAGTACGATTTTTATCAATTTCCAAAACACTATCAAACTCACAATATGCTAAACAAGTAATTGCTTCAGAAAGTGCTTCACTGAAACGACCTTCAATTCGTATTGTACCCTGATTTATTAAGTTTCCACAGTGTGAGTTATTGTTATGATCTGGTATTAAATCAAATGCAAGTAAGAAATATCCGTTATCAAATAATTCTTTAGTTATTTGATGTCCCTTATCAAAGTAATGTATGACAGTACCTTTAAATAAGGTTTGATATCCCCTTGTACTTATACGTCCATGTTTATAATCAAATTCAATCGGCTGTGCTGGTACTTGTACTCCATTTACAACTAAATTAAATCTTTGTAAATTGAAATGGCGAAAGTTATACGGATTTCCGAACGATCACCAGTATATGCTTTATTAGTTACCATACCAAATATTAAGAAATTTGGAAGTTGTCCAATTATAACATTATCTAACAGTAGAGAATGATTGCCGGGGTGAATGGTGAATGTCTTGACTTCAACTTTTTTATATGGATAAATAGCATTTCTACTTTGTAAAACATTATGATGTGCCATTAAAATATTACTATTAATGGTAAGATGATTAATGTATAAGTTAGCCTCGTGAATTTTAATAGATGACTCTCCAGATTTTGAATCTTCTAGTATAAAAAAGAAGGTTTCTCCATATTAAGGGTTACTTTAAGATCCACATTATTAAAAAGATATTTAGATTGATTAAATATATCTGCATGAAGTTTTCCAATCAATTCAACTCGTTCTCCATTTTTAAATGTTTTCTTCCGTCTAGCTAAACCTGGATTTTCATTCTCAACTATTGAATTAATTTTTTTTATATCTAATGACCATCCGCATGATTCAAGATGTGAAGATTTAGCATCATTTCCATAGTTTAATAATGTTTCAATATAAGATCTATAGTGATAATTATTATCAGATTGCGATACATTTCTATTATTTAAATGAACATTACAGCTCCGAAATAATGAATGAAGTAAATTGTTTATAACTCCTCCACTTCCATTAATTTCTACAATTAATCGTAAATAAACACTACTTAGATCACGATATGTTTCACCATTTCCGAGTGAAAGAAATTCTATTGTAGTAGAGTTGTCAATTGTTGCTATTGGACTATATGATACCTCCTCTGTTTTAATTATGCTAGTTTGTACAGGTGGTGACTCAAAAAGATCTAATTCAATAAATCCTGCCATCATAAATAAATTAACAGTTGCCAAATATATCAGTAAACTTTCTTCTTCTAGAACGTTTAGTTTTCATATGATCTTTTTTCTTTCGTCGTTTGAATTTTATACGTTTTCCATTCCCATCTTGTATATTTCTAATTTTGCTAATAACTTTTTCTTTTAAATTTCGAACAGCCTTTTTACCCTGTTCAGTTAATATAGTTTTTATAGGTTTAGTACGTAACTCTTCCAAAACTGATTTTCCAATTTCGAGTGAATGGTTTTTTAAAGCATTTAATCCAGTTTTCATTAGAGGTTTTAGATGTGTATACAAGGCCGAAAAAAATGAACCAATTCCACGACCATATTGAACAATTCTATGAGAATGGTATATATCTCCTATATTATCCAAATTTGATCCGGATTGATTAAGATAGTACTCAGAATAAATCTTGTCCATGGTTTACATATAAATGATATCAGTACAACTTATGAAGCTTCTTTTATATTACGAAAATGTAACGTGCAATAAACGGGGGATTCATCCGATATAATATTTATTTTCTTTCCTTCATCATCTCGTATCATTATAGAAATATTATTTATATTTGAAGATTCCAATGGATAATATTCAATATTTTTAAAGTGAATATAATTTATTTCATTTAAACATGGAAATATTTTTAAACATTTTATTTTTTGATCGCCTACATATCTGGGTTTAATAATGTCTAGGTTGTATAGCTCGCTAGATCTTAATTTATAATTTGTATGTGAATTAAATTTTTCATAAGAATTCGATATGACATCTAACATTTTAAGTATTGTATTCTCCGATACAAAGTGTCTATTAATACTGCTTTTTACGCCAACCAACTCAGGGTTTTCATTTATAGTATCTTGAATGTCTAAATTTTCAGTTATTAATTTTAAACTTTTATCTTTTTTGTTATCGATATTCAACTCTTCTTTATTTTTTTTTATTACAACTGTCTCAGGATTAGAATTGACATTGAGTTGATTTTCTGCAATTTGTGGTTTTTCTTCTCTATTTGTGATAGCTTGATTTATTTTGTCCATGAAATTTAAATATGTGATAGGGATAGTATTTATTTTTTTATCTACTTTTAGATCACTATTTACATTTTTGATTTTACTTTTATTTAACTTTAAAGTTGATTTCAAAATATCCTTTTTATTCAAATTTCGAGATACTTCAAATGTAGATGGGTTATTAACAAGTTGAAATGAAATTTCTGTTAAACGTACAACCCAGTTTTCATTTAAAACCAAAGATTCTTTTAATAAATTTGTAAATGTAGATTTAGTGTTTTCATAAATATTTGTGGAATTGTTACTTAATAAAGTAATATAAAAACTAGAATCTCCCATCTTTTAATTTCAAATGTTTAAATAAGAATGACAGTTATTTTTTTTAATAACTTTATTTATATTAATATTGGAACAATACAATTATAATAAGTTACATTTAGTTTACTTAGTTAATAAATCGTTTTTGTTAATCCATGAATTATGTTCACTTCCAAAACCTAGCCACTTGACATACACCATATACTTTTTTCTTTTTAAAACCTTTTCAACTAGATACGTATTTGATGTTTCTGTTTTAAGTAATTCTTCTTCATAAAATCCACCTTTTATTATTTCTCCTTGATAATCAATTAATTGATAAGTAATTGGATTTGTGATCTTTATTTTATTTATCTTGAATACCTCATTGGTCCAATTGGATTCATATGCTTTGTAGAAAGTACCTTTATATTTACTAATTCGAACATCATCTCCAATTTTCAATTTACTCATCTTAAATGTTTTAATATGATTGTAAACTGTATTTAAAAGTATTTGTTGATTAGATTTATTGACATTTTTTGGAGACATTTTAATACTACGATGATATCTATTATTATATATATTGATATTTTTTGTAATCAAGTTCAGCCATTTATAATTCCCTTGAAGACTAAAATCTTTCCACATTAAATTTTTAAAAGTTCTATTAAACCTTTCAATTATTGAAGCCTTCATATTAGAAAATGTATGATAATGGTTTATTTCAAAATTTTTCATTAATTTTTTAAAATTAGAATTGAAAAATTCTTTACCTTGATCAGATTGAATATTATTGGGAATTTTTTTCCTATTTTTTTCTAGAATATTTTGCATAGCTAAGGTTACATCGATCCCACTTTTGGTTTTAACAGGTAAAGCATATGC
Source organism: Dryomyza anilis (assembly GCA_951804985.1). Lineage (NCBI taxonomy): Eukaryota > Metazoa > Arthropoda > Insecta > Diptera > Dryomyzidae > Dryomyza > Dryomyza anilis. Next base: position 52,398,269 of record OX638131.1, on the reverse strand, counting down.
GTATTTAGAAAAAACATCTATAACAGTCAGTAAATATTTATATCCTTTATTAATCTTTGCAAAAGGTATCATTTCTACAAGATCGATTTGCCAAGTATCTGAAATACCCTTTTGAATAAACCCACGCCGTTTAAAATTTCTTCTTGCTTGTCGATGCAATTCATTTACAAGAACTTCTTTACTCATTGTGAGTTCAACCAATAATGTAAATGATTGATTTTTTAAAATTTATATTTATATAAAAAAAACTTGTTTACAATATTTATATTTATTAGAAGTTCATCATTGAATAGAGAACCACGTTTCATCAATTTGTGTATCCATTTACAATGTTAGTTTGTGGACCATCAGGTTGTGGCAAATCAACATTTATTATAAATCTTATTAACAATAAACATTTAATTAGTTCTCCTATTACAAAAGTAATTTGGTGTTATGCTGAAAAAAACTCTTTACCGGAACTTGATAATGTTAATTTTATTGAAGGCATTCCAGATGACTTTGAGAATTCAGCTAATGAATATACATTAATAATTTTAGATGATTTAATGTTAGACTCATTTAACAAAAAAGTTTGTGAACTATTTACTAAAGGTTCGCAACACCGCAATTTATCAGTTGTTTTAGTAACTCAAAATATTTTTCATAAGGGGACATATACAAGAGATATATCATTGAATTCAAAATATATAGTTATGTTTAAAAATCCTAGAGATAAACTACAATTTCAATGCTTGGCAAGACAAATTTATCCTGAAAATTATAAAGAATTAGTTAGAGTATATAACACTTGTACTGAGAGTGCTCATGGTTATTTATTAATAGATCTTACACAACAAGCACATAACGCATTAAGATTCAGATCTAACATTTTCAATAAAGAATATTGTTACAGCTTTGTTTCACTCCAAAATGACCTGCAAACTGAAACGATTGAAGGAGAACAAATATATTCTATATGTTCTTAAAAATGCTAAACCTAAATTGCGAAATGCAATTCTAAAAAACGCGGATGATAATCTTATAAAAGCTATTAATGAAATTGCATTTAATGTTTTACATAAAAATCATAATGTAAAGAAAAACGATCTAGTAAAGTTAAAATCATATAAAATTGTCATTAGAAAACTTTGCTGCTCAAAAACTGTTTTACGATCGAAGAGAAAACATCTAATCCAAAGAGGAGGATTTATACCAATTTTGATTTCTTCTGTTTTAAGCGGTGTTATAGGAAACATTTTAGAAAATGTCTAATATTTTATCCAAGCTTATATTATTAAACCCTTCTACATATGAACGCTATTCTAACGATATGTCAGATTCAAATTTTTTAAAACGAAAACTTCTTCCAATATATGCCTCTCATACACTTAAAGATATAAATAAATGGTATGGAATAAAACAGGAACTCGCAAAATATTTGATTACCAAACAAGAAATAAATATTAAGAAAGAGAATAAATCGGTTAAGTCGTATAAATCATTAAGGGATAAAGATACTCAAACAAAATGGATATTTAAAAACGATAATGAAACTCAAACAAAAGATATTGGAAAAAAAGATTTTGCTTCGCAGGCTGACTTTAATGCTAATGAACATATATTTAGCAATATTAACGAAGATGAAGAAAATTCTATGGATGTGGATACAACAATTAATAAAATAAACCATTCCTTTGCAAGTTCTGCAGCTAAACGTTTAAAAAACTTTTCAAATCATGGATCACCTAAAGTACGGATTTTGTCAAGTGATGGAAGTAAAATTACACCGAAAACTAAGCAAACTCTATTACCATATCAATACTCACCTCGCTTAACTCGTCAAAAAAGTAAAACATTACAATATGATTATGATGATGTTAATTGGTATAATATTAAATAAACAAAACATTTTTAAATATATAAAAATCGAATTTTTATTTTATTATTAATTTAATACATTATAAATTTATATAATATAAATCTAGCCGCGGTAGCTCAGTGGTTAGTGCGTTGGACTGCGAGCCGAAAGGTCCCCGGTTCAAGCCTGGACTGGGGCTAACAACATCTTTTCATAGAAACATTTTTCTATACCGTGCTACCTCTCGTCAGTAAATGGCAAACCTACGAGAGTAAAAACCATTGCCTATGAAAAGCTCTCACCCGCCGTTCGGATTCGGCAATAAACTGTAGGTCCCACCACTTTGAGTACAAATATAACACGCACAGCTCAAAATGGTAAGAGAGCTCGGCCGAAGTTCTGTACAGGACTGTAGCGCCAAACTATTATTATTATTATAATATAAATCTAATAATTAAAATAATATAATTTATATCTATATATCTATATTCATAAATATATCTAAATCATTATTTAAAGCTTTAATATAATCAATTTTGTAATGTCCCCAAGCAAGTGTGTTTATACCATCATCTAGTATATACCGTTTATCTTCTATAAAATTAAGTGATAATTTATTTACACATTGTGTATATAAAATATGGGCTTTAGATCTTATTATATACATTTCTCTCATTATAACTTTCTTATTGTAAAGGCATGTTTTATAATCATGAATAGTAAATGTTTTACTAACTGATTTTTTAACACCCTTGGCTTTTGATGTTGGTATATCATTTTCAACAGTAAAAAAGTATGTTTTGGGTTTAAGACATATTATTTCTTTCATTATTTTGCCATTATTTTCGTCTTTCATCAAACCCACAACTTTACAATTATTTTGATGATAACCATATATATTAGGATACTCATAACTAGAAGTGTCAAAAATATAATTTGATGGATCAGTTTTTTCAACATATTCATAAATGTCTTTATAGAAATCATTTGTTTTAATCTCAACTATAAAGATCTGTGTCCGTATAAGCTAATCTTACATTAGTATTAAATTTAGTTTTTAAGTAATTATAATAGAAGTCGTACATTTTCCATTTCGATAAATCTAATACACAAAATCCTGTATAAATGGGTTTATTTAACTTAACTTTAAGAACTTTTGATTCTATTACTATCATATTTTCATTAATATTAGTTCTATTATGGAATGCTGGATTTGCTATTATTGATCTGGCTCCTTTAACTTTACCATTATTCTCCCAATTGCAACAAATGTTTACATTTCTTCTATTTTCAACATTTTCCATAGTTTGCCATAAACTGAATTATTCATTAATTTATAAAAAATTTTCTCAAACTCATTGGTAGCTTTAGACCTCATTAATGTATTCAGATCTATATACTTTTTAAGCCAACAACTTTGAGAAAACTCTAAAATTCTATATACTTTTTTTAAAATTAAACCATTTTTAATACATTCTTGAAGCATTTTATAATGTATTTTATACTTATTCTTATTATTAAGATCTGCTATAAGTTTTTTAGAATTAGAATTACATGAAGGTGGTGTTTTATTTTCTGGACAAAACGGAAAATCATTATGTAAATTATAAATTGAAGAAGGATATTCTAAGTCTACTTCAAAAATATATCCTTTAGAAGAATGTTCATTAATAGATTTAAGTTTTTCAATCTATATTTTCTGTAATTTCATATGACTCTAAAAATCTAAATTCCTTAAAAGGTAATGGCTGAGACATCGCATAACCATATAAATTATTTGCGTCATAATACATTAAATATGATGAACATTTAGATTTATCAAAGTTATGCATATATTTATTATTGGCTTTTACATGTCTAATCGAGCATTGTGTTAAACCTCCACGTATACCGTCTTGAATAAAAGTATACATTTCTATATCGGTAATTAGTTCGAGGTTAATTTTAGTCATCTTGAGCATAGCATCCCAAGATAATCCGGGAGCAGTGAAGTAATGACACGGATCAAGCTCATAAATTTTTAGACAAATTTTTCTAAAATTCTCAAAAACATCCGCAAGTAAGACAACATCACACTTTAGGTATACTTCTAAATAATCTTTTAAAGATTTACAATTTAAAATGTTCCATACATTCAGAGCATAAGCATAGTCATCTAAGTCTAAGTCATCATAGTCATCTTCAGAACACTCTTCATTAATTAATCTATTAAAAAACTTATCTTTAGCAGGTAATTGATTTTCTTTTAACCTATTAAAGCTATCTAAATAATCATAAGGAAAAACACCTTTTCTATAAAATATCTTATACGAATTATTGTTAAAAACCTTTTTAGTTATATGGATTGACTCGTCCTTTAGAGTTTTCACCAATTTCTCAAGGCTGCTAGGTAAAAATCTAAATGAATCTATAAATCTAAGTTAAAAACTATGATCTTTAGTTAAATTTATAGTTTTTGTTATAGATATAAATACCTCTTTATTAAGAGGTATAATATCAATAGCTCCCTCTACTTCGTTTAAATTTTGTATAAATAAATGTAGATCATATTTGGATAAATTATGAGTTATTACCGGAAAGAATTTAGTTCTTTTTGCTTTCAAATTACATTCTGTATGAGGAGATCCTAAATACTTTCCGGTAAAATGACAATGGTGCCTTACTTTTATACTAATATTATTACTTAAATCACTTTTACATATACAGCAGATTGTTGATTGATGGAACTCGTGCATTTCCTGGTCAGTTATCTTCATTGCCTTCATCGTGGAGTAAACGTTCCAATATATTTGCGTCGTTTTCGCAACTAAAGATTTTATCATAACTCTCGAACATTCAGGACCTATAAACGAAAGATTAAATATTATATATATATCGTTTTTTATTTTTATTATTATTTTTTTTTTTTGTATTCACCTGTATAATTTTGTAGCTTATCGAAACGATCATCATATGACCCTTTCAAATACCAAGCAAATGCGCACGGTATATGTTTCTGAATATTCGTTGTATACGTATTTTCTGGGTTATTTGTACAGCCATTAATCGGTTCCAGAATCGATTCAAAATCCATATAAAAAGTATATCCAACAGGGATGGTTTTTTCATAGGCTTTAAATGCTAGTGTGGACTCATTTTCCTTGGGCAAATACGTAATTTTTTTTGTACATGATGATTTGTGTGCCTCAAGAGACTTTATAGATGTAAATTGTAGAATACATCCATTACAAATATACATTTTGTGGGCTCTTTTTCGTCCTTGACCGGTTATCAATTTACTTAGATCTTTTATCCAGACATAGTGAGTAATTTCTTCACTATCACAAAATAGCAAATTGATATGTGTACTCTGTTCTTTTTCAGTGTGATAAATAGGCCCCAAAATTTCGCATTTTCCATCTGACTTTTCATTATACATGAAAATATTGATGCTAATAGAGTTGTTTAGCTCAAATATTTTTGTATTCTTTATAGAATGAGGGAAGTCTAATCCTCTAAATATCAAATTTATACCATTCACATAAATTTCCTCTGCTGTTATGTCGGAAATATTATATGAATTAATGCGATAGGGATCATTTATTTTTATTTTTGTATTAACTATTGCAGCAATAATAGCCCACTTAAAGCAGAAAATATCACTGTTTTGTATATTAATACATGCCTTTCTTTTTTCTATGTATGCTGGCTATTTCTGATATGATAATCCATTTAAGGGGCTATATTCACTTATATTAAGCTCAATTTTATTGATTTTTATCAAAGCCCATCCACTATCCCGTTCTTGAAAGTTCTCCATTTTATTTATTAACAATTCTTCAATATTTAACATTACATCTTCAATATTATCTTTGGTTAATATTGTTAGTGGTTTTGTTATATGTGAAAAAGTGCTTAGTTTAAATTCATCATCATCTTCGACAGAAGGTTTTGAAGGACGTATACAGTCAGCAGAGATCTCCGCATTCAATTTTAAAGATATTTTCTTATTTAATTCTCTTTCCAGTAAATTTTTAATTTTATTTCTTATTTGACCGAAATATTCATGTGGATTTATTAGACTTTCATCATCATTAGGTAATATGTAATCACACATTTTATTTTTAAATGCTTTTCGTACCAATTTAAATCCATCTATATCTGCAATCTCTGATGCTCTCTTATGCGCGGTTGATCTTAAATGGCCTCTCCAGAGGTATTTGTGAACTGTAACATTACAGTTCTCACAGTAACGGCTCACCGATGATGATGTTGATGCGATTTCATATTCATTACTCAGCAAATCCTCATATTTTCCTTGTTTTGAAGGAATTTCCTCTTGAAAATGTTGACAGGAATGATGTTTTAAAGTATTTGGTCTGCTAAAAGATTTACTACACTTTAAGCAGCTAAACTTTGTATTTTCATGTATTGTCGATACATGTCTCTTTAAATTATAGTTTTTCGCGAAGGACTTTGAACACAATGCACAGATAAACATTTTTTAATTTCTCGAAGTTGCAAACAAACGAACACTAACTTAAATTATTATTTTGAATATTAAGAAACTTCAACTTCAAATTTTACAGGAATTATTGAACATAAAAATAGTGCAGTGTTGCAGTAAAGATGTGTTACTGCAGTTTTAATTTACTGACTTCCGGTGTATTTCACTACTTATACATTAAAATTTGCTGAATTCAAATTTTTATATTCAGTTTAATATATATCATATTACATGCTTTGATATATAAAGGTGTTCTATACAATGGATATAATAATAAATTTTACTCGTTTTCATACTTTTAATATATCAACATTAAAAAATGGAGTGTGAATTTTGCCCGCATTTAAAATTCTCGACTAGAAACAACCTTAAGCGGCATATCCTGCGAAAACATAATTTTTCATATAAAAAGGCAAAAACTTATACTTGTAAGTAAATAACTAAATATATTTTTTAAAATTATTTTATATTAATAATAAAAATTTTATTAACAGTAAATCCTCAAATTGAAGTACTAGAAGTCGTAACACTCCCGCCAGTAAATTTGATAGATGTTGGAATTAGGGAAAGATTATTAGATGATGGACTAGACCATCTATTTCTTAACTTAGACGATCCGAGGATGTTAAATGCGGATCATCATTATTGTAATTTAATGGATGATAATATTTTATTAAACGCTCTACTGAGTTTTGAGCAGATAATGCAAATATAAGTTTTATAAATTATTTGTTATATTGTTTCAATTCGTTTTAAGAATAAATAAATAAAACAATATGTATATATTTAAATATTTTATTTAAAATGAATATTTTTAAAAGTAAATATATATTTTTTTTATTTTTATTCATAACGTAAATCGAATAGAGCCATCCCCATTACTTCTGATTGTCGTCCTCGAAAAATAATAGACCACTTTTTCTTATTTATATTATATAAATATGGATCATCGGTTTCAACTTTTCTAGAAATTCTTGCTGGTAGATAAAACCATCTGTTGTCTGTTAGATGTACAATTAATTTTGTTCCATTAATTGTGTTTTTCCATTCAAATTTAGAAATCCTGAATTCCTGATCAATGGGCAAGTCATCTACTCTAATGTATGTACAGAGGTTTCCTTTTGCTAAACTAATAATTTCAGCGAAATCCTTTAAATAATATAAATACATAAATTAAAAAATACAAACAAAATTAAAAAAAAAAAAAACTTACCATATTTTGTTGTTCCTATCAAATTGTTATGCAGACGATGAATAAATTTAATTCAAATTTTTAACTATGTTAAAAAATGATCCCTATTGAATTACACTAACAGAAACTATGTTAAAAAATGATCCCTATTGAATTACACTAACAACAACTATGTTAAAAAATGATCCCTATTGAATTACACTAACAACAACTATGTTAAAAAATGATCCCTATTGAAAACAATAACAACATCTCTGTTAAAATTCATTTACACTAACAACAATGTGCTCCATGGAGCCCAGTGGGGCCAGAACCGGCGAATCCATACTACTACTACATTAAAAACCCCCACGTGGTGGTTACCTTGACGTGGTGTGGGGGCTTAAGTTACAATGACTCAATAAGGCTAAGCTGACGGAAACTTTTTTTTTTTTTTTTATTAATGTTTCTGGTAGGGTCACCCTTGTCAGACAGGCTTGTGATGAGTAATGAACTAAATACTACCATAGTCTTTTTTATTGGTGAGGTGGCAGACTCTAAAGAAACCCCTATACCACCGCGATGGGTCAACATAAAGATTTAACTACTCCAGGTGGTACCCACAATAGTGGCAATCCACCCGCTTCGTCGGCTGAGGCAAGGATTCTGGAGGCCTCAATCCACGCAACCAACCCTGGTACGATGAACCTCTCTGCTCCTGTAGCAGGGGGTTCATCGTGCCCCTCCATCTCCCAAATTTATGAGACAGCTAGGAATCTAGAGGAGGATAACGACAACGCAGCGGTTCCCATACAAGTAGAGGAAAGAGTCGGTTCGGCTATGCCTACGACTAATCCTCCACTGTATGGCTGCTCGACAGTGTTGTTTCCTCTCAAGGCTCCTTTCTGTCACGTATTTGGAAACATGGGTCGATCGAAGGAAAGTGGTGTCTTACCAGCATCTAATTCTAGAGAGACCGACGCCCAACTGGAAGCTAAACTTCCATTGGAGACCGGACCCGGATCTCTGAATACAGAGGTCAGGTTGTCCGATGCCCAGGTGAGTAGGAGAAGGAAGAATAAAGCGAAAGATCGCAAAGAGGCTGAAAAGGCTAAAGGCGACGCTGGAGCTTTCTCTTCCCCAGCTACCACAGCAAAACGCGATAGATCGGTGGAGGTTACTCCGACTGAAGCCGGACCAGCAGCAGCGCTGTTGTGGCTGCCAATGCACCTGAGAAGCGCAATTGCAAGAAGTTTAAAACCTTCACTGCTACTGCGAAACCCCGTAACTCCCAGAACTCGACAGTTTCCAGTGATATTGCTTCAACAAGCAAGAGCACTGGTGCTTCATGTTTCGGATCGGCTGCGGATGAACTGCCTTCAACATCCACTGGCAGAGGTAGGCTAGCAGTATCATATCGTGATGCTGCTCGCAAAGCTCTTCCGGTTGCGATTATTGGCAAATTGGGGAAGGAGCAAAAGATGAATGATGCAGAAGTAAAACACTGCACCGATCATCTTTGGCGGCTAGTCAGCACCGGCGGTGTCAGTGCACACGCAAAAGGCTATGAGACGAGTGATGGCATCATGAAGGTGCTATGCTCGTCTCAAGCCAATTTCGATTGGATTGCCACAGCCGTTGCTAAAATCCCCTCCTTGGGCAAATCGCGCTTCGCTGTTTTCAGCGGAGACGAAACCAAACGCAGGCGAGCAATATGCTGGATACCTGGTCCTGGTCCATCTAAACTTATTCTTTGGACGGATCAAATTCCGAATCAATTCCAAATGAATAGGCATATGATGAGAAACGAGTTAATTATCCTGTCATGATATTTACTCAGATAAATCTGCAACATTCTAAAGCTGCTACCGCTTTACTAGGTAAGCGGCTCTCCATGTTGCATACATTACCTCACATCACAGCTATTCAAGAACCATGGGTGTATAACAAACGCATCTGTGGTCTTAGTGAACTACGTGGTGAAACCATACTATACGATGAGCAAGCCGCAAGGCCTAGAAGCTGTCTTATAGTATTGAAACACTTTGCTGTCACCAAGTTAACCCAATTCTGTGGGCAAGACCTGGTGGCAGCAAAAGTGAGCTATGAAAGCGATAGTGGATGGAAACATCAGATTGTCGCCTCAGGCTACTTCCCCTATGACTCACTACTGCCACCTCCGCCAAAGGCAATTGTTGAGCTCATAGAGTACTGTGATCTTAAGGAGACCGGCCTTATTCTTTGCTGTGACGCTAATGCTCAACACACTGTGTGGGGCAGCAGTAAATGCAACGCGCGAGGTACCAGACTCCTTGACTTCATCATGACCTCCAATCTGAACATTCACAACACTGGTAATAAACCCACTTTTGTGACTGCTAGAAGACAGGAAGTGATTGACCTTACTTTGTCTAACTGTAGACTGGGAGAGTCAATCTTTAACTGGAAGGTTCTTAAAGAAGATTCTTTATCGGACCACAGGTATATCGAGTTTCATACTGACCGAGAGGTGCTGCCCTCTATGACGGTAAGAAACCCTAGAAAAACGAACTGGGCACGCTTCAGACATGAACTTGAGAATTCCCTCAATATTCCTGTCAGAATTCGTACCAAAGAAAGTATTGAGACGTCCGTTCAAGTTATGAACGATGTCATAAATTCTAGTTTTGTACGAACATGTCCGGTACGAAAAACGTTATCTAGACCTCCCGTTCCTTGGTGGAACGCTTGTCTTGAAACCTTGCGCAAGGATTCCAGAAAGCTTCTAAATAGGGACCTAAGAAGCAACTTAGACTCTGACTGGTTTCTTTATCGAGCTAAGCAGAAAGAGTATAAAAAACGAATTCATAAATCGAAAAGTGTTTCCTATAAAGACTTCTGCAGTAGCATCGAATCCTGCAGTGAGACTAGCAGATTGGTCAAGTTTCTTAAAAGAGACCGAACTGCTCGACTGGACTCACTGCGGAGACCTGATGTCTCGTATACTGAGTCTAAGACAGAGGCACTCAGTGTCCTAGTTGAGACTCACTTTCCGGGAAATCAAATCCACATAGGGCCACTTTGTAATCCCAGCACTGGGGACTGCAATAACAACTCTAATGTGACAAAACATGACTGGCAGGTTGCCAGATTAGTTGTATACGATGAAGCTATCCAATACGCAGTGGCCTCTTTTGATGGCTTCAAGTCACCTGGACCGGATGGCATCTACCCAGTCATGCTACAGGAAGGTATAACCCAATTGCTACCATGCCTAAAGAAGATCTTTAGAGCAAGTCTCGCATGGGCATACATTCCGACATCCTGGCGTTTAGTTAAAGTAGCCTTCATTCCTAAAGTTGGAAGAGAAGACTATTCCATAGCCAAGAGCTTCAGACCCATTAGTATGATGTCCTTCATACTAAAGTGTCTAGAAAGACTAGTTGAGCTGCACATCAGAAAAACATCGCTGTCAAGGTACCCACTATCATCAAGACAACATGCCTACCAACGTGGAAAATCCTGTGAAACAGCATTGCAACATCTGGTTGGCCGGATCGAGCATGCTTTTCAGAGGAAGATGTACGTGATGGGCATATTTGTTGACATCGAGGGTGCCTTTGATAATGCGACTTTTGATGGAATGTGTGAGGCTAAGGTCAATGCTAATGTTTAGGACCATCACTGGAGTGCGGTCAGTATATTATGGCAGAGGTGAATAGAGGTTGTCCTCAAGGAGGCGTTCTCTCCCCCCTGCTCTGGTGTATGCTGGTTGACTCTCTAGTCAACGATCTCGATGGACCAGGTGTCTATTTCCAGGCCTATGCAGATGATGTTGCCATTCTTGCCACAGGCTTTTCCCTCAATGAGGTCTGTGTTAAAACACAAAACTCGTTGAACCGAATTGACAGCTGGTGTACTGCAAACGGACTTTCCGTCAACCCTCACAAAACAGGGATTGTTCTCTTCACTAGGAAAAGAATAATGACAGGATTATCTCTACCAGTACTTAAGGGTGTCACTATTCCTCTGTCTAACGAAGTAAAATATCTGGGCTTAACTCTAGATAGTAAACTACTTTGGACAAAACATGTTGAAAATAAAATTTCGCGAGCATTGAATGCCTTCTGGCAATGCAGAGGAATTTTTGGGAAGACATGGGGACTATCGCCGAGCAAAACCTTATGGATTTACACGGCAATGATAAGACCGATGATATCATATGCATCGGTAGTCTGCTGGAACAAGCTGTCGCGAAAATGCGTGACAACTAGTCTTGCCAAGATTCAGAGAACCGTGTGTCTGGGTGTTACGGGTGCCTTTCCCACTACACCTGGTCCAGCACTGAATGCAATCTTAAACATATCACCACTTGACATCTTCATCAGAGGCGAAGCCATGAAAGGCTGCTGGAGACTAAAACGAGGTGGTTTCTGGTTTAATGTTCCCTGGAATATCTCTGACATTGCACTTGACACTCCATTAGACACCTGTCTACTGGAGATGCCCTCTGATGCAATGATAACAGAAATATTACCAAGACGAAATTTTGAGGTCTGCCAACCTGACATTCAAGACTGGCTAACGCCTGACTGTGAGCCAGGTAGAGGGTCACACCGCATTTTCACAGACGGCTCCAGAACCGATCAGGGATCTGTTGCTGGAGTGTTTGTGGAACCGGATGACCGCAGACTTCACTTCGCCTTAGGCGACAATGCCTCGGTATTTCAAGCCGAAGTCTATGCTATACTTATGGCTATGGACTACATTGCGGATAATAGATGGCAGAACAGGGCTATATCAGTTTTCAGCGATAGTCAGGCTGCTCTTATGGCTTTGAACAACCATTGTACGTCAATGCAGATCACGTCTCAATTGTGTTGGTAAATACAATACACTGAAACTGATTTGATTGCCGGGCCATAAAGGAGTTTCGGGCAATGAAACATCTGACGAACTAGCACGTGCTGGATCTGAGGATAATCCATTTGGACCAGAACCTGTGCTTGGACTACCTGCATCTACGGGAAAATTCGTCATCAGCTCTTGGGTCGCCTCCGCACACAAGAGCAGATGGCTGAATGAGACGAAATGCAGATTCTCCAACCACATGACACCGACGATAACCAAAAGATCGGCCTCGTTTCTACTTTCCTTAAGTAGAAAGGAGTGCAGAAAACTGACGGGACTTCTAACGGGACACAACGCATGTGAAAAACACATGAACGCAATCGGCCTGGCCGAAAGCGCCTTATGTTCTGCCTGCTACGAAGAAACTGGCACCACAGAGCACTATCTCTGTGACTGTCCAGCATTTTCTAGAATAGAAGGCAGATCTTTGGCACAGACGTGATGAGAGAGGATCAGCTTCACTCTCTATCACACAATAGCCTTCTTAGATTCAATAATGAATCTAAGAAGTATCATTAAAAACCAGGGAACTGGGTCACAGCACAATGGATATAACCCTGTCTGAGTGCAGTGGCTCTATTTTTTAACCCACATTAAAAAAAAAAAAAAAAAAAAAAATTAAAAACTACACACAGAAAAATTGTCTTTTGGCATGAGGTTAATTGAACCAACGTTTCAGTGTTGCAACCGAAATACATTTGTTGTAACCTCATGTCATTAAAATGAACGTACCATTTTTTTACTCCAACCGAAATATTTGTCCGCGTAACCTCATGATTGTATTTTTCATTCAGCCAAAATTTGACGTTTGTGCATTTATTACTGCAACTGAGTACGTTATTGTAGTTCGGTTGCCAGTTTCTTGCCAAAAATTATGGATACATGCAGAAATAAATAGACGTCAAAAATTTTCACAAGTGGCAAACAATAGGAAATTCATTAATTAAGTAAACATGCGAAATAAGTATATGAATATTAATAAAATAATGAATGAATTCAATACAAATTGCTGTTTAGCTTGTGAAATGTAATAAAAATATTTGACCACATGTGGCATTATAAATAGTTTTTTTATTTTGTTTAATTATGATGAAAGAAAATATTAAATGTGTCTTCGTACTGTTTTTATTTTTCAGGGAACAGGAAATAATAGATATTTTTTTGAAACTTGACATAAATAAGTTTTCTATATAAAAAATATTCTCAAAATAAAATTTCAATTGGAGGTTTCGGCATGCTTGCTGAATAGGAGGTTTAAACAACCTCATGCTTTCTGAATAGGAGGTTGGCATAACCTCATGCTTGCTGACTAGGAGGTTAGCACAATCTTATTCGTTTTCGCAACCGAATAATTCGGTAGGTCAATTTATTTGGTTGCCGCAACAAAAAAGTTTGTATGTATGTACACACAAATTTTCGTAAACAAACATGTTTGATTGCCAGAAAATACAAAATAAAAGATTATTTTGATATTAAACTAAGTGCTTTTAGCATTTAACATACAAGAAGTACTTTTTATAGCGTATTTTTAACAAATGTCTGCTGGAAACAGTTTCCCAATGGTCCTTTTAAATTTACTCTATACATTATCAAATAACACCACTTTCATTGTACGACTATTCCATCAAGTATGTTTACGTTAATTAAAGGTACTATACCTATAGGTAAATTTCATACAGAAACCCTAAACCAGAAATGCAAAGTTTGAGGACTAACAAACTTGCAGCGATAGCATCGGCAACACCATTACAGTTATTGTTCCAATTTCAAAAGGAATAAAGTGAACTCAACAGAAGAAGTGCTTGTTATTGTATTCGATTTGCCGAAAGAAAAGTGATCGTAAAAAAGGCATAACAAAACACATGCATTGTTTGGGCCAAAGAAACGCAAGTCCACCGTTCTGCAAACTGTAGTTATAAACAACTTGTTTTTGCATAAAAAGAAATTTTCATGATTAAAAAAGTACTAAAAATGAGCAAAATGTATCAGAATTTGTTTTTTTTTTACCAAAATTGTTAAGAAATTTGGAGTATGTTGCACTTAAAACAAATGTATTTAAAATTGTAACTCAGGAGATAGATGTCAAAAAAAAAAATACCAATACATTTCTAGAAACCTTTTTATACCTAAATCCAAGAGATTTAAATCTCAAAAATTACTTTATATGATCGAATTTGTGATGGAATGACTTCGTTAAAACATTTTATTATTTTGAAACGATGGATCTTTGGGACGGACGTTAAATAAATAATTTATGTGTTTAGGTCCTGCCTAATTTAATTGCCGACGCTTATAAACGCCACTGGCCTAAGGATTGGGATGCCGGCACTAAAAACCGCCAAGGCAAGCAAAATGTTTTTAGCCGATGATTTGGCTTAATCAAAAGAAGATGCCGATTATTTGGCTGTTTAGTGATGATTGATTATATTATTATAAAAACTTTCTATTTATACTTAATCCTAGTTTGACATTTATCAGTTTGACATAGATTTAACATAACTCTTTTGACAATTAAAAATATAGAATAAAATATGGAATAACATATAGTGATGTACATTGGGTACCTTACAACCTCACCCTCAAGTGAAAAATTATAATTTTTATAATTCAATCAAAAATAATAATTTTTAAACTTAAAACTAACAATCATTTTTAAACTTAAAACTAACAATGATTGTTGAACTTAAAACTAACAATATTTATATTAATATATATATATATATATATATATATATATATATAGATTAAATAATTTTTAAACTTAAAACTAACAATGATTGTTGAGCTTAAAACTAACAATATTTATATTAATATATATATATATATATATATATATATATATATATATATATATATATATATATATATATATATATATATATATATATATATATATTAATATAAATATTATTATTTTTAAGCTCAACAATCATTGTTAGTTTTAAGTTTAAAAATTATTTAATCTTTAATCTTTAACATATTGTTGTGATATTTTTTTAATTTACCTAGAATTTCTAATACTGAGTTTACTCCCTCTCTTTTAATTACTTTAAATGGTGCACGATATGGTGGTTGACTTTTATTTCTATTAAGGTTTTTTACTAGTACTAATTCTCTTACCTCTAATATGAGTGGTTTTGTAACATGACTTTTCTCTATTCTTTTCTTTATTACCTCTTCTATTAAATTTTGTATTTTCTCAAATGAAAATTTCAATCTATGTTTTAATTCTTGTACATAATAATTTATGTTGTACGCTATTTTCTATTTATTAATTTTATCGTTTGGCAAATATGGCAGTTTTCCAAAAACTAGCTTATAAGGGGAGTAATTTGTATCTACATGTGGGGTAGTATTGTATGCGAAAGAGTAATATGGGATCAAATAGTCCTATTCATCATCTTTACAAATTATTTTTAATTACTTAATACTTAATTAATAAAATTTAATTAAGTACCCTATGATTTCTTTCTATCGAGCCCAAAGTCTCATGATGATACGGAGCACTAAAGATCTGTTCAATATCTAATAGGTTACATATTTCAGACATTAATTGGTTGGTAAATTCTGTACCTCTATCCGATTTTAAAATTTTAAAATTGCCATATATTAATATAAACTGTTCTACCAAAGTTTTAGCTACAGTTTTTGCATCTTTTGTCTCCATTGGACATGCTACTACATATTTTGTTAATTCGCATTGTATCGTAAGTTATATCTATAATGATTCGACAATCGTAAAGGACCTACGGTTTCTATCGATACTTGTTCGATAAAACTTATTCCTGGCGCGTCTGTTAAAGTGAATTTCTCTTTTGTATGTTTCGTTTGTTTATTTATCTTACATTGTTCGCAATTAAGTACATATTTTTTTTATCATTTTGCGCATATCTTGTTTTAATTTTAAAATTGTTTTTTAACATCTAAAAGACCTCCGTGTGTAGAATTATGATACTCTTTAATTAACCCTGTGTTTCTTTGCATAAAATTCTTCTTGGTTCCTCATACAATTATTAAATTATTTCTCTCTCGTTGCAACTTGTTAAATATTGTTTTAGTCTCTTCTATGGCCATAGATTCAAATTTATATCTTTCTTGTTCAAAGCTAATTTCGTATATTTTTAAATTTTACATATTTGATGATAGTTTCTCCAAAGTCAGCTGTGTGCTCAGTGGATTTTCGCTATATCTTACTATTACTTCATAATTATTAACTTTAATGCTACATCTTCCAGAACCGTGTGGTAAAAACCTTAGTTTTCTTACATTTTTCAAATTTGGTATGGATGTACAATCCCATATGAAAAATTTATTAAGCTTTTTCTCGGATATCCACTCCTTCATTTTGTTGTTGTCATTCCTGTCTGAATGCAATTTTTTATGCATATTTCTAGTTACTGCTAAAATTACATCATTTCTAGTTTCATTTCCGGTGGGTATCATTGATTTTAATGATTCGCTATTAAGTACTATCCTTGACAATGCATCTGCATTGGTGTTCATATTTTCTTTCTTATATATAATCTCAAAATCGTAATCACATAAATCCAATCTGATTCTAGAAATTTTTGACGACGGATTTCTATGCTAGAAAAGTTATACTAATGGTCTATGGTCACTGATTACAGAAAATTTTCTACCATAGAGGTCTAAAGAAATTTATACCCCAGTGGATAGCTAAAAGTTCCTTCTCTATTATTGGTTTATTCAAGTCATGCTTCGATAGTGACTTGCTTGCGTATGAAATTGGTAAATCGTAACCAACGTTACCTTGTGAAAATACTGCTCCTAATGTATAATTAGACGCATCTGTGGTTAGCACAAATGGTTTGGTAAAATCTGGATATTGTACGGACTTACCGAATGCTCAATAATGTCGTCGACTAATAATTGATTGACTTGCTCATTTATCTCTTTCATTTGCGTTTGCGGTAGTCTATAATTGTTTATATAAACGGGTGTTAAATCTGTTGTTTGTATTTGTTGTGTGTAAAAATTATTAACACTAAGTTTCTCTCCAGAGAGATGAAAAATATCCTGATATTCTTTAAAAATATTAATTAATGAATTGTTTGCAACTGGATCGCTACTACCTATGTGTAAATTCTCCTTAAAAATTGGTAAAATACTGCTCCTAATGTATAATTAGACGCATCAGTGGTTAGCACAAATGGTTTGGTAAAATCTGAATTTTGTACGGACTTACCGAATGCTCAATAATGTCGTCGACTAATAATTGATTGACTTGCTCATTTATCTCTTTCATTTGCATTTGCGGCAGTCTATAATTTTTTATATAAACGGGTGTTAAATCTGTTGTTTGTATTTGTTGTGTGTACAAATTATTAACACTAAGTTTCTCTCCAGAGAGATGAAAATTATCCTGATATTGTTTAAAAATATTAATTAATGAATTTTTTGAACTGGATCGCTACTACCTATGTCTAAATTTACTTAAAAATTGGTAAAATAAACTCTTGGTTATTTATATTGAACGCAATTGTAAATGTCTCATAATCTATTCGACACATAAACTTTGCTAAAATATCGCGCCCTAAAATTCCATCAGTTGTGATTGGAAAATCATTATCAACTATATGAAAAATATGTTGAATACTTTCTGTCATAATTGACAAATTCAAATTTGTTGTACCTAAACATTCTATAGCTTCTCTCGTTATTCCAGTTAATTTGGACATCTCTCCTGTATTTGAGAATTTTTTTATTTTGCACACAGAGACATCCTGTGTCTATTAAAAATTTCATTTCTTCATTATTTGTTTTACATTTTAATATTATATAATTTTTTAATTTTGGTGGTGGCCTCTCTGGGCAACGTGTTCTGCTACCCGGCCTTCGAAGTTTCCCCGGTCGTTAGTGTAAAAATATGACCTATATGTATTGTTTTTACCTCTGTTGAAATTGTTGTTACTATTTTGATTCGCATTACTGCGTCCCCTTTTAGGATTATTTTTAAATTCGACGCTTTTATATAAATTGACAAATGATTGTTGTTGTTTCTAAAATTATTATTTATGGAATTGTTATTGTTATTTTAATTGTTATTATAATTGTTTCTATAATTGTTATTGTTATTCTGATATCTGAAATTATTGTTATTCATTTTCCTACTATTAAATCAATTAAATGAACCTCTACCTCCTCTGAGATTTATATTAGTCGTGTTTTTTTGGCATCTGTATCAACGCTTAAAAATATTTTTCCAAAAAAACGCTATTACCGCTTAATATAATTCTATCCAAACTTGTCATCATTTATTTTTGTTGTCATAATTGTCAATTTTTGTAAATTTGGAATTCGCAAAAATAGTTCGTTTCGCAACTTTTTACCATTGCAAACAATTAGGTTAATCGCGGTCGTCGGTATTTCTTTATGAGTGAAAATGTGTTGTGTCTTCTACCCAGGCGGAAATCGCCAGACTGGAACAAATGGCCCAGTACTGACACACTACTGGTTGCCGATGCTAGGCATACAGTCCTGGAGCTGTACTGGCACAACGCTGGTTTACAACTGGCATACTACTGAACCCGTCTTCAAGCCAATGTCGGGCCATATTTACTACCAGCGTTTCGCCAGTACTCGCCCAGTATAGGTTGCCAATTCTGGCAACGTATTGCTGGCGCAGTACTAGCACAACGCTGGTTTACAACTAGCATACTACTGGGCCCGTCTTCAAGCCAATGTCGGGCCATATTTACTACCAGCGTTTCGCCAGTACTCGCCCAGTATAGGTTGCCAATTCTGGCAACGTATTGCTGGCGCAGTACTAGCACAACGCTGGTTTACACCTGGCATACTATTGAGACCATATTCATACTAATACTGGGCCGTATTTACTACCAGAGCTTCGCCTGTACTTACCCAGTATAGGTTGCCAATGTAATGCTGGCGCAGTACTTGCACAACGGTGGTTTCCTACTCTGGGTCCGTAGTCAAACCAATGGTGCTCCGTATTTACTGCCAGCGCTTCGCCAGTAGCAAGCGTGCGTCGCACGAAACAATCACGTGCGAACTCTAATGCGAATAATATGGGATTTATCCTGCGAGATTGACTATGAAAAGCTCTTGAAAAGTTCGGATTCAGCATTAAATTGTGTAGGTCCCATCACTTTCAGTATAAATATAACACGAACAAATCAAATGTTGAGAGAGCTCGACCTAAGTTGTTCAGGACTTAAGCACCAAATTATTATTTTTACAGGTGAGTTGTACCAAAATTAATATGTAGTGATATAAATTGTGGTAAATTCAATTGTGCGGAGTTAAGGATATTAGAACGCGTATGAATTTTATATTTAATAAAAACACTTTGCTAAAAAAAAAAATATTTTTTGGGTAAGCAAGATTTGATTTTGATTTTTTTTTTGTTTATTTATTTTTTTGTTAGAAATAGAACGAGAAACGATAGCAGACTAGTGACAGCGGCCCATCGCCGTCGCAGCAGCAATCTCATCTAAGCGGAGCTAGTCGTCCAGCCAGAAATTCTCCACAGCAACCGCCGCTTCGCTCAGCAGCCTCTAACTCGCAGGCAGCACCGGGCGACTCTTTGTTTATTATATGAAATATAAAATGTTAAATGTAAAATATAAAATATAAAATATAAAATATAAAATATAAAATATAAAATATAAAATATAAAATATAAAATATAAAATATAAAATATAAAATATAAAATATAAAATATAAAATATAAAATATAAAATATAAAATATAAAATATAAAATATAAAATATAAAATATAAAATATAAAATATAAAATATAAAATATAAAATATAAAATATAAAATATAAAATATAAAATATAAAATATAAAATATAAAATATAAAATATAAAATATAAAATATAAAATATAAAATATAAAATATAAAATATAAAATATAAAATATAAAATATAAAATATAAAATATAAAATATAAAATATAAAATATAAAATATAAAATATAAAATATAAAATATAAAATATAAAATATAAAATATAAAATATAAAATATAAAATATAAAATATAAAATATAAAATATAAAATATAAAATATAAAATATAAAATATAAAATATAAAATATAAAATATAAAATATAAAATATAAAATATAAAATATAAAATATAAAATATAAAATATAAAATATAAAATATAAAATATAAAATATAAAATATAAAATATAAAATATAAAATATAAAATATAAAATATAAAATATAAAATATAAAATATAAAATATAAAATATAAAATATAAAATATAAAATATAAAATATAAAATATAAAATATAAAATATAAAATATAAAATATAAAATATAAAATATAAAATATAAAATATAAAATATAAAATATAAAATATAAAATATAAAATATAAAATATAAAATATAAAATATAAAATATAAAATATAAAATATAAAATATAAAATATAAAATATAAAATATAAAATATAAAATATAAAATATAAAATATAAAATATAAAATATAAAATATAAAATATAAAATATAAAATATAAAATATAAAATATAAAATATAAAATATAAAATATAAAATATAAAATATAAAATATAAAATATAAAATATAAAATATAAAATATAAAATATAAAATATAAAATATAAAATATAAAATATAAAATATAAAATATAAAATATAAAATATAAAATATAAAATATAAAATATAAAATATAAAATATAAAATATAAAATATAAAATATAAAATATAAAATATAAAATATAAAATATAAAATATAAAATATAAAATATAAAATATAAAATATAAAATATAAAATATAAAATATAAAATATAAAATATAAAATATAAAATATAAAATATAAAATATAAAATATAAAATATAAAATATAAAATATAAAATATAAAATATAAAATATAAAATATAAAATATAAAATATAAAATATAAAATATAAAATATAAAATATAAAATATAAAATATAAAATATAAAATATAAAATATAAAATATAAAATATAAAATATAAAATATAAAATATAAAATATAAAATATAAAATATAAAATATAAAATATAAAATATAAAATATAAAATATAAAATATAAAATATAAAATATAAAATATAAAATATAAAATATAAAATATAAAATATAAAATATAAAATATAAAATATAAAATATAAAATATAAAATATAAAATATAAAATATAAAATATAAAATATAAAATATAAAATATAAAATATAAAATATAAAATATAAAATATAAAATATAAAATATAAAATATAAAATATAAAATATAAAATATAAAATATAAAATATAAAATATAAAATATAAAATATAAAATATAAAATATAAAATATAAAATATAAAATATAAAATATAAAATATAAAATATAAAATATAAAATATAAAATATAAAATATAAAATATAAAATATAAAATATAAAATATAAAATATAAAATATAAAATATAAAATATAAAATATAAAATATAAAATATAAAATATAAAATATAAAATATAAAATATAAAATATAAAATATAAAATATAAAATATAAAATATAAAATATAAAATATAAAATATAAAATATAAAATATAAAATATAAAATATAAAATATAAAATATAAAATATAAAATATAAAATATAAAATATAAAATATAAAATATAAAATATAAAATATAAAATATAAAATATAAAATATAAAATATAAAATATAAAATATAAAATATAAAATATAAAATATAAAATATAAAATATAAAATATAAAATATAAAATATAAAATATAAAATATAAAATATAAAATATAAAATATAAAATATAAAATATAAAATATAAAATATAAAATATAAAATATAAAATATAAAATATAAAATATAAAATATAAAATATAAAATATAAAATATAAAATATAAAATATAAAATATAAAATATAAAATATAAAATATAAAATATAAAATATAAAATATAAAATATAAAATATAAAATATAAAATATAAAATATAAAATATAAAATATAAAATATAAAATATAAAATATAAAATATAAAATATAAAATATAAAATATAAAATATAAAATATAAAATATAAAATATAAAATATAAAATATAAAATATAAAATATAAAATATAAAATATAAAATATAAAATATAAAATATAAAATATAAAATATAAAATATAAAATATAAAATATAAAATATAAAATATAAAATATAAAATATAAAATATAAAATATAAAATATAAAATATAAAATATAAAATATAAAATATAAAATATAAAATATAAAATATAAAATATAAAATATAAAATATAAAATATAAAATATAAAATATAAAATATAAAATATAAAATATAAAATATAAAATATAAAATATAAAATATAAAATATAAAATATAAAATATAAAATATAAAATATAAAATATAAAATATAAAATATAAAATATAAAATATAAAATATAAAATATAAAATATAAAATATAAAATATAAAATATAAAATATAAAATATAAAATATAAAATATAAAATATAAAATATAAAATATAAAATATAAAATATAAAATATAAAATATAAAATATAAAATATAAAATATAAAATATAAAATATAAAATATAAAATATAAAATATAAAATATAAAATATAAAATATAAAATATAAAATATAAAATATAAAATATAAAATATAAAATATAAAATATAAAATATAAAATATAAAATATAAAATATAAAATATAAAATATAAAATATAAAATATAAAATATAAAATATAAAATATAAAATATAAAATATAAAATATAAAATATAAAATATAAAATATAAAATATAAAATATAAAATATAAAATATAAAATATAAAATATAAAATATAAAATATAAAATATAAAATATAAAATATAAAATATAAAATATAAAATATAAAATATAAAATATAAAATATAAAATATAAAATATAAAATATAAAATATAAAATATAAAATATAAAATATAAAATATAAAATATAAAATATAAAATATAAAATATAAAATATAAAATATAAAATATAAAATATAAAATATAAAATATAAAATATAAAATATAAAATATAAAATATAAAATATAAAATATAAAATATAAAATATAAAATATAAAATATAAAATATAAAATATAAAATATAAAATATAAAATATAAAATATAAAATATAAAATATAAAATATAAAATATAAAATATAAAATATAAAATATAAAATATAAAATATAAAATATAAAATATAAAATATAAAATATAAAATATAAAATATAAAATATAAAATATAAAATATAAAATATAAAATATAAAATATAAAATATAAAATATAAAATATAAAATATAAAATATAAAATATAAAATATAAAATATAAAATATAAAATATAAAATATAAAATATAAAATATAAAATATAAAATATAAAATATAAAATATAAAATATAAAATATAAAATATAAAATATAAAATATAAAATATAAAATATAAAATATAAAATATAAAATATAAAATATAAAATATAAAATATAAAATATAAAATATAAAATATAAAATATAAAATATAAAATATAAAATATAAAATATAAAATATAAAATATAAAATATAAAATATAAAATATAAAATATAAAATATAAAATATAAAATATAAAATATAAAATATAAAATATAAAATATAAAATATAAAATATAAAATATAAAATATAAAATATAAAATATAAAATATAAAATATAAAATATAAAATATAAAATATAAAATATAAAATATAAAATATAAAATATAAAATATAAAATATAAAATATAAAATATAAAATATAAAATATAAAATATAAAATATAAAATATAAAATATAAAATATAAAATATAAAATATAAAATATAAAATATAAAATATAAAATATAAAATATAAAATATAAAATATAAAATATAAAATATAAAATATAAAATATAAAATATAAAATATAAAATATAAAATATAAAATATAAAATATAAAATATAAAATATAAAATATAAAATATAAAATATAAAATATAAAATATAAAATATAAAATATAAAATATAAAATATAAAATATAAAATATAAAATATAAAATATGAAATATAAAATATAAAATATAAAAAATAACATAAAATATAAAATGTAAAATACTACTTACTTACTTATTTACCGTGGGACGGTTTTGGCCGCTAAGATGAAGCTGCGCCAGTCGGATCTGCTTGGCGCGCGCTGACGCCAGTTAGAAGCACATTCTTGGCTGGAGTGTTTTCATCCATTCGTTCGACATGACCTAGCCAGCGAAGCCGCTGGATCTTGATGCGCTTGACTATGTCAATGTCGTCGAATAACTCATACAGCTCGTGGTTAATCCTGATTCGATACTCGTTAGCAAAGCAGATAGGGCCAAAGATTTTACGGAGAATCTTTCTCTCGAACGCTCCCAGTACTCTCTCATCGGTGGAGGCCAGCGTCCATGTTTCTGCACCATAAAGTAGGACGGGCATGATGAGTGACTTGTAGAGCGTTAGTTTTGTACGGCGAGAGAGGGCTCTGCTTCTCAATTGCCTACTGAGCCCAAAGTAGCACCAGTTGGCAGGAATTATTCTCCATTTGATCTCCAGGCTGACGTCGTTGTTGCTGTTTACGCTGGATCCCAGAAGTCCTTCAGCTCGAACTATTTTCTCCATCAATAAACCTCGTTCGGTATGAAATGGCTCGGAGAGGTCTTTTCCTATTCTCACTGAGCAACGTGTGTTGCTCTGGGTCATCCTGCCAAGCCTTATAAGTTTCGCAGGTATACCGAACTCAGACATTGCGGCGTATAATCGTCCCCTTATCCGAGTGTCGAAGGCGGCTTTATAGTCGACTAATAGGTGGTAGGTTTCGATCTGTTTTTCTAGGGTCGTCAGTCTGTTGACGATGGGCTTCAGTCTTTTACATAATACGCTCGATAGAACTTTGTATGCGATATTGAGTAGGCTGATCCCACGGTAGTTGGCGCAGATAGTGGGATCCCCTTTCTTATGGATTGTGCAGAGTACAGTACAGTACACTGAGGTTCCAGTCACTTGGCATGCTTTCATCCAAACATATTCTGCTTACGAGCTCGTGCATGCTCTCTATTAGCTCTTCGCCTCCGGTCTTAAACAATTCAGTGGGCAGGCCATCAGCACCTGCGGCTTTGTTGTTTTTCAGCCGAGCAATGGCTGTTCTGATCTCGTCATGATCGGGTGGCGGAATCTCAACGTCGTAATCAATTACTGGGGTTGCCGGGTTTACTTCTCTATCGGTGGAATTTCGGTCATCATAACCGGTCAGCAGTTTAGAGAAGTGATCCCTCCATATCTTCAGTGTGCTCTGGATATCTGTCACTAGATTCCCGTTCTCATCTTTACAAGAAGAGGCTCCGGATTTTGAACCTCCGGCTTGATTGCAGCTTTCCGACGTTTAGCTTTCTCTGCGTTTGGTTCCGTACGTTCTTCGCAGTGCTTAAGCGTGTGCGGACCTTGGCTGCTACAAGGTAATGATCCGAGTCCATATTGGCACCTCGGATAGTGCGTACGTCCATCACGTTCGAAGCGTGCCTTCCGTCAATCACAACGTGATCAATTTGGTTTCGAGTGTTTTGATCAGGAGACAACCATGTGGCATTGTGGATATCGATATCTTCGAATTTAGTGCTACTAACTACCATGTTTTGTGCTGCGGCGAAGTCGATTAGCCTCGTTCAGTTATCGGAAGTGTTGGCATGGAGGCTAAATTTTCCGATTGTGGGACTATAGCTCGCCACTCACTTTAGCCGACTTCTACACCGGGTGGTGTAGAGCGCCGTTTCCAGGGACTTCCGCGAGGTGGAGGTGTCACCATTTGACAATTTGCCAATTCTGGTGACCAGTGAGTTGACTTGAGACGACACCGAAGACATACAATAAATACAATTGTTATATAAATTTATTTTTAGACAGTTATTCAATTTTGTTTTTTTTTTTTGTAAAATTTATTTAAAAGATATATTCAAAATATTTAAAAGATATATTAAATGTTTTAAATAATGTGTAGATTTAGATTAGGCATAACTATGGGCCAGCACTGGCATTAGGGTCTGTCTGTTGAAATCACGATTACAGAAAAAATAGTAGAGCTAGATCAATTAAATTTCTAATTTAGATTACTTATATATCTACGCTGTATCAACAAGAAAATTGGCATGATCGGATTCTTTGTGACCTGCGAACCGACCACTTTTGTTCAAATATCTCATAAAATTTACATCTACGGATGAATTTTACTTTACACGAGCTTAAGCGAACTTTTTTTTGCTAAATATATATTTCCTTTATACTCTAATATATGAAAATAATGTTTTCTCGGGAACTACCGTGTGGTTCTTGAAAAAAAAAATCGAAATTCGGTATAACTACCCATTTGTACACATGGCTATCAAATGAAAGGAAATCCTTCAACGATTTCAAGTTTGTAGGTATTTTCAGGATTTGTAAACCCTGGTGACCTATGTACCTTTTTAAGTAGTTACCGCACACATTATCACATATGTGTAGGGTATTTATAGCCGGCTTAGATCGACTATAACTTACATAATTCTAACTAACTTAATTACACCAACTATTACAATATCGCTACTTCAAAATTTTCCATGTTATCTAACCTTCCCTGGTTCAAACTGGTTCAAAATTTAATAAGCAACGGCAATGTTATGATATATTCAAACCGACCCATATAAATTGTAATGTACCAAATGTACATCACTATAGGTTATTCTATATTTTATTCTATGTTTTTAATAGTCAAAAGAGTTATGTCAAATCTATGTCAAAATAGGATTAAGTATAAATAGAAAGTTTTTATAATAATAAAATCAATCATCACTGAACAGCCAACTAATCGGCATCTTCTTTTGATTAAGCAAAATCATCGTCTAAAAACATTATGCTTGCCTTTTAGTGCCGGCATCCCAATCCTTAGGCCAGTGGCGTTTATAAGCGCCGGCAATTAACTTAGGCAGGACCTAAACACATAAATTATTTATTTAACGTCCACCCCAAAAATTTACGTAAACAAAAAACTGAATTAAACACTAAACACTAAAGAAAAACCATTACAATAACATAAAGTTAAACGCGTGGCTCAAACGTCAAAACTGCCATATAGCGATATGCGTGAAGTTAACAACACGGATTCAACAACAAGAACGGGTGGAATTAACATCTGCACCAAAAGTAGGCAGATCTGATTTTCACTTCGTTCTCTTTGTAAAGAAATGTAGTTGTGTCAGTGTTGCCACTTTTTGTGTAATTCTACAAAAACAGTACGTATGTGAAGTTAACAACTCCGTTTCAACAACGAAACGGGTGGAATCAACATCTGCCACCAAAAGTAGGCAGATCTGAATTTCACTCCGTTTCCGCCCCGTTCTATGAAATTTCAAACGTCAGTGCGCAGAGTTGCCATATTAATAATCTTGATTTTGTCATTGTAATAATCGATAAAGATATGATTATTTCATTATTATTTAATGCTTTTGTAAAACGAATTAAAACCTCTTTTTTTGTATGCGCATTGCTGTGAAAATCCTTAAAATGAAAAATCCTCTATAGTTGCTGGAAGATATTATTGGATATTTCACAAAATAAAAAATATAATAAAATATATAAAGTTTATAATTTTCTACAATTTCTACAGTTTGGAAAACGTTTCATACTGGTATTTTACCAGTAACATTTTAATTCCGGAACGGTAATCGTTCATTGCCATCATTTTGGTAACAGTTACGATATTTCATATCAAACAGAAAAATTAATACATGGAACTATTAATACATACACCAAATGGTCGTATTATTAAGTACTTGATGATAAATTTTCTTCTGAGTATAATAATAAAAAAAGAAAAACCTAAAATAATTTTTACTAAAAACATAAACTGTATTTGCTATCAAGTATTTTTTCCAAAAACCCAATTATATTTTTAAGATATTCAAACGATATCGTAATTATGACATAATGCACAAAAAATCAAATTTTTATTTCTTTACTATTTTTAATAATTTTTAAGCAGAGATTTGGAGGAATATTTATACAAATCTTCTGTATCGTGAAAACGACCCATGAAAACGACCCATGCGGGTAATAAATTCTCAGGTGATATTTTATATTATATTGATTTTACGATATTAAAACCATTTTCTGCATTTGCGTTTATATGGAGTTTTTATATTGCGTTATATTGCGTTTATATGAAGTTATTTTGGTAAACTCTAAACATACAAAAGTTTTGCAGAAAAAAATTACACAATTTTTTTATGACATTAAAAAGTATAATAAAATGTGTCGTTGAGAATCAAAAAGGCTTAACCCATTTTTGGAAAAAAAAAAGATAAACTAGGCCAGAATTCGTATTCTAGAGCTGGTATTTAACGTTTTTGACCACATTTTAATAAGTATATTATTTGATATACATTAAAACATAGAAGTTTGCATCAAAAATTTCCAAAAATTCATGATTTGAAAAATTGTTCGAAATAAATTGGGACATCTACATTTTTCTGCAAGTATTGGATATTTTGGAAATTGTGCCACACTATTATTATTGTTAGCTCAATTAAATTACACTTCGAGTTGTTCTACTCAATTTTTTGACTTTTTTCTCCTTCTGTGAAATTTGCTTTCTGTTGGTTGCTATCTTTTGCCTGTAAGATATCGATATAACTTCATACTATTTTAAGAAAGGATTTTTTTACTGCAAGATAATATTTTTGACTGAAAATATTGTGCAAAGTCTAAACAAACTATATCTTAAATATTACATCATTTGTCATTTTTACTTCCTGAGATGAAATATCCTTTGAACTGTTTCTGCGGAATACAAAAGCGTTTCTCATTTTCGAATTTTATAAATTTAAATTTAATCTAAATTCAAAATCTTTAAATATGTTTATATCACTATTATTAATAATCCATGTACATTCTGTTTTACTGTTTGAAATTTAATATAGTTTCCCTTTATTTTTCCCTTTATCACTATTTAGAGAGGCCTCTATGATTGAAATAATATAATAAAATTAGTGAATATTCAAAATACATAGGTAATAAATTCGTCATACATACTGTCTAAAGACGACGGATACTCAAATACTTCAATCACGTATAAGTATCGCTATAGCGATTCGTACCGCTACAGAACTTTCATATGATTGCCATCGAATTACTGTAGGCGATAGTGTTTTATATATATATATATATATATATATATATATATATATATATATATATATATATATATATATATATATATATATATATAAACTCTCTCTTGAAACTCTTTAAATTTTTCTTTTGTAGTATAATTTTATTTGATTCTAAATTACACAAAAAATACACAAGGAGATTAAAAATGTACTGTTTTTGTGGAATTACACAAAAAGTGGCAACACTGACACAACTACATTTCTTTACAAAGAGAACGAAGTGAAAATCAGATCTGCCTACTTTTGGATTCCACCCGTTCCTGTTGTTTAATCCGTGTTGTTAACTTCACGCATATATAATAGTCAATGTGAACCTGAAAGAAGAAATAATAAGATAATGACTCAATATTTTCCAATGTCACATTTACCAATGTATGCGCAAGAATATGCTTAAGAATTGGCAATTTCTGCAATATATTTGTGTCACCTGATTTGAAGTCTTCTTGTCTAACACGTTTGACTTGAATCCAATGTTATTCGACTTCACACCAAGATTCAATATTGTGGGTCGAACATAAAATTGCTTCTCTATCAGTCTCGCTGAGAACTTTTGATGTTTGTGATACTGTGATAGTTTCGCTTACAGTTTCTAAAAAACATAAATATTTGATTTAAATACACAGGTACATATAAATATGTAGTTATACTGTCAATATGTTTAATTATTAGTTATTACATTACATATATTAGTTATTACACAAAAACCAAATTATGATTGATATATTAATCAAGTTATAATAATAGCTTGTCCCTACAGTCCTATAAAAACTTAGGCCGAGCTCTTAATCACTTAAAGCTGTGCGTGTTATATTTTTACTTAAAGTGATGGGACCTACAGTTTAATGCGGAATCCGAACGGCGAGTGAGAGCTTTTCATATGCAATGTTTTACTCTCGTAGGTTTTCCATTGACTGCCGAGAGAAAGCGCGGTATAGAAAAATGTTTTCTTTGTAAAGATTTTGTTATCCCCAGTCATGGCTTGGACATGGGACCTTTCGGTTCGTAGTCCAACGTACTAACCTCTGAGCTACCGACGCTACTTAATCAAGTTATAGTTTAATTATATTCTGTATTTTAGATTAATCAAGTTTTCTAAACGAATTGCCTCTTTTAAGTAAATTAAAAACATACCTTCTTCTACCGCACCTAATTTTCGTCTCTTTTTTCAATTTCTTTAATTTTAAACGAGCATTAACTGCTTTGTCGTGTAGTTTTCCGATTGGATTCATTCCATGTCCTCGTGTAAAAAGATAATGATTCTAAAAAAGTCTAAAATTAAATTAATATCAAAAAATATGAATACAAAAAAAGCTCACGATATTTTCAGTTGGAAAAAGATTACGAATAGAATTTGTTGCCGTTTCTATTTCTTTTATTGACATTGGCTTTTTATTTTTGGTGTAGCTAACGACAATAATAGATATCAAAATATCTCGGTGCTCATCATCTAAGCACTGTCATTTTTCGTAAAATTTTAGCACATCAACACCTAATTCGGATTGATTAATAAGATCCGATAATTTGAGATTAGTTGTATCTACAATATTATCTCTTCTGTCTGACGGTACAATTGATGTATTTATCTCTAATGAACGAGTATATTCAGTCCACTCCATGTAGTTGTTTGTATCAGAACTTTCCTAAATACAAAGAAACATTAATTTTTCAAATATCAGGAAAAAAGCTGAGAGTATGATGTATTATATATATATTGGTATATATATATATATATATATATATATATATATATATATATATATATATATATATATATATATATATATATATATATATATATATATAAATATATATATATATATATAGGTATATATATATATCTATATATATATATAGATATATATATATATATATATATATATATATATATATATATATATATATATATATATATTTATATCGCCAGTCTGATCGCTTCTTGTTTTCTTTGTATTCACTAAAAAAATAAATAAACAAACTTCAAAACATTCAAAATCAAATCTTGCTTACTCAAAAAATATTTGTTTGTTTTTAGCAAAGTGTTTATATTAAACTTAAAATTCATATGCCTCCTGATATCCTTAACTCATCACAATCTCACCACGTATTCATTTTGGTACAACTCACATGTAATAAACTCGACTAAAATTTATAACTGAATCACACACTCATATTACCTGAATATAACCCACAGACATGCGTCGCACGGCATGAGTCGAATATCACTCATTTATAGCCCGAACACAATACGGCCCGACATTGGTTTGACTACGGGCCCAAAGATATTTATACCAGTATGAAACCAGCGTTACGTTGCCAGAATTGGTAACCTATACTGGGCGAGTACTGGCAAAGCGCTGGCAGTAAATACGGCCCGATATTGGTTTGAAGACGCGCCCAGTAGTATGCCAGTTGTAAACCAGAGTAGTGCCAGTACTGCACCAGCATTACGTTGCCGGAATTGCCAACCTATACTGGGCGAGTACTGGCGAAGCGCTGGCAGTAAATACGGGCCGACATTGGTTTAAAGACGGGCCCAGTAATATGCCAGTTGTAAACCAGCGTTGTGCCAGTACTGCGCCCGGACTGTATGCCTAGCATCGGCAACCATTCTGAAGTACTACTAATTCCTGCTTCCTGAAAAAAAATCTGCATGCATTTATCTTTTATTTCCTCGTAACCAATAAATAAAAAAAAAACTGTTTCCATTGGTCACATTTTTTATTTATATTATATTTCACTAGCTAATGAGCAATTTGTTGATATATTTCGAGATTTCTTTTTAACAACCAGTGTGGATGTAAGTCATGATCAAGCCGAAGAAATTAATGTTATTCCAACGTTGGTTTTCGAAGTTAAAAAACTTGACACTACACAAAATTACTCAGTGGCAACCCAGTGACGTGATAAATTAAATGTCAACAAGAAAATTTTCATTTTTTTCACCACTACATATTTGCCACTGCATTCGCACAATCAGTGAGTTCATTGTTTTTCGCTTGAATTATCAAACAGACAAATCAATTAATATATAAGTGCATGTCCAACCACGGAAGTCATCCCGAGAATTCTACCGCACGAAAAATGCAGGAAGAGCTGATATACAATGTAAGTGGCCAAGGTTTACGAATACGTTTATGAAATATTAATATATTTTCATTCATACGCAGACAACATTGATATTTTACGCAAACCTGGCAATGTTATACATCTCAGTGGCGCAATTGGAACCACTGGTTTGATCTTCGCGACACGTCGTGGATTTTACAAGAAGTTCCCGTACACTAAGAAAACAAAGATGGTTACATCTTACAAATAAGAAAATAGTTGTGGAATATTTGGAAAAGGTACTCCATTAGAATTCGCGGAGTAACTTTTATTGAATTAAAATAAAATGAATCAAATGGATTTTTATTTATTCTAAAACAGTATCCTGGTTATACGATGGCGATCGTGTTTATTAATCCTTCGAAGGTAAAATTGTCCAACGACTTGAGATAATCACTTAATATCCACACTCAGAAGAAAACGAACCATTAAGTACTGAATGGTACACCCATTTATTTGATACCAATAAGCAATGGCTGCATTTAGCGACCTCAGCAGTTGCGAAACTGCTCAGTAACTAATCGTTCACTGTGTTTGAATGCACCGCTATCTCAGCTGTCAATTTACATATTAATTTATTATTAATATTTTATTAAAGTTACATACAACTCTTTAATTGATTGAAAACATATTTTTCAATCTAAATTCCATTTTTGTTTATAAATATTTGAGTTAAAATGTCATCGATAACAAAGGCAGCGCAAATGTAGCGTAAAAATTTTATGCTGGAAAAAATGGCGACCGCTCACTAAATATGTTGAGAGTAGCATGTCATTCAAGCGAAAATTACTCAACAGCTCCACAACTGCTGAGGTCGCTGAATGCAGCCAATAAGTTTAAGGTTCGATAAATTTGGTGAATTTTCTTATACAACCAGTGTGGATGTAATGTCATGATCAAGCCGAATAAAGGAATGTTATTCCAACGTTGGTTTTCGAAGTTAAAAAAACTTGACACGAAATTCACTACACAAAATTACTCAGTGGAAACCCAGTGACGTGATAAATTAAATGTCAACAAGAAAATTTTCATTTTTTTCACCACTACATATGTGCCACTGCATACGCACAATCAGTGAGATCATTGTTTTTCGCTTGAATTAGTAACAGACAGATATAAGAATTCTACTGCACGGAAAATGCACGATGAGCTGATATACAAAGTAAGTGGCCAAGGTTTACGAATACGTGTATGATATATATATATATATATATATATATATATATATATATATATATATATATATTCATACGCAGACAACATTGATATTTTACGTGAACCTGGCAATTTTATACATCGCAGTGGCGCAATTTACAAGAAGTTCCTGTACACTGCCACCGGTGCAGGTCTGTTGCAGCTATAGAACACACTTTAATTCCTTTTAATATGTAGTATTATAACTTATATGCGTTTTCTTTTATTTTATATTTAAACCTTTAATTAGGGTAATATATGGGCTTGAATTCAAGTGTAATTTGAAGGTCGAATCACATTTTATTTACAGCTTACAATTAAGTTAAACCTCGAATGTATATTGAATGTCTGAATTCAAGTTTAGGTAAATTCAATTGGATAAAAAGCTACCAGTTTTGCTGGAAAACGCTATGGTTTTCAAGCTTACAATTACAAAAAGTTGATCGCTTTTCTCCAGTGAAAGCTTCAATATCCACACCCAGGGAAATAGTATATTGAAAATTATACTACGTTTCATATGCTTTTTTACCATGAACAATAAAAGTGTGTGATTTGTTAACATTTCTAGTAAATTTACTATGAATTGGATTGATCATTAATATTTATAGTATTTGTGTGTCAAATCTTTTTCAACTGTCACAGAGAATATTTTTCCAATCATTTTTTTACATCATTTTTCAACAGCGGCGGTCGACTGCGGGTATGCTATCACAAATTAAATTAAATATTTTTAATTTATTATAACTTTTTGTAGCTGTTGTTATTTGTACAACATGCAGCAGCACGGCGCCAGTGTTTTGCAGGTCTTGGGAGGCGATATCGGCATTTGCGGAATCTCCTGTCAGCGTCTGCGCCTGGTGTGGCTCCTTCAAACATGGAGTTGGGTAATTGTAGCAAACATGTTGCTGGCGGCCCTTGCGATCGTTTGAAGCTCCAAGTGCGTGAACAGTGCACAGAAGCGGAAGGAATGCGATAGGATCGACCTGCTGCGTTTGCGGCTGACACTGCGCAGTCACAAAGTTGTGCGAGACTGCGCCACAATGTAGGAGGTGCTATTTAATTTGTTTTTTATTTTATTTAAATATAATAAATACGATATAATTTGAAATGTCAATCTTTCAATTCATTTGTTTCAGAAGTAAATAAGTTTCAATCATAGTAAATTTAGGTAGCATGACGTATGGCCTGGGGACGGTTCGCCTTGGGACGTTTCGCCTTGGGACGTTTCGCCTTGGGACGTTTCGCCTTGGGATTTTTCGACATTTCATTGTGAATTTAATTGCGAATATTGCGAAATTGAAGAGAATGAAGAAACGACAAAGAGTCAGAGTTGACATACTAAATTTAATTTCTGAAAATGTATTTGTAATTTTATTTTTAGGTAATTTTTAAAGAATTACTATTATTATAATATGTATTATTAAATATATAAATGGATGATTTTGAATATATTATATCTTGAAAGTATTATATTGAATCTGCCAATTTACGAATGATTGTAAAGGGTATATTTTTCTGATGATAATTAAGGAAATGCGAGTTTTTCTAAAATTTGAAGACAAAATTCAAATATTAGGTTTTCATTCGATCGTTATTTGATAATCGGAATTCTGTTTGTTTGCTATCAGAAAATTTAGTTTGTTTTTATTAGCAATTTATTTAGCCATCATACCTTGAATAGCAAACACTGCATTACTTTCAAAATGAAAACAAACTCGCACACACCCATAGTAAAAATATATTAATTTATTCTTAACCCCGAAGTAATTAAAAAATTAAAACAGGTTTCTTAATTGATATACAAAATCGATAAAAACAAGTTTTATTTATGTATATTTAAGAAACTTATTTTTTGCTGAGATTCGAATTTAACATTTATAAATGTTTATCTCAATTAATGTACCTTGTTTCTAGTGATACATAAATAAATAAATCCCATTACTTTTGGAGGTTTAACTTCAACATAAAAAGAGGTTTAGTACAGAGGTTTTGCACATATATGTCCTCATTCATATTTACATAAATGCATTCTTACATGAATACATTAAAATTGGATCCATGGTTTGAATAGAAAAATTTAAATCATTTACTATATTTCTAATTTTAAATAATATTGTGTATTTATATATATTTTGGGTAAAACTTAAATAAAGTGGTGGCAACCATGTTAAAATAAATTCAAAATAAAATTCACAATGGAATGGCAAAACGTCCCCAGGCGAAACATCCCAAGGCGAACCGTCCCCAGGCTAAACGTCATGCTACCGTAAATTTATATGCAGCAGATTGTATACAAAAAACATTATTACACATAGTAAACTTGTGACATTTGATAATTTAAAAAAATCACTATGAAAAATAATGTTTTTACTGTTAGTCGCGCGCGCTTATTTCTTAATACTTAAAAAAAAAAAATATTAGTTGGTGCATGAGTAAATAGCTAAGTATTGTTGAATATGACTAGCATTTAACCATGTACTACTGGGACTCTAAATAAAACAATTTGTATTGAAAAAATGCAGAAACATATCCAAACATATATGTTTCTAAACAAAATCATATAGTACATGTTGACACATATGTAAATTCACTATTATAACTAATTAAGGTATAATTATGGCCATAGCCTTAACAGGATGTATTAAGGTAAAATTAGAAATATTTATAAGAAAACTATATGATATGATCAAGGATTCCATTAAACATGTAAAAAAAAAAAAATTGAATTTCTTCTCTTTCTCTTTACGATAGGCAATAAAGAGCGAAACCAATATAATGATTAGAATTGTCACACTGGTTCTGATGCTGGCAGCCAATGAAGCAGTCAACATCACACAGACATCAATTAATGATACAAGATTATTCTTTGAGAAGACAACTGATGCTTTGTTCTACAATGATGAATGGACGATAGTAGCCAAGTTTAAATCGCTACAGCTGAACGATTTCCTGGAGCTGACAAACAAATACATAATCAAGGCAAACACAATGTGCGAACAAATGAGCACCAATGTAAACGGACCCAGCATAAAAAGATCATGTATAGCAGTAACACGGGAGACCACGGCAATAATAGCCACACTACAGAAAAATGAAAAAATAATTAAGCGCACAATAAAGAGTAACCGACAAAAGAGATCACTCAATTTCATTGGAGAAGGACTCAACTGGGCTTTTGGACTGATGGACAATAATGAAAGAGAAACTATCTATAAACACCTGAATAATATTGATGAAAATGAACATAAAACATACGAAATTATGAAAAGACAAATTACGGTGATTTCGTCAAATTATAACAAGATAGCAGAACCTTTATTGAATTCATTGAAGGAAGTCGAAAATCTGCAAAATGTATTAAACATAACAATAAGAATACAAAAATATATCAATGAAAAAATAAACCAAAAAATTAGTCATTTACTATTCATGATGGATACCTTGGAAATTCAATCTTCAATTAATGCAAACCTAATCGAAATTCAAGGACAACAGCTGATGGAAATGGCAATCATAGATGATCTATACAAGGGACGATTACACCCGACAATTATAGACCAGAACGAGTTAGATGAAATGCTGACTAGCCTCACGTTAAGAGGAAAGGCGAAGTGGTTCATAAAAAAATCATTCGAAATGCACCGTGCATCAACAGTACGAGTTTTCCCAGACACAGACGGCCTAATTTTGTTGTTCACATTATATAGAATTTACCCAATACCCACAAATATTAATGAAGAATGGGATGCATTGGTTAAAACAAGATATGACTACATATCAGAAGCAGAAGACCGGAGCAAATACATAGGTCTAACGAATGAAGATCACAGCAAATGCATTTTGGTTATCCAACATACGGACAAAGAAATTACACTATGCAAACGTCCAGGAACCATGCTAACAACTAGCAACACACTATGTGAAGTCGCGCTGATTCAACACAGAACAGATATTAAAGATACCTGTGAACATGTTGCAATCAAAAGGAGTTCTGGCCTAGTAGTTAAACTATGGACACCAAACACATGGTTGTATAAATTCAATACACCAGCCTTTTTCGAAGCAGTTTGTGGGTCAAATATAGCCAAATATAGCCAACCCAGGCCGGATAGTGCCAATCCGGCCTGGGTTGGATGTCCATAAATGAAGCTTGCAACATACACAACATACACATCTGCCATACGAGTTTACACATCAAAGCATTAGGAATATAACATACAAGAAGGAAGAACATACGGTTATGATAGAAAATTTACAAGGCAATTGGTCATCATTTTCATATTCAAATATATCACAAACATCGTTACCGATCTTGGTGTCAGATCACAGCAAAATAAGAGCAGCATTAAGGGATGGGCATCGTGATTTCGACGAAATATTACTACAATTAACTGACAAGCAGGAACGCAAAGAATTACTTAATCGTCAAAATGAAATATCGAAAACCGGTATGTCTTACGGGATATTAATGCTGATATTAATAATAATAATAGCGGCATATGTATTATACATACATTACTACTCGACAATTAAAAATAAAGCAACAATAAAAGCCGATGAATTTAATACAAATAAATCACCAATAGCAACAATAGATGTAGAAGCGGCTAAGAAAAACCTTGAAATGGTGTCAAATACATTTCCCAGCAAGAAATCCCCACTCGAAAAAATCGGTTCATTGCGGAAATCAACAACGCAGAAACCAAACACCACAACACCCATAGCACGTCAACGAACGAAGTCAAATGAAATAGAAGCCAATACGTCAGAAACAACAACAACGCATCAAACTACTACCGCAGAACAGCAGCAGTCAGCAACGAAAACATCGGGACCAGGTTTTTATTATATACTAGCTGGACCCGTGCACGACTCGTGCCAAGATTTTCTGAATTCAAAGATATATGAGGGGCCCGTGCTTAGCTGTTGAAATTTTTTTTATTGGTTTTATAAATGTGGTAACCAAATAATTCTCCGCCAAAACAACTTTTCTCAAAAACAATTTTTTCTCAGACTGCGCTTCTCCGCAGAATTATTCCCAGTAGAAATCTTCCCCATAAAATCCACATAGAACGCTTTCCCGTAGAATTCTCAAAGTAGAATTCATCCCGGTAGAATTGTTCCCGGTAAAATTCTTTCCCGTAGAATTCTTCCCCGTAGAGTTTTTCCTAGTAGAAGTTTTAGTGTGGTGGGTTTTAATGTAGTAAGTTTCGGTGTGGTGAGTTTAGATGTGGTGAATTTTGGAGTGGTGAGTTTAATTGTGGTTAGTTTTGGTGTGGTGAGTTTTAGTGTGGTGAGTTTTAGTGTGGTGAATTTGAGTGTGATGAGTTTAAGTGTGGTGTTTTTAAGTGTGGTGAGTTTTAGTGTGGTCAATTATAGTGTGGTGGGTTTTAGTGTGGTGAATTTTAATGTGGCGTGTTTTAATGTGGCGTATTTTAGTGTAGCGAGTTTTAGTGTGGTGAATTTTATTGTGGTGAGTTTTAGTGTGATGAATTTTAAAGTGATGAATTTTATTGTGGTGAGTTTTAGTGTAGTGAATTTTAGGGTGGTGAGTTTTAGTGTGGTTAATTATAGTGTGGTGGATTTTAGTGCGGTGAGTTTTAGTGTGGTGAGTTTTAGTGTATCGAAATTTAAGTTTAGTGAGTTTTAATGTGGTGAGTTTAAAAGTGGTGAATTTTAATGTGGTGAAATTTTAGTGTAGTGAGTTTTAGTGTGGTGAGTTTTAGTGTGGTGAAATTTTAGTGTGGTGAGTTTAGGTGTGGTGAATTTTAGTGTGTTGAATTTTTGTGTGGTGAGTTTTAGTGTGGTGAGTTTTAGTGTGGTGAGTTTTAGTGTGGTAAGTTTTAGTGTGGTGATTTTTGGTATGGTGAGTTTAAGTGTGGTGAGTTTTAGTGCTGTGAATTTTAGTGCGGTGAGTTTTAGTGTGGCGACATTTGAGTGTAGTGAGTTTCAGTGTGGTGAGTTTTAATGTGGTGAAATTTTAGTGTGGTGAGTTTTAGTGTGGTGAATTTTAGTGTGGTGAGTTTTAGTGTGGTTGGTTTTAGTGTGGAGAATTTTAGTGTTGAAT
The DNA here is from genome assembly GCA_951804985.1 of Dryomyza anilis. Classification (NCBI taxonomy): domain Eukaryota; kingdom Metazoa; phylum Arthropoda; class Insecta; order Diptera; family Dryomyzidae; genus Dryomyza; species Dryomyza anilis. Next base: position 52,358,282 of record OX638131.1, on the reverse strand, counting down.
TTTTGTGTGGTGAGTTTAAGTGTGGTGAGTTTCAGTGTGGTGAGTTTAAGTGTGGTGAGTTTTAGTGTGGTGAAATTTTAGTGTGGTTGGTTTTAGTGTGGAGAATTTTAGTGTTGAATTTTTGTGTGGTGAGTTTAAGTGTGGTGAGTTTCAGTGTGGTGAGTTTAAGTGTGGTGAGTTTTAGTGTGGTGAGTTTTAGTGTGGTGAGTTTTAGTGTGGTGATTTTTTGTGTGGTGAGTTTTAGTTTGGTGAATTTTAGTGTGGTGAATTTTAGTGTGGTGAGTTTTGGGGTGCTGAGTTTTAGTGTGTTGAATTTTTGTGTGGTGAGTTTAAGTGTGGTGAGTTTTAGTGTGGTGAGTTTTAGTGTGGTGAGTTTTAGTGTGGTGAGTTTAAGTGTGGTGAGTTTTAGTGTGGTGAGTTTTTGTGTGGTGAGTTTTTGTGTGGTGACTTTTAGTGTGGTGAGTTTTAGTGTGGTGAGTTTTAGTGTGGTGAGTTTTAGTGTGGTGAGTTTTAGTGTGGTGAGTTTTAGTGTGGTGAATTTTAGTGTTGTGAGTTTTAGAGTGGTGAATTATAGTGTGGTGGGTTTTAGTGTGGTTAATTTAAGGGTGAATTTTAGTGTGGTGAGTTTTAGTTTGGTTAGTTTTAGTGTGGTGACTTTGTTTTTCTTTTTCTTTCCTTTTTGTTGTTTTATATTTAGTTTGGATTGTGGTTTTATGTGATTGGTTTTGTATTTTTGCATTTGTTTTGTGTTGTGCTCTTGCTTTTTTGTTTTTAATTTTTTTTTTGTATTTAATTTTTTTTTTGTATTTGAGTTTTTTGTTTCATGTTCGTAGCTGGTGAAAGTGCCGAGTTATATCGTGTTTAGGTTGCATGGGAGTTGCCACGCCTCTTTGTCCAATCCCGCCCATATATAGCCTATCATTCCTTCCAGACCATACCGCATCTGTGGTAAAAATTTCAAGACAATCGGATCAGCCGTTTAGACGTAGAAGCGGAACAAACGTGATTGCTTTTGTTTTTGTATTTTTGCTTTTGTTTTGTTTTGTTTCGTGCTTTTGCTTTTTTTTTAATTTTTTTTTTTGTATTTGAGTTTTTTGTTTCATGTTCGTAGCTGGTGAAAGTGCCGAGTTATATCGTATTGAAAGTTTAGGTTGTATGGGAGGTGCCACGCCTCTTTGTCCAATCCCGCCCATATATAGCCTATCATTCCTTCCAGATACCGCATCTGTGGTAAAAATTTCAAGAAAATCGGATCAGCCGTTTAGACGGAGAAGCGGAACAAACGCACAAACGTACAAACGAACAAACAGATTTATTATATTAATAGGATTACTGGAAATTACAACCCTTAATTTACTAATATCCATTAAATATTTTATAAGTAAAGATCATAACTTCATAACTAATAGAACTTAACGTAATTTATACCACATAAAACAATGTAAAAAGAAAAAACTATTATTCTTTTTATTTAATAATAATTTTCTCTTCAGAAATAATTAAAATAATACATAATACAAAAGAAAAAAAACTATTATTCTTCTTAATAATAATAATTTTTTTTTTTTTCAATAAGGGGGGAGGTATGTTGTGTATCATAATCGTAGAGTTCACTGCATACATATGATCCACTGTTGTGTATCATAATCGTGGAACTTACAGCGTGCTTATGATCCACAATATAACATAACCAGTATATTTTTCTTTATGGCATACTTTTAGGGTTAAGCATTATGTATGTTAAACACAAACAGCATTTAATTGTATTGGCGCACACCGCTTAACATAGCACAGGTATACACGCCCAAGTGACCTATTACTTCATCATTCAGATTTGAATGATGAAAGTACTCAATTTATTGTGAAATTATAAATACGCTGACTAAGTTATTTTAGCATGATGAAATTACTCAATTTATTGTGAAATTATAAGAATACGAGGTGTTAAGTAGAAGTTAAGTATAGACTAAGAATCAATTGTTTTCGATAAGCTGAACTGTCTTGAAGTAAAAAAGACTCGGTTGTTTTAAATAATATAAAGAAAGTAAAAAGGACTCAGTAAGTATAAATAGGATCAAGCTAAAGTCCTAGTAGAAGGACCTTTTAAAATACAACACATCCACACTGGTTGTAAAAAAAATTCTCGAAATTTATCGACAAATTGCTCATTAGCTAGTGAAATATAATATAAATAAAAAATATGTGACCAATGGAAATAGTTTTTTTTTATTTATTGGTTACGAGGAAATAAAAGATAAATGCATGCAGATTTTTTTTTCAGGAAGCAGGAATTAGTAGTACTTCAGAATGGTTGCCGATGCTAGGCATACAGTCCGGGCGCAGGACTGGCACAACGCTGGTTTACAACTGGCATACTACTGGGCCCGTCTTCAAACCAATGCCGGCACGTATTTACTGCCAGCGCTTCGCCAGTACTCGCCCAGTATAGGTTACCAATTCTGGCAACGTAACGCTGGTTTCATACTGGTATAAATATCTTTGGGCCCGTAGTCAAACCAATGTCGGGCCGTATTGTGTTCGGGCTATAAATGAGTGATATTCGACTCATGCCGTGCGACGCATGTCTGTGGGTTATATTCAGGTAATATGAGTGTGTGATTCAGTTATAAATTTTAGTCGAGTTTATTACATGTGAGTTGTACCAAAATGAATACGTGGTGAGATTGTGATGAGTTAAGGATATCAGGAGGCATATGAATTTTAAGTTTAATATAAACACTTTGCTAAAAACGAACAAATATTTTTTGAGTAAGCAAGATTTGATTTTGAATGTTTTGAAGTTTGTTTATTTATTTTTTTAGTGAATACAAAGAAAACAAGAAGCGATCAGACTGGCGATATATATAAATATATATATATATATATATATATATATATATATATATATATATATATATATTTATATATTTATATATATATTTATATATATATATATATATATATATATATATATATATATATATATATATATATATATATATATATACCAATATATATATAATACATCATACTCTCAGCTTTTTTCCTGATATTTGAAAAATTAATGTTTCTTTGTATTTAGGAAAGTTCTGATACAAACAACTACATGGAGTGGACTGAATATACTCGTTCATTAGAGATAAATACATCAATTGTACCGTCAGACAGAAGAGATAATATTGTAGATACAACTAATCTCAAATTATCGGATCTTATTAATCAATCCGAATTAGGTGTTGATGTGCTAAAATTTTACGAAAAATGACAGTGCTTAGATGATGAGCACCGAGATATTTTGATATCTATTATTGTCGTTAGCTACACCAAAAATAAAAAGCCAATGTCAATAAAAGAAATAGAAACGGCAACAAATTCTATTCGTAATCTTTTTTTGTATTCATATTTTTTGATATTAATTTAATTTAGACTTTTTTAGAATCATTATCTTTTTAAACGAGGACATGGAATAAATCCAATCGGAAAACTACACGACAAAGCTGTTAATGCTCGTTTAAAATTAAAGAAATTGAAAAAAGAGACGAAAATTAGGTGCGGTAGAAGAAGGTATGTTTTTAATTTACTTAAAAGAGGTAATTCGTTTAGAAAACTTGATTAATCTAAAATACAGAATATAATTAAACTATAACTTGATTAAGTAGCGTCGGTAGCTCAGAGGTTAGTACGTTGGACTACAAACCGAAAGGTCCCATGTCCAAGCCTTGACTGGGGATAACAAAATCTTTACAAAGAAAACAATACCGCGCTTTCTCTCGGCAGTCAATGGAAAACCTACGAGAGTAAAACATTGCATATGAAAAGCTCTCACTCCCCGTTCGGATTCCGCATTAAACTGTAGGTCCCATCACTTTAAGTAAAAATATAACACGCACAGCTTTAAGTGATTAAGAGCTCGGCCTAAGTTTTTATAGGACTGTAGGGACAAGCTATTATTATAACTTGATTAATATATCAATTATAATTTGGTTTTTGTGTAATAACTAATATATGTAATGTAATAACTAATAATTAAACATATTGACAGTATAACTACATATTTATATGTACCTGTGTATTTAAATCAAATATTTATGTTTTTTAGAAACTGTAAGCGAAATTATCACAGTATCACAAACATCAAAAGTTCTCAGCGAGACTGATAGAGAAGCAATTTTATGTTCGACCCACAATATTGAATCTTGGTGTGAAGTCGAATAACATTGGATTCAAGTCAAACGTGTTAGACAAGAAGACTTCAAATCAGGTGACACAAATATATTGCAGAAATTGCCAATTCTTAAGCATATTCTTGCGCATACATTGGTAAATGTGACATTGGAAAATATTGAGTCATTATCTTATTATTTCTTCTTTCAGGTTCACATTGACTATTATATATGCGTGAAGTTAACAACACGGATTAAACAACAGGAACGGGTGGAATCCAAAAGTAGGCAGATCTGATTTTCACTTCGTTCTCTTTGTAAAGAAATGTAGTTGTGTCAGTGTTGCCACTTTTTGTGTAATTCCACAAAAACAGTACATTTTTAATCTCCTTGTGTATTTTTTGTGTAATTTAGAATCAAATAAAATTATACTACAAAAGAAAAATTTAAAGAGTTTCAAGAGAGAGTTTATATATATATATATATATATATATATATATATATATATATATATATATATATATATATATATATATATATATATATATAAAACACTATCGCCTACAGTAATTCGATGGCAATCATATGAAAGTTCTGTAGCGGTACGAATCGCTATAGCGATACTTATACGTGATTGAAGTATTTGAGTATCCGTCGTCTTTAGACAGTATGTATGACGAATTTATTACCTATGTATTTTGAATATTCACTAATTTTATTATATTATTTCAATCATAGAGGCCTCTCTAAATAGTGATAAAGGGAAAAATAAAGGGAAACTATATTAAATTTCAAACAGTAAAACAGAATGTACTTGGATTATTAATAATAGTGATATAAACATATTTAAAGATTTTGAATTTAGATTAAATTTAAATTTATAAAATTCGAAAATGAAAAACGCTTTTGTATTCCGCAGAAACAGTTCAAAGGATATTTCATCTCAGGAAGTAAAAATGACAAATGATGTAATATTTAAGATATAGTTTGTTTAGACTTTGCACAATATTTTCAGTCAAAAATATTATCTTGCAGTAAAAAAATCCTTTCTTAAAATAGTATGAAGTTATATCGATATCTTACAGGCAAAAGATAGCAACCAACAGAAAGCAAATTTCACAGAAGGAGAAAAAAGTCAAAAAATTGAGTAGAACAACTCGAAGTGTAATTTAATTGAGCTAACAATAATAATAGTGTGGCACAATTTCCAAAATATCCAATACTTGCAGAAAAATGTAGATGTCCCAATTTATTTCGAACAATTTTTCAAATCATGAATTTTTGGAAATTTTTGATGCAAACTTCTATGTTTTAATGTATATCAAATAACATACTTATTAAAATGTGGTCAAAAACGTTAAATACCAGCTCTAGAATACGAATTCTGGCCTAGTTTATCTTTTTTTTTTTCCAAAAATGGGTTAAGCCTTTTTGATTCTCAACGACACATTTTATTATACTTTTTAATGTCATAAAAAAATTGTGTAATTTTTTTCTGCAAAACTTTTGTATGTTTAGAGTTTACCAAAATAACTTCAACAATTTTTAGTCCATATAAACGCAAATGCAGAAAATGGTTTTAATATCGTAAAATCAATATAATATAAAATATCACCTGAGAATTTATTACCCGCATGGGTCGTTTTCATGGGTCGTTTTCACGATACAGAAGATTTGTATAAATATTCCTCCAAATCTCTGCTTAAAAATTATTAAAAATAGTAAAGAAATAAAAATTTGATTTTTTGTGCATTATGTCATAATTACGATATCGTTTGAATATCTTAAAAATATAATTGGGTTTTTGGAAAAAATACTTGATAGCAAATACAGTTTATGTTTTTAGTAAAAATTATTTTAGGTTTTTCTTTTTTTATTATTATACTCAGAAGAAAATTTATCATCAAGTACTTAATAATACGACCATTTGGTGTATGTATTAATAGTTCCATGTATTAATTTTTCTGTTTGATATGAAATATCGTAACTGTTACCAAAATGATGGCAATGAACGATTACCGTTCCGGAATTAAAATGTTACTGGTAAAATACCAGTATGAAACGTTTTCCAAACTGTAGAAATTGTAGAAAATTATAAACTTTATATATTTTATTATATTTTTTATTTTGTGAAATATCCAATAATATCTTCCAACAACTATAGAGGATTTTTCATTTTAAGGATTTTCACAGCAATGCGCATACAAAAAAAGAGGTTTTAATTCGTTTTACAAAAGCATTAAATAATAATGAAATAATCATATCTTTATCGATTATTACAATGACAAAATCAAGATTATTAATATGGCAACTCTGCGCACTGACGTTTGAAATTTCATAGAACGGGGCGGAAACGGAGTGAAATTCAGATCTGCCTACTTTTGGTGGCAGATGTTGATTCCACCCGTTTCGTTGTTGAAACGGAGTTGTTAACTTCACATACGTACTGTTTTTGTAGAATTACACAAAAAGTGGCAACACTGACACAACTACATTTCTTTACAAAGAGAACGAAGTGAAAATCAGATCTGCCTACTTTTGGTGCAGATGTTGATTCCACCCGTTCTTGTTGTTGAATCCGTGTTGTTAACTTCACGCATATTCGAATTTAATGTTTCAAAATACCAAATTTGAATTAAAAATGCCCACTTTTTTTTTTTACTTTTGTATAAATTATTAAATGCAACACTGGTATTAGTAATAATGAACAGGAATGTATCTAGTGAGAAATATACTTTTACTAATCGTGAAAAAAACGAAAACATCTTCGAAATTTGTAGTGAAGTTTCTCTTAAAAATCTACATCCGTGTATAATATACGCCGACGTAAAAGATATTGATAAAGTGTTGAAAATATAAAGTGTAATTGCGCTTGTGTTTTATAAAATTTGAACCAAATATTGTTTTGCAAAAACTACTGGGACTGATCTGAGTTTGGCCCTGTTGCATGAATCCTCTTTAATAATAAATTAAACTCGCCTTCAATTTCGCTGTGTAATAGTAATCGCTGTGTTTACCTGTCGGAATTTTAGAATAATCTAGGTATTTAATTAAAACATTTGTTCCTCACTAATGAATAGCCGATTTCTATTTTAGGTTTAACGTAGTTGATTCTAAATTTTTTTAAAGAAGCGAACAAACATGGCTGAGACAAGTACTGTTAACAGTGTACATCCCAACAATTCATCCCATACAATGTCTGCTGATTCTTCCATTAATACTGCTGGTGATATTCCAAGTGCAAACATCCCATCTGCTAACACTAACGCTGAGATCATTCGTGGGCAATTGTTTGAGGTGGGACCTCGTTATAGAGATTTAGTATATATAGGAGAAGGTGCATACGGCATGGTTGTGTAAGTTTTTTTAATTATCTGTTAGATTTTACTTTACAGCGCCGCTCGAAACAATGAACTGTTTGGCCGCTGGTTCTCTTAGAAAACCAAAAAAACCGACCGAGGTAACAATTGGTTTTTGGATTAATAACTAAATTTTCAAAAATAGAGTGGCAAAAACAAAAATAAAAATCCATTACAAATTTGAACCCGTTAACTTTTTGAAAGTTTTCTTATGCACAACTTTATAAATAAATCGGCATTGATACTTAAACCAGCAGCCAACTCGAGAATTCGGAAAATTTCTGAAGCCTGTATCCGACAAAATTTTGGCTTCATCTGATCACGTAGAGAATATCGTTCAATTAAATTTTGCTTTAAATGTTCATATTTATCTGTATTTGGGTGTTTTATTAAATCAAGAACTAATCTCGCTGAATTTACTGATTAAGCTGATGATCAAAAGATCGACGCTGCAGGAACTTTGGTTAAAACCGAGGACTAAAACCCTTTGTAATATTGGTTCTTGCTTCATGATTTTATAAACGAGAGAGAAGACCAACATTGAAAACAAAAATAAATCTGGAGCTTGGCGTTTGATGGCAATGATGTTGTCGGAGTTCTGTATTTATAAAAATTACAATTAACATTTTTTTTCCAAAATAAAAAAAAAATCCGACAAAAACCTCAATATACCCAATATACTCAATATATATATAGAAAATATACGGCAGGTAACAGGCGCACAACAGGCAGGTAACGCAGCCTATAGGCAGATTATAGGAAGATAAAGGCAGCTTCCTATTCAATGTAGACTGCTTCACAATGCCCGAAAGCTGCTATCGGCAGACAAACTATTTTTTTCTCTGCAATAATCATCCAGTTATCTGCATAAGATTAATTGAAAAATAACTCGTATGTACGATTTTGGAGATTTTATTGTGCTTATTTAATGTACACGGAGTATTTAAACAAACCAAGGTGTATTAAGCAAGGTGAGGAAAGTAGAAAAGGCGTTCTCTTTCAAAAATTATATCGTCAATTTTTTTTCTCAAATTAAAAAAATATAAAAATACAATAACAAAAATGTAAACAATAAAAAATATTTATTTAAATAAAATAATGAATATTGAAATAACTTTGGCGGGCATTAACAAATAAAAAACACATACGTGGGCAGACATTTTCAAAAATTTTTGGAGCTGAAAATGAGTCTGCCTATGACTGTGTGAATAAGTCTGAGACAGGCTGCATTACGATTCCTACAAGCTGCCACGAGGCAGACAATTCAAATATTTTCAATATAAAATTGGTGTCTGCTCTCGCCTGTGTGAAACAGGCTGTCTTGGTGTTCCTAAAAGCTGCCGAGTGGCAGGAAATTCAAATATTTTTTTCTTAAACTGCGTGAAGCAGGCTGCCTTGATATTCCTACTAGCTGCCGTGAGGCAGGCAATTCAAATATTTTTCATATAAAATTAGTGTCTGCCGTCGCCTGTGTGAAGCAGGCTGCTGTGCTATTCCTAAAGGCTGTCGTGTGGCAGCTATTCTGAAAATTACAAAAATATATATATATTTGTCTGTCGACAACTGCCGCCTGCCTATATTATACCTGCTACAAGGCAGCCTATTTACAATTTTAATTCCAAAAACATTTCATAAATCTGTCGATTACCTGCCGAATATTTTGTCTCGGTTATCCACCAAAATTGTTTTTTGATAAATAGAAATACAAAATTTTTCTTCGACCAAAATTTCGCCGACCAAAAGTTGATTCAAAAGATAATTGATGACAATTAAAACCAATGTATTTTTTTTTCGTTTATTACAGTGTATTAAGAAAATGTTTAGAATAGTGGTTTTTTACATTTAAAATGTTAAAGTTAAAGTGTTTTGAACATTTTTTGTAATATGTATAAAAAAACTTAAATTACACTACACAACAGCCATTCTGCGCAGCAGTCAAGGTTATTTTTGTATTATGTAAAATGACGCCCTGATTCTGAAAATATTGTTTAATAATGTTTCTTTGGATAGGTTTACAAAATATGGGCCAATAACATTTGGACCGAGCTTTCATAAAGGTGCTCACATGTATTTGTAAATATCTCGCGTTCTAAATAACACATATGATCAAGTGTTATATAGAATGAAAGGTAATTGAATGTAATAAATCTCAGAACATTTTTAAATTCGTTTACTAGTTAGGAGAACTCGATAGAAGAACTTGAAAACGCATTTTTTTCAACAAAAAATAAAAAAAAATTCATTAAAAAAATGGAAAAAATAGAGAAAGTAAGATGATACACAAATTTTAATTTTACAAAATTAGATCACACTCTTTCGAAGAAATTGAGCAATCAATGACAAAAAATTTTTAGGTAACATTTGTGGAAAAAAAAAGTTATGTGAAAGCAATATAATTGAGTGCTATACAAATGGGCATAAAAATAAAAAATGTAAATAGATCACGCTCATTTTTTGAGTACTTATTGACATTTTTTAACTTTATCTTTGATACTGAACGAGATATGTGATCCTAAAAATTAAACCCATATCTCATAGTGGATCTAGTAGATTACGTTGACTAATTCGGCTCATTTTCGAACTTAGAATTACTATTCTACTAAAATATATTGAATATAAATTTCACATCATTCGGAATAGCTGTTTTAAAGTTATCGTGTATGTGTATAGGCGGACAGACAGACGGGTCATATCTAAATCGACTCGGAAAGTGATGTTGATCAAAAAAATATATACTTTTTCATACCAATCACGCCTACTTAGAGGCGCTAAAATATGATCACATACATTTTATAACTTGTAACCCATGAGTATAAGGTATAAACATAAAATGATATTTTTTTAGTTAATTCTCAATTGTAATGCTGTCTGTTCTCAAAATATATCCATAGATTTCTTTTATTTTTACATAATTTTATTTAAAAATGTACAGGCTAATTTTTCAATTTTCCGGCATTTTTTAAATGCATTTTTGAATAAAATTTAGTTCGAACAAATTTACATTTTTCTAGTTCTTCTACAGAGTTTTCTTAATCCAGTGAACCAATTTCAAAGTGTTGTAGGAAAAGTTTATTAGATATTTAATAACCTTTCATTCGAAATAACAATTGAGCATATGAGTTTTATAAAACGCGAGATATTTACAAATATATGAGACCAGCTTTTTGAAAGCTCTGTACAAAAGTCATTGCTCGTAATCTCGTAAACCTATCCATATACAATTTTTGAATTCATTTATTCAAATTCTGCGGGTCATTTCCAATAATACAAAAATAATGGGATTTACTGCGCAAACGTTTTTTTTTCTCATTTCGTTGTGTAGTGTTATTTGACTATCCGAATAATTATACGAAAATTAGATGCTAACATTTATTAAATAAGCTTAATTAATTAAAATAAGCTGATGATGCCTGTACTACCACCCGGACAACTTTGACGCGTAAACTACAAGGGTGCACATATTAAGTGTTGAACTGTTGATGGTTTCTATGCGCCGTCGTCGTATCTTCTTCTACTTGGGCATATTTTCTCTTTAATACCTTTGTATTTCCGCACCTTATTGCAGTTTTGGGGAATCCATGCCTAAAATATGGCAAACGATGTGGAAGTGCGAGAAAATATAATTAAAATTTTTCAAAAACAACCTAGTTGGTCTTTTAAAAAAATTGCCAAGGGGGTAGGGGCTAACCCTAAGACCATTTCTCGCGTTATCAACCGCTTTAAGGAAGACCTGAGTATTGATCGGAAGAAAGGTTCTGTTAAAAAAAAGGCCCACATGATCGTGAAAAGTCGAAGTTGTGAATATTTTAAAGAAAGATCCAAGCATATCCGGAAGGAAATTGGCGAGAAAGGCGGATTGCTCAGAATCTTTCGTGCGCAGGACTAAGAAATAAGCTGGGCTGAAGACGTACAAGGTCCAAAAAGTTCCGGATAGAAATGCCGTCAAGAATGACGGCATTTCTATCCGGCTAAAAAGCTGAACCAAGATTTTTTTAAAAAATTCGATTGCTGCATAATGGACGACGAAACTTATGTTTTAGCGGACTTTTCTCAGCTACCTGGGCAGGAATTTTATACAGCCGATTCTTGAGGAAATGTCGCTGAAAAGTTCAATTAAAAAAAAATGACAAAATTCCCAAAGAAATTCCAACATGAAGTGTCCACATTTTTTTGGCCTGACCTCGCTTCATGTCACTACAGCAAAACGGCCTTAGCGTGGATCCAACAAAATGCAGTGATTTTGGTGCCTAGAGAAGCCAATCCACCAAACTGTCCAGAACTCAGGCCGATTGAGAGATACTGGGCTTTAGTAAAAAGGGAGATGAAGACAACAAAAAAAATGGCCAAAGACCTTCAAGACTTTCAAAGATAGTGGTCTTCAGCAGCTGTGAGGGTGTCGGACACTACCATTACAACATTAATGGAAGGGGTTCCTGAAAAATTAAAACTTTTTATTAAAAAATATTAATTTCTGGTTTTTTATTTTTTTTTTTAAATCTAAAAATAATTTGCAAAATAAAATATTTTATTCTATAAAAATTCGATTACTAGATTTCTAGATTTTATCATTTTTGTAGCGGACAATTTTATTCGACGCAGTCCTTAGAACAAAAAGTCACCAAATAATTTTCAAAATGCCAAATATTCATCTGTCAATTTATAATCGATGATCTCAATTTTTTTGCACTTGATAAGAATATGTAAATCTATTAGCTGATTTTTCAACTTTAAAAAGGCGTCAATTACTTTTTACAATATTAATCAACAAACTCTAAAATTAAATTTTTCATAAAAATGTATTTGGTGACTTTTCGTTCTACAACGACGATATTTGACCCTAATTAGATGACCAATAAATATATATATTTCTCACCTATATATATATATGTATATATATATATATATATATATATATATATATATATATATATATATATATATATATATATATATATATATATATACATATATATATATAGGTGAGAAAAATAATAGCAGCGATACCAAATTCGTTCAAAATCCACTATTTTCTTCAAAGTTTTTATACCCTATACTAAGAGTGAAAGGGTATATTCAGTTTGGTACGCCGTTTGTAACACCCAGAAGGAAGCATCTCTGGTATGGAAAAGTATATATATTCTTGATCAGCATGACCTCCTGAGTCGATCTAGCGATGTCCGTCCGTCCGTCTGTTGAAATCCCTACTACTTTTAAAATTGAAGAGCTAGATAAATGAAACTTATAACTTAGATTACTAATATACCTACGCTGTATGTGCGAGATCGGTCTATTGTGACCTATGATCCGACCACTTATGTTCAAATACCTCATATAAAATGTACATATAAATATCAATTTTTATGTATACGTGCTTAGGTAAACTTTTTTGGTCAAATATATATTGATATCATGCTCAAATACATGATAATAATGTTTTCCGGCGAAAAGACTTGTGGTTCACAAAAAAAAATGAAATTCGGTACATATACCCATTTGTAAATATGGGTACCAAATGAATGGAAATTCTTCAGCGAGTTCAGCGTAGTTATTTTCAGGATTCGTATACCCTGGTGACCTATATATCACTTTGAATGGTAACCACACATATGTGTAGGGTATTTATAGTCGGCTTAGACCGACTATAATTTTGATAATCCTAACTATCATAATTACACCTACTTTAAAATTTCCCATGTGATCTAACCTTCCCAACTGGTTATATTTAATACTTTTATTTATATTGAGATAGGCTAATTTGAACAATACTGTTGAATATATGAAATATTTTGTGTTGGTTTGATTACATATGGAACCTACACAACCTTGTTTTAGTAAATCGCGAAAAATTCTTAAAAACCCTTAAATTTTTTTTAATAGAGCTTTGAAAATTATACAGGATATTGTTTATTTCATAGCTAAAATGTTAACTGAAGCAAATAATTTGACAACAAATACAAAACACGTGCCTAAACGTAAAAATAGTATCAAAAAATCACTTGTTTGAATATTACATATAATTTAAGTAACCTTTTCTGTGAAATGTACCAAAGTGAAAAAAAAATATGTATACACAATTCGAAAGATATGATCTTAGAAAACAACTCATCATTAAGTTTTTTATGAAAGGAGCCCTGAAGGACAATTATAGACCTCGTCAAATATTGAAATACTAATTAAAAGTATTGAAAAATCGTGACAAACTCTCTGAAGCATTAGTATAAAAATTGCGGCATTTACTACTGTCCAATGCATTAAAATTTGTAATTCTGATATTCCAGGAATCAGTCGTGGCAATTTTGAACCATTGGATCATACTAAGTTACTCTAGTGGTTACATCATGTTACGCTTATGATAGACACGTGCAAACTCGAGATGTATCAATATTTGCCGATGTGTATTAAAGTTCTTAATGGCTTCTTACAGAAAGAACTTCTTCTATGACTTGTTCTCCAAATGTTAATCTTTCAAATTGCATATCAAGATTTTTTTCACTTTGGTCATTTCACAGAAAAGATTACTTAAATCATATGTAATATTGAAACAAGTGATTTTTTGATACTTTTTTTACGTTTAGACACGTGTTTCGTAGTTTTTGACAAATGTTTTGCTTTAGTTAACATTTTAGCTATGAAATAAACAATATCCTGTGTAATTTTGAAAGCTCTATTAAAAAATTTTAAGGATTTTTAAGGAATTTGCGCGATTTACTAAAACAAGGTTTTGTATATTCCATATTTAATCAAAGCAACATAAAATATTTCAAATATTTAACAATACTTTTCAAATTATCCTAACTATATAAATAAAAGTATTAAATTTAAAAATTTTGAAGAAAATGGATTTTGTAACAAATTTGGTATCGCTGCTATTATTTTTCACACCAAAATTCAAGACTCATTTACAAAAGATACCTTTTTTTTTTAAAATAGGTTATGAATATGGAAAATAAGACGGCATTGTAATACATAATTCCAATACATGTAAATTACAAAAATAATTGATTGTTCTTATTACGCAACACTTCTAAAAAATCGAATTTATAATTTATGGGAGAGCGCTGCTATTATTTTTCACACAGCTGTAAATATTTTAAATAAGGTACGAAACTAAAAACATATGTACATTATTTTTGGTGGTCAGTTTATAATATGCAATGTATCATTTTCTTGTTTAACGTTAGATCCTAAATGCTTTATAAATAAATAAACAATGTTCAAAATCAAAATAAAAATGTACAAATATTTTAAAAACGTGTAAGAATATTACCATTCCTTAGCATATTAGTCTTAACAACACTGTTCTACAAGGATTTTAATCTGGAATGAAACCTACCAATTCTGGTTGATTTCGGTCTCCCGATTTTTGCTGCGTACTCAGAATTTTCCCTATACGTCGAGATTTTGCACAAAATCGAATCAAAGTTGCAAAAAAGGCCGTTTTTGGTACTTTTTATCGCAAGTTATCGCACGATTTCAACATGTTGCAGATGCAAACATTATTTTAAAATAAAATATGAACCTTGCCCTACGGATAATTGGCAAAAAAAATCGGTGTCAGATATTAGTTTTTGCAAAAAAAACAAAAAGAAATTTGTGTTACCAAAAAAGTGTGTCGAGAGAGTAATTTATCACAATTCTCTAAGCTCTCTTGAAAAACATTTAAATATTAGTTCGCAATTTGTTTGCTGTCAAAATTCCAAAAAAATGTTTTAAACTTTATCTTACTGACATTTTTCGGAATATTTTTTAAAATTTGTTTATGAAATATTTGATTAAAATGGAGGAAATTGCACGCACAGATATACAATTTCATACATAATTAATGTAGTGGTGCTAGATGTAAAATCGAACAAAATTCTTAGCATCTGAAGTACGCATTATGGGAAAACATGATGGGGAAAATTGCACTGCGTAATCTCCTGGTGTGTATCTGAGTTGGCAGGCTTTAATGGGTTAAAAAAATCAAATATACATCCGTCGTCAACGAATGCCTTTGAGCGACTGAACTGAAATTTTTGAAAATTTGACATGAACAAAAATAAAAAATGCGACACCCTACAGCTACTCTTTATCAAAATTAAATTTATAATATTGTATGGACGCGGCTGTATTTGTAATATGTATTGAACATTTTATTTTAATTAATGGCAGATTTGGGACTATTTTCGTGACGCATATGAATTGTGAAAATTAAAGAAATAAATGCACTTATGGATCGCTTCAAGATACTATACATATTTCAACATTTTTAAAGAACTGTGTGACTTACAAATGTTCTTCTAGATTGGTAGGATCTTCGGTGGTGTGGAAATTTATGAAGTGCAAGAAATATCCAGCGTTTTATTTTACTGTTAGGGTAATACATTTTTTATCAATTACTACTAGTTTTATTTGGCAGACTTTAACTAATGGCAGTATTCAAAAAAAACGTAATATTTGTATTTATTTTGTAATTTGTATAGTTTAGGATTTCTTATTTCACGAGAACTATATATTTCTATGACATTTTTTTAATGAAATCGTAACACAGGTGCATAGTTGGGCTGGGAATGTCACATCTTTAAATAGAATGTGTTTTTCTACAGGCAGGGAGGAAATGGCTCTCCCAAACATATTTAGCGGCAAACAAAATATATGGTTGGGGAACATAATATATATTTGGAAATGTTTCAGGGTTTAAAAAAACTGAAATGTTGCTATAGCAGTATCAACTGCTCTGACTGCGACTATTTCAAATACAACAGCAGCAGCAGTAGCCAGTAACACATTTCTGAAAATTAAACTATGAGAGTCACCAGTAGTAATTCAAATTTAAAAAATGACTACTGCTGCTGCTGGTGCTATT
Organism: Dryomyza anilis; assembly: GCA_951804985.1. Taxonomy (NCBI): domain Eukaryota; kingdom Metazoa; phylum Arthropoda; class Insecta; order Diptera; family Dryomyzidae; genus Dryomyza; species Dryomyza anilis. The sequence goes on along the minus strand of OX638131.1, from coordinate 52,341,915 downwards.
TAATTTTCACATTGTTACTACGGCTGTAGATGTTCGGTTTTTGTGTATGGCTGTTTCAGTCAAACACAACTACCGATAGTCGTTGTTCGGGTTTTTGCAAACAACCATTAGCCGAATAGCCGGTCATTGTTCGGTTGCTGCGAATTACTGTCGTAGTTCATATTTCGAACCGACAGTAATGGTAAAAAAAAGATATTTTTTTTCATTTCAGATGAACATTTGGATGTTCACTATACAAAAATAGGTTACTTTTCATATTTCAGATATTTTTCAAAGCAGGTGTGTTGAAAAAATCTTGAGATGAATATGAAAACCCTTTTATCAGTGAACAATTTAGCCAAGCCCGAATAATATTTTCATAGAGGGAAAAAAGTAGGGGATCCTGGGGAAACTGGGACATGGGGTAATGTAGATATACAATTTTTGGAAATGTTGCAAACTTTTTAACATAAAAGTCAAGTGCTTCTTAATATAGCATCAATTTTTTCATCCATGGTTATAATCAAATTAATGCCTTTCTATTGCTTTTCGTGAACGAGTGAAAAAAAATGTTTTTGAAAGAACAAGTGAGATTTTTTGCAAAATATTAAAATGGTCGCAATTCCAATATCTTTTGAAATACAAAATTGTTGAAATATGTATAGTTTGCTGAAGCGATCGATAAGGGCACTTTTTCTTTAATTTTCACAATTCATATGCGTCACGAAAATAGACCCAAATCTGCAATTAATTAAAATAAAATGTTCAATACATATTACAACTACAGCCGCACCCATACAATATTATAAATTTAATTCTGTAGGGTGTTCATTGACGACGGATGTATATTTGATTTTTTTAACCCATTACAGCCTGCCGAATCAGATACACACCAGGATATTACGCAGTGCAATTTTTTCCATCATGTTTTCCCATAATGCGTACAACAGATGCTAAGGTTTTTGTTCGATTTTGCGTCTAGCACCACTACATTAATTATGTATGAAATTGTATATCTGTGCGTGCAATTTCCTTCATTTTAATCAAATATTTCATAAAAAATTTTAAAAAATATTCCAAAAAATTTCAGTAAGATAAAGTTTAAAACAATTTTTTGAAATTTTGACTGCAAACAAATTGCGAACTAATATTTAAATGTTTTTCAAGAGAGCTTAGAGAACACTTTTTTGGTAACACAAATTTCTTTTTGTTTTTTTTAGCAAAAACTAATATCTGGACACAGATTTTTTTTTGCCAATTATCCGTAGGGCAAGGTTCATATTTTATTTTGAAATAAAGTTTGCATCTGCAACATGTCGAAATCGTGCGATAACTTGCGATATAGAGTACCAAAACGGCCTTTTTTGCAACTTTGATTCGATTTTGTGCAAAATTTTGACGTATAGGGAAAATTCTGAGTACGCATCAAGAATCGGGAGACCGAAATCAACCAGAATTGATAGGTTTCATTCCAGATTAGGCCAACGACCTTCAATTTGTAGAATTACAATTAGAATAGTGCAATTACAAAAAAACTGCGTTAAAGGTTTTCTAGGAAACTGTTTTTCAGCAGTAATATATTTTTTTTATATTCTAAATAGTGGATGAAAAAAGGTTAAAATGACAATTGAAATTTTCTTAAAACATTACGTATTAGGAAACAAACCAAGTATTATTATTAACTTGGTGGTTCAGATTTTGACTCAGTTTTTTAAAATAACGTTTTCAAGAAAAGTGCTAAAGTAATTTTAACCCCTTTTTCACCTACAACTTATTAACAATACTTAATAATACTGTTAAAATTTAATGCTATTAGATAATTTTACAAAAAAATCTTAAACGCAAATATTTCTAAAATTGTCAAGATTATTTATGATATACCAATGAATTTTAATATTGTTATATGTTTTTAGAATATAAAATCTGAAAATTTTGAAGTTTTTAGACAATTTTTTAATTATTTATTTAGCATTTATAAAACAGTGTGACAATAAATTTAGTGACGCAGATTTGACAATTTTTTTAGAATCCTTAAGTAACCTGATGAAATTTCACCAAACAAACTTATGTCCTATCACGTCATGTTTACGAGATATATCACCATAAAGGTCCTAAAGTGACCGCAATATTTCCGTTGATTTATTGAGAAAACTATAAAAGTTATGGATTTGTTGTCTGAGAACCAAATGTAGACACTATCCAATGCTTCATATCTGTAGTACATATTAAATTTATATCTCATCCTTTTAATATCAATATCAATGATTTTCAAGGGATCAATCTACATAATCGACTAATTTCATATTAAGGAATTTATAAGCATAATTTATATGAAGAATTAATAAATGTATCATTGTGTCTTTGGGGAAAATATTAACCACATCAAAACAGTAAAAATTGCCATAAAAGTCAAAGCCATTCGAGTTTTTTATTATAAAAATTCATTTTTTAGATTTCCATGAAAAAATGGTTATATATAATTATGTCAAATCATGTATAATTATATATGATTCCATATATGATCATATCAAATTGATATCGTCGATGTAGAACGAAAAGTCACCAAATACATTTTTATGTATTTAATGTATTATAAAAACTAAATGATGCATTTTTAAATTTGTAAAATCAATTAATAGATATACATTTTCTTATCATGTGGGAAAAAATTGAGATCATCGATTAAAAATTGACAGATTTATAAAGATGTTTGTAAATGAATATTTGGCATTTTGAATATATCGTGCGATATATGGATACATATATGGATACATATATGATCATATCTAATTATATATAATTTATATGAGATCATATCGACCCTCGCATTCCATAACATCCTAACTCGACTTAGCATGTTTTTAATGTTATTCCATTTTTGGATTCTCCATATTTTAATTTATTTTATGTCAAATTTTAGTACCGATCGGTCCATCCTATCCAAAGTTAAAATCATAAATATACTTAGCACACATCAAACTATTTTAAAAACTTCCAATCCATATTGGACTAAGTATACTTAGCATCTTTTTACTCGGAAATTTTTGAAATTCGTAAAATGCTACGTAGATATAGCATTTTTTGAATGGAAATTTAGTTTCGCAGTGTCTTCTAAGTCTACTTAGCATGTTCAAGACGCTATTTTATGTGTCTCCAGGTCTACATAGCATGTTTTTCCACGAATTAAAATATGAAGTTTGGGCGCGTGAGTAAACTTAGAACTTTTTGGTTTGGAAAATATTGTATACGAAGTAACATCAAAATTTCATAAATTTATTTTGATAAAATAGCTTCTGGAACTAAGTGTATTCTAAAATTAGTACAAAACAATGGGAAAGGTATTAATATAATAGTATTTATTCGAACATGGTAATAATTTGATATATTTTAGAAAAATAATCTTCTTTTAGTAAAAATTGCAGCATGCTAAGTGTCGGTACGAAATTGACAAACAATAGAAATACATTATTTATTTATTTAACATTTTTACTATAAAATTCGGTAGAAGTGATTCCAACATATAATTTGAAATCACTTGAAAGTTCAGCTAGTGGATTATCACTTAAACAATTGACTGAAACTGAAAGCAGTTCATCAAGTCCAGATAAGGAAAACCTAATTTGAATAGAGATTTTTATCATACAAATGTATCTTTATACTTTTAATACCAATTCCCGGCAGTTTAAGTATTGAGTAAATTTTTCGGTTTCTGAATTATCAACGTAATTGGATAATTCCTATTTAAATCCTTTTTAAATACATTACTCGAAAATAAACTACGTCGACCTTTAGAATGGCGCAAAAATAATCCAAATACTCTTATAGGAGTTAGTAAAGAGAATGTACATTTTTTGTAGTATTGAAAAACATAAAGGAATTTAAAAAAAAAAGTTATGGTGAAAACTGAAGAACGAAATAGTAAAAAAAATACTGAAGAGAACATAAAACAGACATTTGAAACTTTTTATTTCACCGGAACGAAAATGGGTATACATTTCTAATTAAATACCCTTACATACCAAAAAGATATGGAAATCTATAGATTTCAGAACAACAGAATCAAGATGATAATTTCTTTATTTTCAAAGAGACGGGCTTGCAGACCTATGTTTTTAAACCTTGTATTGTAACGCTGGATTTACATTTCCAGATAAACGAATAAACGGAACATGTAAATTGTACAAAGTATTTAATATCACATTAATTCATTTCCAATAGTTGAATCCCATTACTACCGGTAACGTTCAACCAGGAATTACATAGATTGTGAAATATATTCAATTTCACAATACTATGCTGTGAATTATATAATATTAAATTACTTTCGTTGTGTTATATTAAAAAAAGAAATATATATTTTTGTGATCCTTTATTTTATAAATATATATATATATATATATATATATATATATATATATATATATATATATATATATATATATAAATATATATATAAATATATATATATATATATATATATATATATATATATATATATATAAAAATATATATATATATATATATATATATATATATATATATATATTTATATATATATATATATATATATATATATATATATATATATATATATATATATAAATATATATATATATATATATATATATATATATATATATATATATATATATATATATATATATATATATATATATAAATATATATATATATATATATATATATATATTTAAACTTCAATATGAATATATATATTATTATAGAACGTGGACATAACTATAAGCGTTTTAGAATGCAAATTTAATTTATATAAATTATATTTGTTTAAATTTTCGGTCTTTTTATGCACTTAGAAATTTGAGAACTATTATATTGTTCCAAACTAAATAATGCTAAGTAAACTTAGACGAGCATTAGATGAATATATGTCCGAGCAAATACATGCTAAGTCGACTTAGGTGACTAAATCATTAATGTTTATACAGACATAACTATGATAAGTCATTTTAAACTATGATGGAAAAGATATTCAATAAAGCAGAATATACAATAAAAATTCCATTAAAATTCTGTGATAAACAGTGTCAAAACCAACTTTCTATCTGTGATAGTTCGGGAGAAAATGACAAAAAACTTTGAAGGCTTCTCCTGGAAAACGCACTTTTTAGACTTAGCATGTTATGGAATGCGAGGGTCGATATATAAGATATATGATGCCATTTATAATTAGATGAAACCATATATAATGATATATGGCATATATGAAGCCATATATAATCAGATATTAAATCGTATAAAAATAGATATAAATTCATATATAATTGGATATTCGTCTGTGTACTCATTGTGATATCATTCAGTGGTGTTCAGCCTGTTGCTCCTTCCGCCATTTGCTACCACAACAAATAATTGTTGTACAAAACAAGTTTAAAACAATGGTTTGCAAAACGACGGACTCCCGTTTTTTGGTCCGAATAATTCATGTGTTTGGTTATATCTTCATTAGACCTTGTCTTTTCGTAAATCGAATACTTTTGCAAACATATGCGAATCGAACAACACAGCGTTGAAGCTCGAGTTTGAATTCGTATAAATACAATAAACCATATCTGTGGTTGTTGCTTTACAACAAGTAGTTTTTACTGACTGCGGTATTGCTGATGGTATCGCTGCAATTTTGTTAGTCCTCAACCTTTGGAATTGTGATTTTTTTGGAAGAACGGTGTTCTTAAGAAGATTAGAGGAAAACAATGATTAGCAGATACTTACTAAAATAGTGTTATAATTAGTATTTCTTGGATTTTTGCTGCTAAAATTTTTGCTGGAAGGAGCAACTGGCTGAACACCACTGAATGATATAACACTTAGTTAAATAATAAAATAATCTTTTTTTTCGAATTTTCTGGCAATGAAATGTTTTGTTTATGAAAAAATATTTTTTTGTTTATATTTTTATTTTTAAAATTGATTTGTTGCAGGTTTCCTGCGTCAAAAGATTCTAGAAAAATAAAATTCAACATCGCGAGATGAGAACTGTGGTCGAATCTATAAATTCAATACATTTACGCGGGTCAAAAATTTATGGAGAATGATTGCAGTATGGATTTTTTAGACCATATTATTCAACTCGCGATGCTAAAGTTTCTTTTTTACTAAATTTGATCATAATTGCAATGATCAATTATTATATTACTAGCTGGACCCGTGCACGACTCGTGCAAAGATTTTGTGAATGCAAGGATGTGGAGCAATTTTATTAATATAAAACCTTTTTATTATTTATATCATGGACCCATGCTTCGATGTGGACGTTTTTTTATTGGTTTAATAAATGTAGTAAACAAAACAAAAATAATTCTCCGCTAATACGACTTTTCTCATAGACAAATCTCTCTCATACTGTGCTTCCCCGCAGAATTTTCCCGTAGAATTCTTCCCCGTAGAGTTTTTTCCAGTAGAAGTTTTAGTGTGGTGAGTTTAGGTGAGGTATATGTTGGTGTGGTGAGTTTTAGTGTGGTGAATTTTGGCCCCTTTGTCCAATCCAGCCCATCATTCCTTCTAGACCCTACCGTATCAGTGGTAAAAATTTCTATCAAATCGGATCAGTCGTTTAGACGGAGTATAATTTTATATAATCATTTTTTCACAGGTGTTTTAAATGTGTACATAAAATTTTAAATTTTTAGATAAAATATAGATTTTTAGATAAATTTTAGATTTAAGATAAAAATATAAAATTGTAAATTTTAAGATTTTTATATAAAATTTAAATTTATAAATAAAATGACAAAATTTTAAGATATTGTCTTAACGTGCTCAAGGTTAAGTCGGTACAAATTCGGTGTTTTGTACCAACAAATAAAACAACAAACAATTGGCAAAATGCATTGAGTGGCAGATCGTACAGCTGTTTCAGAGGAAACCAAACCCCTTCTTCAGCGATCTTTCTCTGCAGATTCTACATTTCAAGTCGCTTAAGTTTTCCTTCTCCAATAAACACAATAAGAATTATGTGCATTGAAGAAAGAACCAAAAGCAAAAATGCAAAAACTGCATCAACTCAAGATTTTGCCAAAGTTGTTGTTGCGAGCAGCAATTTGCTACGTATAGGCTGCAGGGTTTCCACAGAATCAAATACGTAGGCTGCACTTTGTATAAAAAATGTTTTTTTTATTATTTAAAAAAAATATATAAAAAATCCTAGAGATTTTAAACGCACGCCGTGTACTGCGTTAACAATTAATTGTTTTTGTTTTACGACCTCTTTTGATTATTTTAAGATATTGTCTTAACGTGCTCAAGGTCCAGTCGATACAAATTGAGTGTTTTGTACCAACAAATAAAACAACAAACAACTGGCAATATGCATTGATTGGCAGATCGTACAGCTGTTTCAGAGGCAGTCAAGCCCCTTCATCAGTGATTTTTCTCTACAGATTCTACATTTCAAGTCGCTTAAGTTTTCCTTCTCCAATAAACACAATAAGAATTATGTGCATTGAAGAAAGATTCAAAAGCAAAAATGCAAAACCTGCATCAACTCAAGATTTTGCCAAAGTTGTTGTTGCGTGCTGCAATTTGCTACGTATAGGCTGCAGATTTTCTACAGAATCAAATTTAAAATTTTTAATTAAAATATGTAATTTTTTTAAGTTCAAATATAAATAAAAGAGCAAATTTATGAGAAGTTGAAAATTATAAATTATTGGAATCAGTGCCACAACTGTATCTAATAACTGCTGAATTTTATCTGCTCAATTTGAAATTTTATCAGTGTAATTAAATATACTCTATTATTACAGATCAATTCATATTTTCATATTGAACAAATTATAAATTTAAAAGTCTAATAATTCAAATACCTTAAATATTGTATTCAATTTATTGCCGACTTGCCTCCATCCATAGGATGCTAGGAGTGACACAGGCTTGCTGAGCATCACGCTGCCATAACGTCACTTCTTCAAGTGTGGAATGTTATTAACCATACAGTACGTTGAGCACCTTTGGCATGTCCACTTTTGAATGAGTCATCATCGCTTGTTACCATCATAGGTGATTGAAGCTGTGAATCAAATTTTAAAAAATGCTTTATATTAAAAAAAATGTTTATACAAACTTCTCTGATTCGATGAAGCGCAGGCGAATTTTCTCAGACGATGCGAAACGAAAGTGTTTGAAACGTAACTGACCGCGACTATTATTTTCTTCAGATAGTCGCTAATGACGCATGGTCACTGTTAGCTTTTCCAAAATAAAAGTGAAACGAAAACTTATTTAAATTTCATAGCCATAAATAAATAAATAAATAAATAAATAAATAAATAAATAAATAAATAAATAAAAGAGCAAAATTATGAGAAGTTGAAAATTATAAATTATTGGAATCAGTGCCACAACTGTATCTAATAACTGCTGATTTTTATCTGCTCAATTTGAAATTTTATCAGTGTAATTAAATATACTCTATTATTACAGATCAATTCATATTTTCATATTGAACAAATTATAAATTTAAAAGTCTAATAATTCAAATACCTTAAATATTGTATTCAATTTATTGCCGACTTGCCTCCATCCATAGGATGCTAGGAGTGACACAGGCTTGCTGAGCATCACGCTGCCATAACGTCACTTCTTCAAGTGTGGAATGTTATTAACCATACAGTACGTTGAGCACCTTTGGCATGTCCACTTTTGAATGAGTCATCATTGCTTGTTACCATCATAGGTGATTGAAGCTGTGAATCAAATTTTAAAAAATGCTTTATATTAAAAAAAAATGTTTATACAAACTTCTCTGATTCGATGAAGCGCAGGCGAATTTTCTCAGACGATGCGAAACGACAGTGTTTGAAACGTAACTGACCGCGACTATTATTTTCTTCAGATAGTCGCTAATGACGCACGGTCACTGTTAGCTTTTTCAAAATAAAAGTGAAACGAAAACTTATTTAAATTGCATAGCCAAAAATGGCAACACTGGCCACACTCTCTAATGCAGTTAACAAGGGAGACTTTCAGCAATATATGCTTTAACTTCACTGACCACAACTGATTGATGAAGGCTAATATTGTCTTGTCTTGCGGTGGTGGGTAGCCCTTATGCGAGCAAGTGCGGAAATTCTTTGCGATAGGAAACAATTCACTAAACGAAGAAATGTTATTTTCAACTCATACCCAAGAATTAATTCTTACTACTCATTTACTTTTATGGCTGATAATTTTCAAACTACACATATAATTTCCGCTTGTTGTATTTAGCTACAATTATACAAAATATTGTTTATATAATATACACATATTAATACAATTCAAAAACTTACATTTTAAACTTACATGCGCGTCACACGAAAATTTTCATTTAAATAAAATATTATTTGTTATTTAAGTCAATGACAAAAGAAAAAATCGGTAACCATTTTTATAAAATTTTCTCTGGAATGAATATTGAAAAAGGAAACGATTGATTTGACACAAAATTCGTGTACGACATGATACAACTACCAGGTAGTTGTAACAAAATTTGTTCCCTCTCAACTAAAAATGTAAACAAATAGAAAATAAAAACAAATGAAAATGACATCAAATTTAATATTAAAATTTTTTAAAAAAGGATTGTTATGCAACAGGCATCAGAGCTTTTTAGTTTTGTGGTTCCATAAGTTTATAACCCGATCGGAAATTTTCTTTCTCGTACTTCATACAATGCCCAGAAAAATTCCCTACGCACACTTGAATAATTTTTTTTTTTTAAAAAACCGTTCGTTGCGAGCTCGGCCTTGAAGTTTTCCCGGCACCTTCGTGAAGTCGGGTCACGAAATATAAAAGCGCAAGCTCGCAACCGTGCTCCAAGAACACAAACTGCAGCACCAAACCACAAAACCAATGATGATACGCCGTGCAAGGGCGATGGCAATCATTGTATAAGCAGATACTTCGCACCAGCGCTGGCAAATATTACAGTTAACGATGGTCACGTGTACTCAATCATGTCAAACGTTCCAATATATTGAAATACATGCGATGTTTAATGATGACTTCAAAAGCAGCTTCATTTTAATTTAAGGTCCATTCATATCAGACAGCACGTTGTGTATCATGCACATAGCGTATCAGTACATTTTATATGAGAATGTTCATATCATGCGTTTTGGGTCCGTTCATGCACGTATCGTATTTGCAGGAGCCTTCCGCATGCATTGTTGTAGAAATATAAAATATTTACTGCTTTTTCTTGTTTTTATTACAACATTTTTGAGATTGTAGTGATATTGTAGTATTTTTGAATTATTTTTTTTACAAGACTACCCATTTTTTAAACGTAAAAAATTTAAATTAAATAAAATTTATATAAAAGTCTCCGGCGCACAATGTAACCATTTTCATCAATAAACAATTGCAACAAGATCGCAGCCCAAATTAAATCGAAACGGCAGCATCAACTCGCCATCGAAATGGCGACACATGAAATGGTGGCACACGAAACCCAACGATTCCACTCCAAATGTGCCCATAGCTACTGCGCTATAGCCAAGATGAATGTTGAAGTTACATGGATAGGACTTAATGGAAATGGTGGTCTCGCATGATACTGTTCTCCAGCATGGATAAATTGTCAAGAGGTGTCAGCCAGGCAACGCACACGTAGCGATGGAAATCTATAGATTTCAGAACAACAGAATCAAGATGATAATTTCTTTATTTTCAAAGAGACGGGCTTGCAGACCTATGTTTTTAAACCTTGTGTTGTAACGCTGGATTTACATTTCCAGATAAACGAATAAACGGAACATGTAAATTGTACAAAGTATTTAATATCACATTAATTCATTTCCAATAGTTGAATCCCATTACTACCGGTAACGTTCAACCAGGAATTACATAGATTGTGAAATATATTCAATTTCACAATACTATGCTGTGAATTATATAATATTAAATTACATTCGTTGTGTTATATTAAAAAAAGAAATATATATTTTTGTGATCCTTTATTTTATAAATATATATATATATATATATATATATATATATATATATATATATATATATATATATAAATATATATATAAATATATATATATATATAAAAATATATATATATATATATATATATATATATATATATATATATTTATATATATATATATATATATATATATATATATAAATATATATATATATATAAATATATATATATATATATATATATATATATATATATATATATATATATATATATATATATATATATATATTTAAACTTCAATATGAATATAAATATTATTATAGAACGTGGACATAACTATAAGCGTTTTAGAATGCAAATTTAATTTATATAAATTATATTTGTTTAAATTTTCGGTCTTTTTATGCACTTAGAAATTTGAGAACTATTATATTGTTCCAAACTAAATAATGCTAAGTAAACTTAGACGAGCATTAGATGAATATATGTCCGAGCAAATACATGCTAAGTCGACTTAGGTGACTAAATCATTAATGTTTATACAGACATAACTATGATAAGTCATTTTAAACTATGATGGAAAAGATATTCAATAAAGCAGAATATACAATAAAAATTCCATTAAAATTCTGTGATAAACAGTGTCAAAACCAACTTTCTATCTGTGATAGTTCGGGAGAAAATGACAAAAAACTTTGAAGGCTTCTCCTGGAAAACGCACTTTTTAGACTTAGCATGTTATGGAATGCGAGGGTCGATATATAAGATATATGATGCCATTTATAATTAGATGAAACCATATATAATGATATATGGCATATATGAAGCCATATATAATCAGATATTAAATCGTATAAAAATAGATATAAATTCATATATAATTGGATATTCGTCTGTGTACTCATTGTGATATCATTCAGTGGTGTTCAGCCTGTTGCTCCTTCCGCCATTTGCTACCACAACAAATAATTGTTGTACAAAACAAGTTTAAAACAATGGTTTGCAAAACGACGGACTCCCGTTTTTTGGTCCGAATAATTCATGTGTTTGGTTATATCTTCATTAGACCTTGTCTTTTCGTAAATCGAATACTTTTGCAAACATATGCGAATCGAACAACACAGCGTTGAAGCTCGAGTTTGAATTCGTATAAATACAATAAACCATATCTGTGGTTGTTGCTTTACAACAAGTAGTTTTTACTGACTGCGGTATTGCTGATGGTATCGCTGCAATTTTGTTAGTCCTCAACCTTTGGAATTGTGATTTTTTTGGAAGAACGGTGTTCTTAAGAAGATTAGAGGAAAACAATGATTAGCAGATACTTACTAAAATAGTGTTATAATTAGTATTTCTTGGATTTTTGCTGCTAAAATTTTTGCTGGAAGGAGCAACTGGCTGAACACCACTGAATGATATAACACTTAGTTAAATAATAAAATAATCTTTTTTTTCGAATTTTCTGGCAATGAAATGTTTTGTTTATGAAAAAATATTTTTTTGTTTATATTTTTATTTTTAAAATTGATTTGTTGCAGGTTTCCTGCGTCAAAAGATTCTAGAAAAATAAAATTCAACATCGCGAGATGAGAACTGTGGTCGAATCTATAAATTCAATTTAATACATTTACGCGGGTCAAAAATTTATGGAGAATGACTGCAGTATGGATTTTTTAGACCATATTATTCAACTCGCGATGCTAAAGTTTCTTTTTTACTAAATTTGATCATAATTGCAATGATCAATTATTATATTACTAGCTGGACCCGTGCACGACTCGTGCAAAGATTTTGTGAATGCAAGGATGTGGAGCAATTTTATTAATATAAAACCTTTTTATTATTTATATCATGGACCCATGCTTCGATGTGGACGTTTTTTTATTGGTTTAATAAATGTAGTAAACAAAACAAAAATAATTCTCCGCTAATACGACTTTTCTCATAGACAAATCTCTCTCATACTGTGCTTCCCCGCAGAATTTTCCCGTAGAATTCTTCCCCGTAGAGTTTTTTCCAGTAGAAGTTTTAGTGTGGTGAGTTTAGGTGAGGTATATGTTGGTGTGGTGAGTTTTAGTGTGGTGAATTTTGGCCCCTTTGTCCAATCCAGGCCATCATTCCTTCCAGACCCTACCGTATCAGTGGTAAAAATTTCTATCAAATCGGATCAGTCGTTTAGACGGAGTATAATTTTATATAATCATTTTTTCACAGGTGTTTTAAATGTGTACATAAAATTTTAAATTTTTAGATAAAATATAGATTTTTAGATAAATTTTAGATTTTAGATAAAAATATAAAATTGTAAATTTTAAGATTTTTATATAAAATTTAAATTTATAAATAAAATGACAAAATTTTAAGATATTGTCTTAACGTGCTCAAGGTTAAGTCGGTACAAATTCGGTGTTTTGTACCAACAAATAAAACAACAAACAATTGGCAAAATGCATTGAGTGGCAGATCGTACAGCTGTTTCAGAGGAAACCAAACCCCTTCTTCAGCGATCTTTCTCTGCAGATTCTACATTTCAAGTCGCTTAAGTTTTCCTTCTCCAATAAACACAATAAGAATTATGTGCATTGAAGAAAGAACCAAAAGCAAAAATGCAAAAACTGCATCAACTCAAGATTTTGCCAAAGTTGTTGTTGCGTGCAGCAATTTGCTACGTATAGGCTGCAGGGTTTCCACAGAATCAAATACGTAGGCTGCACTTTGTATAAAAAATGTTTTTTTTATTATTTAAAAAAAATATATAAAAAATCCTAGAGATTTTAAACGCACGCCGTGTACTGCGTTAACAATTAATTGTTTTTGTTTTACGACCTCTTTTGATTATTTTAAGATATTGTCTTAACGTGCTCAAGGTCCAGTCGATACAAATTGAGTGTTTTGTACCAACAAATAAAACAACAAACAACTGGCAATATGCATTGATTGGCAGATCGTACAGCTGTTTCAGAGGCAGCCAAGCCCCTTCATCAGTGATTTTTCTCTACAGATTCTACATTTCAAGTCGCTTAAGTTTTCCTTCTCCAATAAACACAATAAGAATTATGTGCATTGAAGAAAGATTCAAAAGCAAAAATGCAAAACCTGCATCAACTCAAGATTTTGCCAAAGTTGTTGTTGCGTGCTGCAATTTGCTACGTATAGGCTGCAGATTTTCTACAGAATCAAATTTAAAATTTTTAATTAAAATATGTAATTTTTTTAAGTTCAAATATAAATAAAAGAGCAAAATTATGAGAAGTTGAAAATTATAAATTATTGGAATCAGTGCCACAACTGTATCTAATAACTGCTGAATTTTATCTGCTCAATTTGAAATTTTATCAGTGTAATTAAATATACTCTATTATTACAGATCAATTCATATTTTCATATTGAACAAATTATAAATTTAAAAGTCTAATAATTCAAATACCTTAAATATTGTATTCAATTTATTGCCGACTTGCCTCCATCCATAGGATGCTAGGAGTGACACAGGCTTGCTGAGCATCACGCTGCCATAACGTCACTTCTTCAAGTGTGGAATGTTATTAACCATACAGTACGTTGAGCACCTTTGGCATGTCCACTTTTGAATGAGTCATCATCGCTTGTTACCATCATAGGTGATTGAAGCTGTGAATCAAATTTTAAAAAATGCTTTATATTAAAAAAAATGTTTATACAAACTTCTCTGATTCGATGAAGCGCAGGCGAATTTTCTCAGACGATGCGAAACGAAAGTGTTTGAAACGTAACTGACCGCGACTATTATTTTCTTCAGATAGTCGCTAATGACGCATGGTCACTGTTAGCTTTTCCAAAATAAAAGTGAAACGAAAACTTATTTAAATTGCATAGCCATAAATAAATAAATAAATAAATAAATAAATAAATAAATAAATAAATAAAAGAGCAAAATTATGAGAAGTTGAAAATTATAAATTATTGGAATCAGTGCCACAACTGTATCTAATAACTGCTGAATTTTATCTGCTCAATTTGAAATTTTATCAGTGTAATTAAATATACTCTATTATTACAGATCAATTCATATTTTCATATTGAACAAATTATAAATTTAAAAGTCTAATAATTCAAATACCTTAAATATTGTATTCAATTTATTGCCGACTTGCCTCCATCCATAGGATGCTAGGAGTGACACAGGCTTGCTGAGCATCACGCTGCCATAACGTCACTTCTTCAAGTGTGGAATGTTATTAACCATACAGTACGTTGAGCACCTTTGGCATGTCCACTTTTGAATGAGTCATCATTGCTTGTTACCATCATAGGGGATTGAAGCTGTGAATCAAATTTTAAAAAATGCTTTATATTAAAAAAAATGTTTATACAAACTTCTCTGATTCGATGAAGCGCAGGCGAATTTTCTCAGACGATGCGAAACGACAGTGTTTGAAACGTAACTGACCGCGACTATTATTTTCTTCAGATAGTCGCTAATGACGCACGGTCACTGTTAGCTTTTTCAAAATAAAAGTGAAACGAAAACTTATTTAAATTGCATAGCCAAAAATGGCAACACTGGCCACACTCTCTAATGCAGTTAACAAGGGAGACTTTCAGCAATATATGCTTTAACTTCACTGACCACAACTGATTGATGAAGGCTAATATTGTCTTGCCCTTATGCGAGCAAGTGCGGAAATTCTTTGCGATAGGAAACAATTCACTAAACGAAGAAATGTTATTTTCAACTCATACCCAAGAATTAATTCTTACTACTCATTTACTTTTATGGCTGATAATTTTCAAACTACACATATAATTTCCGCTTGTTGTATTTAGCTACAATTATACAAAATATTGTTTATATAATATACACATATTAATACAATTCAAAAACTTACATTTTAAACTTACATGCGCGTCACACGAAAATTTTCATTTAAATAAAATATTATTTGTTATTTAAGTCAATGACAAAAGAAAAAATCGGTAACCATTTTTATAAAATTTTCTCTGGAATGAATATTGAAAAAGGAAACGATTGATTTGACACAAAATTCGTGTACGACATGATACAACTACCAGGTAGTTGTAACAAAATTTGTTCCCTCTCAACTAAAAATGTAAACAAATAGAAAATAAAAACAAATGAAAATGACATCAAATTTAATATTAAAATTTTTTAAAAAAGGATTGTTATGCAACAGGCATCAGAGCTTTTTAGTTTTGTGGTTCCATAAGTTTATAACCCGATCGGAAATTTTCTTTCTCGTACTTCATACAATGCCCAGAAAAATTCCCTACGCACACTTGAATAATTTTTTTTTTTTAAAAAACCGTTCGTTGCGAGCTCGGCCTTGAAGTTTTCCCGGCACCTTCGTGAAGTCGGGTCACGAAATATAAAAGCGCAAGCTCGCAACCGTGCTCCAAGAACACAAACTGCAGCACCAAACCACAAAACCAATGATGATACGCCGTGCAAGGGCGATGGCAATCATTGTATAAGCAGATACTTCGCACCAGCGCTGGCAAATATTACAGTTAACGATGGTCACGTGTGCTCAATCATGTCAAACGTTCCAATATATTGAAATACATGCGATGTTTAATGATGACTTCAAAAGCAGCTTCATTTTAATTTAAGGTCCATTCATATCAGACAGCACGTTGCGTATCATGCACATAGCGTATCAGTACATTTTATATGAGAATGTTCATATCATGCGTTTTGGGTCCGTTCATGCACGTATCGTATTTGCAGGAGCCTTCCGCATGCATTGTTGTAGAAATATAAAATATTTACTGCTTTTTCTTGTTTTTATTACAACATTTTTGAGATTGTAGTGATATTGTAGTATTTTTGAATTATTTTTTTTACAAGACTACCCATTTTTTAAACGTAAAAAATTTAAATTAAATAAAATTTATATAAAAGTCTCCGGCGCACAATGTAACCATTTTCATCAATAAACAATTGCAACAAGATCGCAGCCCAAATTAAATCGAAACGGCAGCATCAACTCGCCATCGAAATGGCGACACATGAAATGGTGGCACACGAAACCCAACGATTCCACTCCAAATGTGCCCATAGCTACTGCGCTATAGCCAAGATGAATGTTGAAGTTACATGGATAGGACTTAATGGAAATGGTGGTCTCGCATGATACTGTTCTCCAGCATGGATAAATTGTCAAGAGGTGTCAGCCAGGCAACGCACACGTAGCGATGGAAATCTATAGATTTCAGAACAACAGAATCAAGATGATAATTTGAGAACTATTATATTGTTCCAAACTAAATAATGCTAAGTAAACTTAGACGAGCATTAGATGAATATATGTCCGAGCAAAAACATGCTAAGTCGACTTAGGTGACTAAATCATTAATGTTTATATAGACATAACTATGATAAGTCATTTTAAACTATGATGGAAAAGATATTCAATAAAGCAGAATATACAATAAAAATTCCATTAAAATTCTGTGATAAACAGTGTCAAAACCAACTTTCTATCTGTGATAGTTCGGGAGAAAATGACAAAAAACTTTGAAGGCTTCTCCTGGAAAACGCACTTTTTAGACTTAGCATGTTATGGAATGCGAGGGTCGATATATAAGATATATGATGCCATTTATAATTAGATGAAACCATATATAATGATATATGGCATATATGAAGCCATATATAATCAGATATTAAATAGTATAAAAATAGATATAAATTCATATATAATTGGATATTCGTCTGTGTACTCATTGTGATATCATTCAGTGGTGTTCAGCCTGTTGCTCCTTCCGCCATTTGCTACCACAACAAATAATTGTTGTACAAAACAAGTTTAAAACAATGGTTTGCAAAACGACGGACTCCCGTTTTTTGGTCCGAATAATTCATGTGTTTGGTTATATCTTCATTAGACCTTGTCTTTTCGTAAATCGAATACTTTTGCAAACATATGCGAATCGAACAACACAGCGTTGAAGCTCGAGTTTGAATTCGTATAAATACAATAAACCATATCTGTGGTTGTTGCTTTACAACAAGTAGTTTTTACTGACTGCGGTATTGCTGATGGTATCGCTGCAATTTTGTTAGTCCTCAACCTTTGGAATTGTGATTTTTTTGGAAGAACGGTGTTCTTAAGAAGATTAGAGGAAAACAATGATTAGCAGATACTTACTAAAATAGTGTTATAATTAGTATTTCTTGGATTTTTGCTGCTAAAATTTTTGCTGGAAGGAGCAACTGGCTGAACACCACTGAATGATATAACACTTAGTTAAATAATAAAATAATCTTTTTTTTCGAATTTTCTGGCAATGAAATGTTTTGTTTATGAAAAAATATTTTTTTGTTTATATTTTTATTTTTAAAATTGATTTGTTGCAGGTTTCCTGCGTCAAAAGATTCTAGAAAAATAAAATTCAACATCGCGAGATGAGAACTGTGGTCGAATCTATAAATTCAATTTAATACATTTACGCGGGTCAAAAATTTATGGAGAATGACTGCAGTATGGATTTTTTAGACCATATTATTCAACTCGCGATGCTAAAGTTTCTTTTTTACTAAATTTGATCATAATTGCAATGATCAATTATTATATTACTAGCTGGACCCGTGCACGACTCGTGCAAAGATTTTGTGAATGCAAGGATGTGGAGCAATTTTATTAATATAAAACCTTTTTATTATTTATATCATGGACCCATGCTTCGATGTGGACGTTTTTTTATTGGTTTAATAAATGTAGTAAACAAAACAAAAATAATTCTCCGCTAATACGACTTTTCTCATAGACAAATCTCTCTCATACTGTGCTTCCCCGCAGAATTTTCCCGTAGAATTCTTCCCCGTAGAGTTTTTTCCAGTAGAAGTTTTAGTGTGGTGAGTTTAGGTGAGGTATATGTTGGTGTGGTGAGTTTTAGTGTGGTGAATTTTGGCCCCTTTGTCCAATCCAGCCCATCATTCCTTCTAGACCCTACCGTATCAGTGGTAAAAATTTCTATCAAATCGGATCAGTCGTTTAGACGGAGTATAATTTTATATAATCATTTTTTCACAGGTGTTTTAAATGTGTACATAAAATTTTAAATTTTTAGATAAAATATAGATTTTTAGATAAATTTTAGATTTTAGATAAAAATATAAAATTGTAAATTTTAAGATTTTTATATAAAATTTAAATTTATAAATAAAATGACAAAATTTTAAGATATTGTCTTAACGTGCTCAAGGTTAAGTCGGTACAAATTCGGTGTTTTGTACCAACAAATAAAACAACAAACAATTGGCAAAATGCATTGAGTGGCAGATCGTACAGCTGTTTCAGAGGAAACCAAACCCCTTCTTCAGCGATCTTTCTCTGCAGATTCTACATTTCAAGTCGCTTAAGTTTTCCTTCTCCAATAAACACAATAAGAATTATGTGCATTGAAGAAAGAACCAAAATCAAAAATGCAAAAACTGCATCAACTCAAGATTTTGCCAAAGTTGTTGTTGCGTGCAGCAATTTGCTACGTATAGGCTGCAGGGTTTCCACAGAATCAAATACGTAGGCTGCACTTTGTATAAAAAATGTTTTTTTTATTATTTAAAAAAAATATATAAAAAATCCTAGAGATTTTAAACGCACGCCGTGTACTGCGTTAACAATTAATTGTTTTTGTTTTACGACCTCTTTTGATTATTTTAAGATATTGTCTTAACGTGCTCAAGGTCCAGTCGATACAAATTGAGTGTTTTGTACCAACAAATAAAACAACAAACAACTGGCAATATGCATTGATTGGCAGATCGTACAGCTGTTTCAGAGGCAGCCAAGCCCCTTCATCAGTGATTTTTCTCTACAGATTCTACATTTCAAGTCGCTTAAGTTTTCCTTCTCCAATAAACACAATAAGAATTATGTGCATTGAAGAAAGATTCAAAAGCAAAAATGCAAAACCTGCATCAACTCAAGATTTTGCCAAAGTTGTTGTTGCGTGCTGCAATTTGCTACGTATAGGCTGCAGATTTTCTACAGAATCAAATTTAAAATTTTTAATTAAAATATGTAATTTTTTTAAGTTCAAATATAAATAAAAGAGCAAATTTATGAGAAGTTGAAAATTATAAATTATTGGAATCAGTGCCACAACTGTATCTAATAACTGCTGAATTTTATCTGCTCAATTTGAAATTTTATCAGTGTAATTAAATATACTCTATTATTACAGATCAATTCATATTTTCATATTGAACAAATTATAAATTTAAAAGTCTAATAATTCAAATACCTTAAATATTGTATTCAATTTATTGCCGACTTGCCTCCATCCATAGGATGCTAGGAGTGACACAGGCTTGCTGAGCATCACGCTGCCATAACGTCACTTCTTCAAGTGTGGAATGTTATTAACCATACAGTACGTTGAGCACCTTTGGCATGTCCACTTTTGAATGAGTCATCATCGCTTGTTACCATCATAGGTGATTGAAGCTGTGAATCAAATTTTAAAAAAT
Source organism: Dryomyza anilis (assembly GCA_951804985.1). NCBI lineage: Eukaryota > Metazoa > Arthropoda > Insecta > Diptera > Dryomyzidae > Dryomyza > Dryomyza anilis. The sequence continues at coordinate 52,321,510 of OX638131.1, read as the reverse complement.
GCTTTATATTAAAAAAAATGTTTATACAAACTTCTCTGATTCGATGAAGCGCAGGCGAATTTTCTCAGACGATGCGAAACGAAAGTGTTTGAAACGTAACTGACCGCGACTATTATTTTCTTCAGATAGTCGCTATTGACGCATGGTCACTGTTAGCTTTTCCAAAATAAAAGTGAAACGAAAACTTATTTAAATTTCATAGCCATAAATAAATAAATAAATAAATAAATAAATAAATAAAAGAGCAAAATTATGAGAAGTTGAAAATTATAAATTATTGGAATCAGTGCCACAACTGTATCTAATAACTGCTGAATTTTATCTGCTCAATTTGAAATTTTATCAGTGTAATTAAATATACTCTATTATTACAGATCAATTCATATTTTCATATTGAACAAATTATAAATTTAAAAGTCTAATAATTCAAATACCTTAAATATTGTATTCAATTTATTGCCGACTTGCCTCCATCCATAGGATGCTAGGAGTGACACAGGCTTGCTGAGCATCACGCTGCCATAACGTCACTTCTTCAAGTGTGGAATGTTATTAACCATACAGTACGTTGAGCACCTTTGGCATGTCCACTTTTGAATGAGTCATCATCGCTTGTTACCATCATAGGTGATTGAAGCTGTGAATCAAATTTTAAAAAATGCTTTATATTAAAAAAAATGTTTATACAAACTTCTCTGATTCGATGAAGCGCAGGCGAATTTTCTCAGACGATGCGAAACGAAAGTGTTTGAAACGTAACTGACCGCGACTATTATTTTCTTCAGATAGTCGCTAATGACGCATGGTCACTGTTAGCTTTTCCAAAATAAAAGTGAAACGAAAACTTATTTAAATTGCATAGCCATAAATAAATAAATAAATAAATAAATAAATAAATAAAAGAGCAAAATTATGAGAAGTTGAAAATTATAAATTATTGGAATCAGTGCCACAACTGTATCTAATAACTGCTGAATTTTATCTGCTCAATTTGAAATTTTATCAGTGTAATTAAATATACTCTATTATTACAGATCAATTCATATTTTCATATTGAACAAATTATAAATTTAAAAGTCTAATAATTCAAATACCTTAAATATTGTATTCAATTTATTGCCGACTTGCCTCCATCCATAGGATGCTAGGAGTGACACAGGCTTGCTGAGCATCACGCTGCCATAACGTCACTTCTTCAAGTGTGGAATGTTATTAACCATACAGTACGTTGAGCACCTTTGGCATGTCCACTTTTGAATGAGTCATCATTGCTTGTTACCATCATAGGTGATTGAAGCTGTGAATCAAATTTTAAAAAATGCTTTATATTAAAAAAAATGTTTATACAAACTTCTCTGATTCGATGAAGCGCAGGCGAATTTTCTCAGACGATGCGAAACGACAGTGTTTGAAACGTAACTGACCGCGACTATTATTTTCTTCAGATAGTCGCTAATGACGCACGGTCACTGTTAGCTTTTTCAAAATAAAAGTGAAACGAAAACTTATTTAAATTGCATAGCCAAAAATGGCAACACTGGCCACACTCTCTAATGCAGTTAACAAGGGAGACTTTCAGCAATATATGCTTTAACTTCACTGACCACAACTGATTGATGAAGGCTAATATTGTCTTGCCCTTATGCGAGCAAGTGCGGAAATTCTTTGCGATAGGAAACAATTCACTAAACGAAGAAATGTTATTTTCAACTCATACCCAAGAATTAATTCTTACTACTCATTTACTTTTATGGCTGATAATTTTCAAACTACACATATAATTTCCGCTTGTTGTATTTAGCTACAATTATACAAAATATTGTTTATATAATATACACATATTAATACAATTCAAAAACTTACATTTTAAACTTACATGCGCGTCACACGAAAATTTTCATTTAAATAAAATATTATTTGTTATTTAAGTCAATGACAAAAGAAAAAATCGGTAACCATTTTTATAAAATTTTCTCTGGAATGAATATTGAAAAAGGAAACGATTGATTTGACACAAAATTCGTGTACGACATGATACAACTACAAGGTAGTTGTAACAAAATTTGTTCCCTCTCAACTAAAAATGTAAACAAATAGAAAATAAAAACAAATGAAAATGACATCAAATTTAATATTAAAATTTTTTAAAAAAGGATTGTTATGCAACAGGCATCAGAGCTTTTTAGTTTTGTGGTTCCATAAGTTTATAACCCGATCGGAAATTTTCTTTCTCGTACTTCATACAATGCCCAGAAAAATTCCCTACGCACACTTGAATAATTTTTTTTTTTAAAAAACCGTTCGTTGCGAGCTCGGCCTTGAAGTTTTCCCGGCACCTTCGTGAAGTCGGGTCACGAAATATAAAAGCGCAAGCTCGCAACCGTGCTCCAAGAACACAAACTGCAGCACCAAACCACAAAACCAATGATGATACGCCGTGCAAGGGCGATGGCAATCATTGTATAAGCAGATACTTCGCACCAGCGCTGGCAAATATTACAGTTAACGATGGTCACGTGTACTCAATCATGTCAAACGTTCCAATATATTGAAATACATGCGATGTTTAATGATGACTTCAAAAGCAGCTTCATTTTAATTTAAGGTCCATTCATATCAGACAGCACGTTGCGTATCATGCACATAGCGTATCAGTACATTTTATATGAGAATGTTCATATCATGCGTTTTGGGTCCGTTCATGCACGTATCGTATTTGCAGGAGCCTTCCGCATGCATTGTTGTAGAAATATAAAATATTTACTGCTTTTTCTTGTTTTTATTACAACATTTTTGAGATTGTAGTGATATTGTAGTATTTTTGAATTATTTTTTTTACAAGACTACCCATTTTTTAAACGTAAAAAATTTAAATTAAATAAAATTTATATAAAAGTCTCCGGCGCACAATGTAACCATTTTCATCAATAAACAATTGCAACAAGATCGCAGCCCAAATTAAATCGAAACGGCAGCATCAACTCGCCATCGAAATGGCGACACATGAAATGGTGGCACACGAAACCCAACGATTCCACTCCAAATGTGCCCATAGCTACTGCGCTATAGCCAAGATGAATGTTGAAGTTACATGGATAGGACTTAATGGAAATGGTGGTCTCGCATGATACTGTTCTCCAGCATGGATAAATTGTCAAGAGGTGTCAGCCAGGCAACGCACACGTAGCGTTGTATGTGTCTTCAACTCACAATCGTGTGTATTTAAGCCTTGTATCATATACAGATTGTAGCCGCGGTAGCTCAGTGGTTAGCGCGTTGGACTGGGAGCCGAAAGATCCCGGTTCAAGCATGGACTGGGGCTAACAACATCTTTTCATAGAAACATTTTTCTATACCGCGCTACCTCTCGGCAGTATATGGCAAACCTACGAGAGTAAAACATTGCCTATGAAAAGCTCTCACTCGACGTTCGGATTCGGCAATAAACTCTAGGTCCCACCACTTTGAGTACAAATATAACACGCTCAGCTCAAAATAGTGAGAGAGCTCGGCCTAAGTTCTTATAAAACTGTAGTGCCAAACTATTATTATTATCATATACAGATTATAATATATGTAACAAATAAATTAATTTAATGACAAATTTATTTAATTCTAAATAAATGTACTACAAAAACTTTTGCAAGCAGGCTGCTACCAAGATTCTTGATCGAAATGATGTTGTATTTGTAGAGGCAGCAGCCAAGTTTGCAACAACACTAAACTTGGCGCACAAGACCTCGGGCGAGAAAATGAAGCCAAAGCGGTAGACTTGGCTACGATAAAATGGAAATGTTGAATATATTGAGTAAAGTGGCCTCGGAGGTTCCGAAGACTGGCGACGCTCGTTATGATTGGTATATCCAGGATGATTTCAATATATGGTGATAGGATGATGATGTATTGTGGTGTGATGACACTGGAGATCGCACTTTGATTCCATCACTTTTTCGGGGATCTCATCAAATCGCTCATGGCCGACGATTTCTCCAGGTGAATCTTATTCTCCAATTCTGCATCTACTTGGGCCCAATATTGACAGCGCCGACAATGAAGCATTATGGTTATTCAAAGAAAAGTGGACCACTTTAATGAAACATGACATCCATGCTGCTTTGCTCTCTTTAACCACCTTTTAGCAATTTGTAAAATTATTAATTATGCACTCGAAAGAAAAAAAACACATTTGTTAATAAATTTTAAATATGTTGACAGTAAACAAAAGTGTTGTCGGTTTATGAAAAATGTATAAATGGAGTTTACATTTTACAACCCCGAGTACGTTTGCATGATGCTGATATGAAAACATTTGCATGAACGGGCATAATACGCTACGTGCATTATACGCAACGTGCTGTCTGATATGAATGGACCTTTATAAATCAACAAAAACAAAAAAAGTTGAATAAAAAAAAGCAAAAGTCTTAATAAAAAAAGTCTTCTGACATTTCGGTAGACACGGAAGTAGAACAATAATAAATTTATCTTTTTATTCTAGTACCTTATCATTGTATCATGGTGTACGAGAAAAATCAGAGCTGAAATCACACTGGGTTATGACACAACTACCAGGTAGTAGTAACAAAAGTTGCTCTCTCTCAACTAAAATTTAAACAAATAGAAAATAAAAACAAATGAAAATGACATTAAATTTAAAATTAAAACATTCAAAAGTAAAACATTGCTAAAGTAAAAAAAAAATAGATTGGTATGCAACGGGAACTAGGGCTTTTTAATTTTTCGGTTCTGGACGTTATTAACCCGATACAATGCCACGAACATTTCCGAACGCATGGGGAAATCCAGGGGCTGCACACTTGCCTCACTTTTTTTTTACAAAAAGCCCTTCGTTGCACCTACATGCATACGGGTCATGAAATAAAAAAGCACAATCTCGCAATCGTGCTCCAAAACACAAACTGTAGCATCTCAAAAACAATGATGAAACGCAGGGCAACTGCGATGGCAATCATTGCGTGAGCAAATATTTCGCTACAACGCTAGCAAATATTACAGCTAACGAAGGGCATGTTTAATATAGTGCCGTTCAAATGTATTGAAATACCGTCGATGACGGCTTGAAAAGCAGTTTCATTTAATTTTTCAAAATAATTAAACATAAACTAAAATTATAGAAGTTAGAAAAGGAAATAAAAAATACAAAAGTCTTGATACAAATTTTTATCAAGACTTTTAAATGTTCAAAAAAGTTTGTCAGTACTCCGGGACTTCTGATATTTCGGTAGGCACAAAAATAAACAAGAATAAATTTCTCTTTTTATTATAGTACCTTATCATTGTAATTTTGGATAGCTCAAAAAATTTGAGAAATTTTCTGCCCATGTATGCCTTTTTTTTATTTGTCAATGCCCGCAAACGTTATTTAATACTTATTTGTTTTTATTTTCAAATTCTTATTTGTATGCCGTAAAATCTCATTTCAATCAAGGATTGAAACCGCAACCTAAACCGATATCCATTTAAAACCGTTTCATTTTTAAAACCGAAACCGTAACCGAAACCGTTATACGAAAATCTGAAATAAACCGATATCCAAAACCGATATAAACGGTTTTGGTTTTATACCGGTTTAAAACGGTTTTTAAAAAAGTACAAAAAGAAACAGAAAAACATATTTTATTTTATATAGACGATCTTAAGTAAAATGTCATTAATTAAAATTTGGAGTTCCCAAAATAAACATTTTTGGTTGTACACGTTGTTTTTTGAGAAACGATATTTCCAAAACAACGGTATTTGGTCTAAAATTTGTTTTTTGTTTCATTAATCGAATTAACAACAAAACACCAGCAACTCCAAGCAAAATTTTTACGTTAAAAAATGATTCAAATTTTAATAATATTGGTTTTTTCTTTATTTTATTAGTAAAATATATAGGGGAGCTTGGGGTAAAGTGGAACAAGTTTTGAAAAGTTCATTTGAATATTTTTTAAATTCTTTTAAAGGATCTATTCAATAGAATACCATTTATAAGTCTTCTAATGGATTTTTGACTGATGTTTCAAAACAGCTCAATTTCGGACATAAACAAAACAATGGTAATGCAAGAAAAATGTAAAAACAAGTTTCAAATTCTTAACATCTCAGTAACTATTTAAGGAAATACGAAAAATTAAGTGCAAGTTCGACAAGTTTAAACATTTCAAGTATAAGGCAGATATTTGTTTACATTAGTGATGATTAAAAATTTCTTGTTCTTGCATTTTTTTTTTGCAAGAACAAAAACGAGAACAAGATCGAGATTTTGCAAAAAAGAATAAGAGCAAGTGATTTTAATGTCTTTATTATGTTTTTAAGGTAATAATGATATACAAAATAATTCATGATATTACTTAATATTGAACAACAAGTAACAATGGCAAGCGTGCAAAATATTTATGAACGGAACCGTAATGAAGATGTTTTTGTCAATTCTAAAGAATATAAGCATCTTAAAAATAAGGCCTGTGAAGCACTTTTGAAGCGGTAAATAGCTTTAAAAGTGCTTCAAAAGTCGCTTCAAAAAGATTAAACAGACAAAACAATGTTTTTCTCTTTTCTTCGCTACGCTTGTTCGTACATCGATTATGCATATACACTGTGCTATGCACATTATTATTTTTGTTTTACTTTTATATATAGTTTTTTTGTTAATTGTAAAATCATGAAGTAATAAAAAATAATATATGAACATTTTACAGTGTGATATATTTAGCTGATATATTGCTTTTTGTGTTTTTCTTTTTTCTCAAATCCGCTGATTCGTTTGAAAGTGCAACAACAACAAAAATGCGAATAAAGAAGCATCCAAGCTTTTGATAGAATTTTTGGCGGGAAATTTTTTGTACCACAAGAGAACTCGTTGTTGTTGCCAACTAGAGAGCTGTACTAGATACATACATGTAGTGTGGTGCCATGCGACTGTTCGTTGTCATGCGTCTGTTTGTTGCCATGCGATGATACGGGATAGCAACGAAGAGTTGTCGTTGTGAAAGTGTGTGTATAATAATCGTAATCTTTATTGTTATATTCTCTTCTTTCTGTTAGTATTCGCTTTGTAGCATTTGAGTTTGTGTTCGCATGGTGTTCGCAAAGAAAAATGTTACTATGCAAGATATTATTTGAGTTCTCTTGACATGCGGTATGTGTAGCATACGGATTTTTATACCCTACACTAAGAGTGAAAGGGTATATTCAGTTTGGTACGCCGTTTGTAACACCCAGAAGGAAGCATCTCCGGTATGGAAAAGTATATATATTCTTGATTAGCACGACCTCCTGAGTCGATTTAGCGATGTCCGTCTGTCTGTCCGTCTGTCTGTCTGTTGAAATCCCTACTACTTTTAAAATTGAAGAGCTAGATAAATGAAACTTATAACTTAGATTACTAATATACCTACGCTGTATGTGCGAGTCCATTGTGACCTATGATCCGACCACTTATGTTCAAATACCTCATATAAAATGTACATATAAAGATCAATTTTTATGTATACGTGCTTAGGTAAACTTTTTTGGTCAAATATATATTGATATCATCCTTAAATACATGATAATAATGTTTTCCGGCGAAAAGACTTGTAGTTCACCAAAAAAAATCGAAATTCGGTACACCTACCCATTTGTAAATATGGCTATCAAATGAATGGAAATTCTTCAGCGATTGAATGTTTGTAGTTATTTTCAGGATTCGTATACCCTGGTGACCTATATATCACTTTGAATGGTAACCACACATATGTGTAGGGTATTTATAGTCGGCTTAGACCGACTATAATTTTGATAATCCTAACTATCATAATTACACCTACTTTAAAATTTCCCATGTGATCTAACCTTCCCAACTGGTTTAATCTGTGACGAAAACAGATATATGCCTATACGAAATATTCCTTATATTTATTGTATAGTAGAACGAAAAGTCACCAAACACATTTTTATGAAAAACAAAATTTTCGAGTTTATTGATTAATATTATAAAAAGTAATTGATGCATTTTTAAAGATTTACATTTTCTTATCAATTGACAGATACATAAAGAAGTTTGTAAAAAAATATTTAGCATTTTGAAAATGTATTTGATGACTTTTCGTTCATTTTATTATGGCCTTGAGATTTTAAATTGTCTCGTCAACATCTCTTGATTTATACAATTATTTTTTATTAGTTAATTCTTGTTAAAATATAATTCAAATTTTTAGATTATTGGATTTTTTTATTTGTTAGTAAAATGTTGAAGAAATTGAAAAAATATGGAAAATAAGAAACTTAAATACAATTAGTGTTCAAATTCTATTCGTTTTCATAATTAATATGCAGTTTAAGATATTTGTCTTCGATCTTTTATTTAAAATTTAAAAGATTAAGATTACCATTTCTTGCCTTGCTCTTGCGAACGATCATTACTAGTTTACATATATTACAGTTCACAGAATTGTTGAAATTTAATTTCTTTGACTTTTATGGATGAAAATTTTACAAAATTCTTCTTTGCAATTCAGAACATATCTCATGTGAAGTCAAAATGTTGCTTTTCATTGGTTTGTGGTCACGAAATTTTAAATTAATTTTTTTTCTTGGCGTAATCAATTAAATAATTCATATAACACAATATTTTTACTAAAATAACAACAAACATTGTTTAAATTACGTTTTCCACTTTACCCCAATATCATAATTTGAACATAATTTAGCACCATATAAAAAATGTAAAATTATTTGATACATATGGAAATAAAGAAAATTTATACAAAAACCGAAATCAAAACCGAAACCGTAACTTGGAACCGGTATACCGAAACCGTTTCGTTACAAAAACTTAAAACCGAAACCGAAACGCAGAAAAAACCGAAATCGAAACCGTTATTCGTTTAGGTTTCAATCCTTGATTTCAATATATATATTTTTTATTGTTTATACTTTTTTAATAAACAAAAATGACAGAATTAAAAGTCAATGTGAAATTATTCACAAACACATATTAGAAAATCAAAAATGATTTCCATGGCAAATGCAAGTACTGAATTTTTGGGACAACAAATTCGACTCAATGGCTGACTAAACTAAAATTGTCGGTAATGCAGTGTTCGACTTTTCAAGTTATATAATTTTGGAACATAGTAAATAGACATATGATAATCGATTGATTATGAACTTTAACAATTACCGGTTGCATGTTGGAGATCGAATGGAAAGCCGTTCAATTTAGTTTAGTCAGCAATTTAGTTTAGTCAACAATTTAGTCGCAGAGAGATCAAAGATCCTTCTTCGTCATTTCTAAAATGTGAAGAAAAATTGATTTTTATATGAATAGTTTTGAATTGGTATCGAGTATTCTTACATATTTTGTTCATTTTATCCATCTTTGATCACATTTGTTTTTTTTAATACTTTTTATGTAAACTTGAATTTAAAACGTTTTATTTATTTGTATTACGTAGGTTATTTTATAGTATTTTATAACTTGCTATTACATAAACACGCCGAACTTGAAGAAGTGTTCTAGATGTAGGTAATACAATTTTAGTTAAAAAGTTATTTACATATTTTATTAATTAAGTAATACAATTTAAAGTACATTCTTTTTATTACACAGGTAATTGAATTTCAATGAAACCATTTGTATTCAATCAAGTGAAATTTAATTTTAAATCAATACCATTGCAGTTAAATGATTTCGAAAACGTTCTCGATATCGATTTGTGCAAACCATTTGTTTATGCGGATGACATACTTTCTTTATTTACTGGACAGCACCGATGTACTGCAAAATGTATTCAAATATACCCTTTTAAATGTGTCATCATGGTTAGCTTATAATGGTTGCTAAATGCACACTTAGACCAAAATAGGTCCATTGTGATACCAGGGATATATTTCCTATTACTCCTCGTTGAACCATTTTGTGCTTTTGACAAAGCTAAGTATATGTTTTATTTCGATGTTGGAAATATCGTTCAGGTTTCCTAGGAAGTGATAGCCGAAACATTAGTTCCTTTTGTGCGAAAGGACTGGGTATGTAAAAAGGAGGTACAGAGTGGTTTCTTCTTCGTCCATACAGCTCCTACAAAAGTCAGGAGCTCGTACACCCAATCTAGTTGCGTGTCTGCCTATTATACAGTAGCCAGTAATAACTCCAACGATTGTGCTAATGTATTTCCTATTTATCATCAGCAGTTGTTTAGATCTCTTTGAGTCTAATTTAGGCCAAACTTGTTTGGTGGTGGAACAGGTTGTACCACATGCCCATCAATTATTTGTTTTCGTTATCATGTCTTGCTCCAGTACGAGTTTTCACGTTGATAGGGAAATATCCAGATTGATCATCTCAGGCTGGATGTGAAGTGTGGTTCCCTATGATGTCCCTGTGCCGTGGCAACCAGTACAGGTGTATATTGAACTGGTTAGCCATCTCCATCAGAGATAAGCGGAAGTCGTGGGCAACTTTTGACGTTAGGATCTCGGATATTACGGATTTGATAGCGGCTTGACTATCGATGAAAATACTAATAATATTTTCGGATACTACATTTCATCTTAGCAGGCCATCTTTTATAGCCATGATTTCTGCTTGAAATACACCGCAATGGTCCGGCAGACGGAAGGCTATACCCACATTATACCTTACCGTCCAGCGTAGAGTTTTCGATATAGAATTGAAGAGAGTTTCCCGTTGTAAATGTGCCTATTTCCCAGTCTTCTCTAGGGGGTATAGTTGCCTTAAAGCCCCTTGCGAGGGTTGAAAGTACATAGTCCATATGTTTAAGTATACTTGATAACAGAGCTGTAAAAGTTGGATTACGATTACTTTTGATTACGATTACTAAAGAATCGTAATCAAAAATTTTGATTACGACTCTTAGGGACAGTTTTTCAGTGCTCGTTTAAACGTAGTTTAAACTCCGTTTAATTAATTTTCTCTTTAAATTAAACGTCGTTTAATTTTGTAAGCAGTTTTTCAGTGATAGATTAAAATGAATACAGACAATACATATGGCACCACAGGCAAATGACAAATAATTCCTTCGATTTTGACTTCTGATAAATGTCATTCAAAATTAAATAAATAAAAAAATTGTTTCACGAAAATAACTACTTTTTTTTGATTATTTCTATTTTTCTTGATTATTTTTTGATTATCAAATAATCGAAAAATAATCTAACAAAAATAGAAATAATCAAAAAAAAAGTAGTATGATTACTTTTTTTGATTATTTTCAAATAATCAAAAAAAAAGTAGTCGGATTACTTTTTTTGATTATTTTCAAATAATCAAAAAAAAGGTAGTCGGATTACTAGTTTTCGATTATTTTAAAGTAGTCGTGAAAACAATCAAAAAATGTACTAAGAATTAAATTAATTTTTAATAGATTTGTATTGTCGTGTATCCCCTATGCATGTTCCGCCACTGGTTTGAAGCAGTTAGGAGAATTACTGTGCATGCTGCCATTTGTTTTCCTATAGTGTCTATTGGAATGAGATGTTAAAGCATGTCAGAGACCGTGTTTTTAGCGCACCATAGTGCATAATCAGGCATTTCTTTGTAGTCCTCATTGAGGAGTGCCTCTATTAACAAAACGTTTGACAGTGGAAGATCCCAGTTTAGAGTTAATAACCTTATCAGCATTTGGTATATTAACACACTTAAAGACTCCTCCATTCACAGATTTATTATTGCACTTGTTATTATTATAGTTGATAACTGTTCATAATAGTAGCCGCACCATTTAAAGCAATTCTCTGCTTCCAATATTTTTAAAAAAACAAACAAAAGTGGTTAGGAGCTCATGCAAAAAAAACTATTTTTTGAAATAAATTCTCAAATTATCATTATTTTTGTAACCGTGGTAATTAAAAGTTTGTTTTCATAGTGGTGCACAACTATACACGCATTTAATAAATACCACAAAATGACACATTATTTTAAGTTGGACTTAATTTATATTATTTTAATAATGAGTATTGCCTTCTCGATTATGAATAAGCTGAAATATTCTTTATTCTAAACGTATTCGCACTTCTTCACCAATTGACTCCCAAGCTTCATTCACATCCATTTTTAAACGTGAAATTTTTTTCGTATTGATTGTTTTTTACAGTCTGGGGAATGTGATTCTAGCCATAAGCTAGTCTCTTTGCCATAGAGAAGCATTATTATGATGTAATGTGATATTTTTTGTACTATTTTTCTCTAAATTCTCATCATCGATGTGTATTCTCCAGAGTCAATACTCGTGTATGGGAATGCTAACTTTAGTATACCATTAACACAACATAAATATTACAAATAATCTTACAAAATGAATCGACAAAATGAAACATTTTTTTTTCGATGAGAAAACGTTTAATTTGTGCGAATTAGTTAATAGCATGCCAAAAAGAATATTTGAGCTTATTCATAATCAAGAAGGCAATACTCATTATTAAAATAGTTAAAATGAGGTGTAATTTGAGGTATTTATTAAAAAAAGCACCTAAGGTTGTGCACCACTATGAAAACAAACTTTTAATTACCACGGTTACAAAAATAAAGATAATTTGAGATTTTTTTTCAAGAAATAGTTTTTTTTTGCATGAGCTCCTAACCACTTTTATTTGTTTTTAAAAGTATTTTTTGGACCACAGTGTATAAGACCCTATCATGACTGGAGAAGCGAACGTACGTGGCGAGGCGAACCAACGAATAAAGCTTCACAGCTTCCATTCGCCAGACGAATGAAGTTCAGGCGAATGATATTTACGTTCGCATGAATTTTACGTTCGCTTTAGTTTACTTTTTCTGGCGAATAAAGTATAGAGAATGGAAGCTGTGATAGCTTTTTAACGTTCGCTTCGCCAAGCACATTCGCTTCGGCAGTCATGATAGGGCCCTAAAATTTTCATTTCAATTAGAAAACACAAAGGCAAATACAGTTGTGAGTGGTATTCTTTAAATTATGTCTTTAAGCCTTTTTGATCGCCTTGTGATTTAAGAACAATACAATACTTTTATTATTTACATATATTTATATGAGGGGCCCGTGCTTAGCTGTTGAAGTTTTTTTATTGGTTTTATAAATGTGGTAACCAAATAATTCTCCGCCAAAACAACTTTTCTCAAAGACAATTCTTTCTCAGACTGCGCTTCTCCGCAGAATTATTCCCAGTAGAAATCTTCCCCGTAAAATCCACATAGAACGCTTTCCCGAAGTTTTAGTGTGGTGGGTTTTAATGTAGAAAGTTTCGGTGTGATAAGTTTCGGTGTGGTGAGTTTAGATGTGGTGAAATTTGAAGTGGTGAGTTTAATTGTGGTTAGTTTTGGTGTGGTGAGTTTTAGTGTGGTGAGTTTTAGTGTGGTGAATTTTAATGTGGTGAAATTTTAGTGTAGTGAGTTTTAGTATGGTGAGTTTTAGTGTGGTGAAATTTTAGTGTGGTGACTTTAAGTGTGGTGTTTTTAAGTGTGGTGAGTTTTAGTGTGGTCAATTATAGTGTGGTGGGTTTTAGTGTGGTGAATTTTAATGTGGCATGTTTTAGTGTGGCGTGTTTTAGTGTAGCGAGTTTTAGTGTGGTGAATTTTATTGTGGTGAGTTTTAGTGTGATGAATTTTAATGTGGTGAAATTTTAGTGTAGTGAGTTTTAGTATGGTGAGTTTTAGTGTGGTGAAATTTTAGTGTGGTGACTTTAAGTGTGGTGTTTTTAAGTGTGGTGAGTTTTAGTGTGGTCAATTATAGTGTGGTGGGTTTTAGTGTGGTGAATTTTAATGTGGCATGTTTTAGTGTGGCGTGTTTTAGTGTAGCGAGTTTTAGTGTGGTGAATTTTATTGTGGTGAGTTTTAGTGTGATGAATTTTAATGTGATGAATTTTATTGTGGTGAGTTTTAGTATAGTGAATTTTAGGGTGGTGAGTTTTAGTGTGGTTAATTATAGTGTGGTGGGTTTTAGTGTGGTGAATTTTAGTGCGGTGAGTTTTAGTGTGGTGAGTTTTAGTGTATCGAAATTTGAGTGTAGTGAGTTTTAATGTGGTGAGTTTAAAAGTGGTGAATTTTAATGTGGTGAAATTTTAGTGTAGTGAGTTTTAGTGTGGTGAAATTTTAATGTTGTGAGTTTAAGTGTGGTGAATTTTAGTGTGTTGAATTTTTGTGTGGTGAGTTTTAGTGTGGTGAGTTTTAGTGTGGTGAGTTTTAGTGTGGTGATTTTTAGTGTGGTAAGTTTTAGTGTGGTGAGTTTTGGTATGGTGAGTTTAAGTGTGGTGAGTTTTAGTGTTGTGAATTTTAGTGCGGTGAGTTTTAGTGTGGCGACATTTGAGTGTAGTGAGTTTTAGTCTGGTGAGTTTTTGTGTGGTGAGTTTTAGTGTGGTGAAATTTTAGTGTGGTGGGTTTTAGTGTGGTGAATGTTAGTGTGTTGAATTTTTGTGTGGTGAGTTTAGGTGTGGTGAGTTTTAGTATAGTGAGTTTAAGTGTGGTGAGTTTTAGTGTGGGGAGTTTCAGTGTGGTGAGTTTTTGTATGGTAAGATTTTGTGTGGTGAGTTTTAGTGTGGTGAGTTTTAGTGTGGTGAGTTTTAGTGTGGTGAGTTTTAGTGTTGTGAGTTTTAGTGTGGTGAGTTTAGGTGTGGTGAGTTTTAGTGTGTTGAATTTTTGTGTGGTGAGTTTAAGTGTGGTGAGTTTTAGTGTGGTGAGTGGTGAGTTTTAGTGTGGTGGGATTTTAGTGTGGTGAGTTTTTGTGTGGTGAGTTTTAGTGTGGTTAGTTTTAGTGTGGTGAGTTTTGGTGTGGTGAATTTTAGTGTGGTGAATTTTAGTGTGGTGAGTTTTAGTGTGGTGAGTTTTAGTTTGGTTAGTTTTAGTGTGGTGAGTTTGTTTTTCTTTTTCTTTCCTTTTTTTGTTTTTCATTTAGTTTGGATTGTGGTTTTATGTGATTGGTTTTGTTTTTGTATTTTTGCTTTTGTTTTGTGTTGCGCTTTTGCTTTTTTGTTTTTAATTTTTTTTTTATTTGAGTTTTTTGTTTCATGTTCGTAGCTGGTGAAAGTGCCGAGTTATATCGTGTTTAGGTTGCATGGGAGGAGCCACGCCTCTTTGTCCAATCCCGCCCATATATAGCCTATCATTCCTTCCAGACCATACCGCATCTGTGGTAAAAATTTCAAGACAATCGGATCAGCCGTTTAGACGGAGAAGCGGAACAAACGTGATTGCTTTTGTATTTTTGCTTTTGTTTTGTGCTTTTGCTTTTTTGTTTTTAAATTTTTTTTTTGTATTTGAGTTTTTTGTTTTATGTTCGTAGCTGGTGAAAATACCGAGTTATATCGTATTGAAAGTTTAGGTTGTATGGGAGGTGCCACGCCTCTTTGGCCAATCCCGCACATATATAGCCTTTCATTCCTTCCAGACCATACCGCATCTGTGGTAAAAATTTCAAGAAAATCGGATCAGCCGTGTAGACGGAGAAGCGGAACAAACGTACAAACGAACAAACAGATTTATTATATTAATAGGATTTCTGATTAAAGTGAAATAATTCTACTATATTTTTACCACATTTAAAAAATTAGCCTAACTTTTGTAGGCGAGTCTTGCATGTTGGTCAAAATAATAGTAGTGCTACCGAATATGTTAAAAAAATCGAAATATTTTTATAAAGTTTCTAAATTTAAAGCTTGTTTTTGATTAGAGAGATTAATTGGAATAAAATTGTAAAATATTTGATATATTTTGTGTTGATTTTATTAAATATACTATCTACAAAACTTTGTTCGAGAAAAACCCAAAAAATCCTTAAAATTGTATCCTGTAAAGAATAATACTTTATCGTTTATTGCTTTACTAAAATTACAAATAATCCAAATATTGTGCAAAAAAAAAACATGAAAATCTTTGGTAAAATGAAAAACATTTCAAAAATTCTCTTGATTTAATTTGACATATGCAGGGCAATCATGAAGCCCGTCGTACCAAAAATCCGAATCTCCGCTACGAATAAGAGTTTTTAACTATCATGAGTTCCGTGCGGAATGGAATTCCGCGTTGCCAATACAAAAATGCTACTTCGAAAATTCAAAATCAGCTGTTTATATCAAATCAGTGAAAATTTACCAACAAAAATTAAAATCATTTTTTCCACAAATTGTTAAAAATTTAATATTTTGAAGAAATTGTTTAATTTGCCTGCAAATATTGATGTAGGCAATTAATTTAATTGAACCGATAGGAGGAGTATCGGATCTTTGGCCAGCTCCCACTTGTAATTCTCGCGCGATACGGACTGACGGCTATAGATTTACCGGACACTGCTGCAAGAGATTCTTCGGATTGCCGGCCATCGAGTAAAAATATGGCCAGAGCGAAATCTCATAAAAAGTGTGCTGAGCAGCAGTGTGGGTTGGCTGGGCTGTTTGCCTCGGCCACCTCGTGCAGAACCAGCTCCAGCGCATGCTGAAAATGTGGCAGCGAGCGACACGGTTGCGCTATTTCACAGGCGTTGTTCCCAGAATGAACTTGATCAACTTGTGCAAAAGGGCAGCGTGTTGCATTTGCAGTAAAGCGCCTCATACTCGCGCTGAGCGCCACCTCATTGTCGACGAGTATCGCCAGCGATAGAGTTACAGCGGAGTTCAGCAGCGGGCGCTGTGTCTCATCCAGCACTTCGGAAATTTAGAGCAATATAGTCCACGCGCATGCCGTGCGCCACAGACAGTCGCGCAGTGGACAAATAAATTTAACTAATTAACATTTTCTAATTTTTCTAATTTTGTTGAACCAAACACAAGTGAAATTAATTATTTTTATGCTTTAACATAAAAATACTTTTTTTTTTATTTGCAATGTGTACAGTTAATGTGTAGTTAATTCGTGAAATTTAGATGTTTGGCCAGCTACCACTTGCTGTATAAGTTGGTAGCTGGCTGCCGTCTCCAGCACCTCGGACGGCAAATGATTCTGCGGCATTTGTAAATGATATCACATGAGCACGAATTACAGTAAAAATTAATTAATTAATGCAAAACAAAAGATTTTGTCCCACAAAGAATTACATTCCGACACAACAATACATTCGTCGAAAAAATCCGTTCTGACGGAAATTGTAATGCCATATTTCCAAACTTCGAATTCGGATCCTATGATAGATAAATCCGAATCTGAATGAAAATATTCGCTACGACGGGCTTCATGATTGCCCTGATGATTGGAGTAACCTGTTCTATTGCAGGAATCAATGTAAATAAAAGTCTTAGTATGCAGAATGGTAGCCGCGGTAGCTCAGTGGTTAGTGCGTTGGACTGCGAGTCGAAAGGTCCCCGGTTCAAGCCTGGACTGGGACTAACAACATCTTTTCATAGAAATATTTTTCTGCGCTACCTCTCGTCAGTAAATGGCAAACCTACGAGAGTAAAACATTGCCTATGAAAAAGCTCTCACCCGCCGTTCGGATTCGGCAATAAACTGTAGGTCCCACCACTTTGAGTACAAATATAACACGCACAGCTCAAAATGGTGAGAGAGCTCGGCCGAAGTTCTGTACAGGACTGTAGCGCCAAACTATTATTATTATGCAGAATGATAGAATGATAGATTAACCATTAAAGAATAATACATAGAATAACTTTTTTCTGAGAGAAGATCACATATACTTTTTAAGACATAGCTACACAAAAAAAATCATAAGTTTCGTCATGACTATCCTTTTGCTCTATTTGTGCAAGTATTTTCTATTTGTTTAATAAATTAAAAAATTGTTTAATAAACTCTTTGGAATACTTTGAAACAGTACATGCATATTTGAGCTATTAGAAAATACTAAATTACACTAATGATACAGACAAATAGTCATGAGGAATTCTTATGATTTCTTGTAATATTTTGCTACGTCTAAATTGTATTTGTGATCTTCTCCCAGAAAATAGTTATTCTATGAGTTGTTCTTTAATAGATAATCTATCGATCTGCATACTAAGACTTTTAATAAGTTATTCAAATCATATGTCAACTTCAAACAAGTTAATATTTTATATATTTTGTAATTATATCGTGATGTTTTTTTTTTGCACATTATATGTATTAATTCATATTTTAGTTAAGCAATTAACATTATCCTTAATAATTTTGAACAATTTTTAAAGTTTTATTTTGTCCAGGATACAGTTTTAAGGATTTTTTGGGTTTTACTAGAACAACGTTTTGTAGATACTACATTCAATCAAATCAACACAAAATATATCGAATATTTTACAATTTTGTTACAATTATATTCTTTAATATAAATAGAAGCTTTAAATTCAATAACTTTATAAAAATATTTCGATTTAGTAACATATTCGGTTTGCAATGCAACATTCAAGATTTGCCTACAAAAGTTAAGGTAATTTTTAAAAACGTGTTAAAAACATGGAAGAATTATACGTAATTTTAATTCGAAATATCAAATATATGTAAATAATAAAATTACTTTGTTGTTCTTAAATCACAAGGCGATCAACGAGGCGATAACATAATTTATAGGTAGCCACTACTATTTTTATGCTCACAGATGTATAATTAAAACTAAATACAAAAACTCCAGTTAATAAACTTCAAGTAACACGAACTTCAACGCTTTCCCTTGTTATTGAAGTTACTGCATACCCATCCTGTCACATAAAATTGCAAGCCTGGTCCTGGGAAGTGGCTTCTTCATTATATCAGTTACTTTCCAGCTCTACAGTTGATATTTGTTGAATCCCCAGTTTTCCTTCAGACACCTTTTTTGAAAAATAGCGACTGTGACCTAACTGGTCCGATATTTCGTCTATTCGAGGAATCGGAAATACTTGTTTTATTGTCACGTCGTTCAATTTACGGAAATCTATTACTAGCCTCCACTTTTTGTTACCGTCCTTGCCGCTCTTTTTAGGAACCAGCTACATCGGTGAATTCCAGGGTGATATGTTTGGCGATATAATGCCGTCATCCAACATTTTATTAACCTGTCGATTTAATCTCTATGAGTGTGTGGCAATTTGTATTGCTTTTGGTTTATCGGTGGCTGGTTCCACTGTGTTGTTACCTCATCGCCGTCTAAATGAAAACCATCATGATACGAAATACACAGATTTTGTATTTCATACAAATTTTACTTAATCATATAATTAACTATACCTTTCTTAAATAAATTATTTATTTTGTTTTTACTAGTTTCATATTAAATCACTTTTAACCATTATTTATCTCATTTTTATGTTTCATTATTTAAACTTTTTAATCTATATTTCAAAATCATATCAACATATTATTTATTAATCCTGAATTAATTTATTTGTTCAATTTTTTTTTTTTTAATTTTCCAGTTTTGTTCTATAATTAATTTCGCATCATTATGAAAACATTGCTGTGTCAAAATTCTTATGTTAGTCAATTTATTTAAATTTACAATTTTATTAATCATTATCATTAAATGTCTCAAACTATTTTATATTGTTTCACAATTACTTTAAAAATGTTCTTCAATATATCAATTAATCAATTTTATAAAACATTTAGTTTACTTATTTAATTTCCTGATTTATCAAATTTTATCATTTATGTAATTCATTTCACAATTATATTTCAAAATGTTCAATTGTTTTTTTTTTTTTCAAATGTCAATTTTTATCAATTTATATTTCTTTTATTTTATATCACAAATTCACAAAATTTTATTTTTTTTTTACCGCACACATTTTTTTCCACTATTTTTCACAATACTAAAAAATACAAAAAATATTTTCCATGATCCAAAATAGTTATGTCTTCCAATATTAATCTCCATCCAGTCCTTCTCGTCCGTTGGGAGTTGATGTATGGGCCGAAAACTGGCTGTACCAAAATTTTGTATGTTGAAGTCCATCTTTGACTTTAACTTCCTTGATCTTTTTATACTTAATAATATAATAATAGTTTGGCACCATAGTCCTATAAGAACTTAGGCCGAGCTCTCTCACCATTTTGAGCTGTCCGTGTGTGTACTCAAAGTGGTGGGACCTACAGTTTATTGCCGAATCTGAACGGCGGGTGAGAGCTTTTCATAGGCAATGTTTACTCTCGTAGGTTTGCCATGGTATAGAAAAATGTTTCTATGAAAAGATGTTGTTAGCCCCAGTCCAGGCATGAACCGGGGACCTTTCGGCTCGCAGTCCAACGCACTAAACACTGAGCTTTTATACTTACTAAGTCCTTATACACTTATACTTAACACTAGGTCTTAGAACTAGACACTTCAGGTTATCGGAAACAATTTAATTTTAGTCTATACTTCATTTCTACACAACACCTCGTATTCTTATAAATTCACAATAAATTGAGTACTTTCATCATGCTAAAATAACTTAGTCAGCATTACTAAGTTGCTAAAATAACTAGGCTAAAATAACTAAATCAAACTTTATAAATCAGGGCAATTAATTTCGTGATGAATAAGGTCACGGAGGAATAACATTGAGAACATTTTACGTCTTTGATCAAGCATGCTTACGTTTATTAATGCACATCTTGTTGTTGAACCATGAATTACAATATATTAGAGATGCGATTTCATCTCGCCACGAGAAGATGAAGCATATGTTTAATAAATTATAATATTACACTTTTTATTTATAAATGACAATTTCACTAAAGTTGTGCGAAATGTTGTCTGTCGATTTGACACAAGCTCGGGACGTTTGACATAAGCTCGGGTATTCTGCTACCTTATAGTTGTATCATGCATGCATCAACTAGTTCTCGTACAAAATGGCTGGAACAAAGGAGCGCACCTTCAACATGATTAAGCCTGATGGCGTCCAACTTGGACTCGTTGGAAAAATCATCCAGCGCTTCGAAGAGAAGGTCTTCAAATTGGGCGCCATGAAATTCATGTGGGCTTCGAAGGAATTGTTAGAGCATCACTACGCCGATTTATTAGCTCGTCCCTTCTTCCACGGTTTGGTTAATTACATGGCATCCGGCCCAGTGGTTCCAATGGTGTGGGAAGGTTTGAACGTTGTGAAGTCTGGACGTGTTATGTTGGGACCAAGAGAGACCAACATTGCCGACTCAAATCCCGGCACCATCCGCTGTGACTACTGCATCCAAGTTGGCCGCAACATCAACCATGGCTCAGACGCCGTCGATTCCGCCAACAAGAAAATCGGTCTGTGGTTCAAATACAGCGAACTCGCCGCATACACTCCAGCCGCCGAGAGCTGGGTCGACGAATAAATGTCGGCATATTTTTGAATTTTGTGTATCTAGTGTCAAGCAGAAAGATTCAATCTTCAACAAACAAATTAAAATTTAAATAATAAATACAATTAGTATCAATGACGATTTGAAAAATCTACCTTTCAAATTATAGTAAAGTACTCGCACGAATGCGGGTTTTGTGATGTGTGTGTGCTCGCACTATGCTCGCTTTACACACTCATGTCTTGCGCTTGATTTTATACGGAATAGTTTTTTTCGAGTACTCGCACTATGATATCACCCAATTACATTTTTCAATTTTTTTTTAGTTTTTTATATTTTATATAAATTTTTAAATTTATGGGGATATAAGACGTAAATTTCTGATATATGAATAATATTCTGAGGGTTAATATCCCCACCAAAGGTGTAGGGTATTCGGTCGGGCCCGACCGACTATAAAAATCCGCCCCATGTGACCGAACTTACCCATGTGACCTAACTTTCCCAACTCGTTATTTCTATTAATGTTTTTTACTAGTACTAATTCTCCTACCTCTAATATGAGTGGATTTGTAACATGATTTTTTCTCTATTCTTTTCTTTTTTACCTCTTCTATTAAATGTTTTATTTCCTCTTTCAATCTATGTTTTAATTCTAGTACATAATAATCTATGTTGTACGCTATTTTCTCTTTATTAATTTTATCGTTTGGCAAATATGGTAGTTTTCCAAAAACTAGCTCATAGGGCGATTAATTTGTAACTACATGCGGAGTAGTATTGTATGCGAAAGAGTAATAAGGAATCCAATAGTCCCATTCATCATCTATACAAAAATATAATAAAAATTCATTAAATGATTTGACCCTATGATTTCTTTCTATCGAACCCAAAGTCTCTTGATGATACGGAGCACTAAAGATCTGTTCAATATCTAATAGGTTACATATTTCAGACATTAATTGGTTGGTAAACTCTGCACCTCTATCTGATTTTAAAATTTGAAAATTGCGATATATTAATATAAACTGTTCTACTAAAGTTTTAGCTACAGTTTTTGCATCTTTTGTCTCCATTGGACATGCTACTACATATTTGGTTAATTCGCATTGTATCGTAAGTATATATCTATAATGATTCGACAATCGTAAAGGACCTACGGTATCTATCGATACTACTTCAAAACTTGTTCCTGGCGTGCCTGTTAAAGTGAATTTCTCTTTTGTATGTTTCGTTTGTTTATTTATCTTACATTGTTCGCAATTAAGTACATATTTTTTTATCGTTTTGCTCATATCTTTCCATAATTTTCTAACACCTTAATGACCTCCGTGTGTAGAATTATGATACTCTTTAATTAATTTTTCCTGTGTTTCTTTGCATAAAATTCTTCTTGCTTCCTCATACATTAATATCTTTTAATTATTTCTCTCTTGTTGCAACTTGTTAAATATTGTTTTAAATTCTTCTATGGCCATAGATTCAAATTAGAGATGGGCATGTGAGCGTGATTCAGCGTGATTCACGTAAATCACGCGTGATTGTGATTGAATCTTAATTTTGCTCACGTGATTGTGAGTGAGTGTGAGTAGACCAAAAAATACCGTGAGTGAGTGTGCGTGAGTCGTATATTTCATAAAATAAAAAAATCTCATTTTTAATTTTTTGCGATTTTATATATTTTTCCTGAACTACAGATTAAGGCTCAGAACTCAGAAGGCTTTGGGAAGGCGACTGTCCACATTTCAGAACTATAATAAATAAAACCCTTTCTAACGACCATATACCCACCTCTTCTTCAACTCAGAATAAGTTGCAAGGTTTTAGTCCACAATTTATCTAACCCCTGCAGTGTGAGTAACTTAGTATGGGCTAGACAATTTTTGTGGGGTCATGTCAATAGTTTTTGCTTGGTTTTATACGACCGTTCATGGAACGCATTTTTTTCGATATACCCATTTTTGTAAAAAGTTGAATTTTCAATTTTAACTATACATGATAACTCTGTATTGACTTCCTTATGTTTATTAACTTTAGTTTGTTCCAGAGGTTCGTGTGGGGTCCCGATTTTATTCGAGTTATAAATGTAGTAACAAAAAAAATCGCTTCAAAAATAGTTCCCAAAGTCAATTTCTCCCTTGTTAATTCTACCCCGAACTATTCGTTTATTGATAACTAGCTGGATCCGTGCACGATTTGTGCCAAGATTTTGTGAATGCAAAGATATGTAGTGATTTTATTAATATAAAGAACATTTTTATTATTTATATCTTCCCCGTAGAATTCCCGTAGAATTCTTCCCGGTAGAATTCTTTCCCGTAGAATTCTTCCCCGTAGAGTTTGACCAAAATTTCATTAAATTTGCTATCCTAATTGCTGATATAATGTGTTTTTAATTTTTCGGATATATGGGAGGTGCCACGCCCAGTCCACCAATCCCACCGATATATAGCCTATACTCTGCCCAGACCCAACATACATACTGTGTCAAAATATTATTCAATTAGGTTCAGCCGTTTAGACGTCTATTCGGAACATACAGACATACATACTTACATTCACAAATAACGACAATTCTCAAAGATTTTAAACGAATTCTTTAACGGAGAATTATTCTTTGAGGCAATTTTTACTTTTTTATATGAACAGCACATCGAAGGTCTTTCACATTTCCATCTCCGTTAAAAATTGAGATATATTTTATCAAAATCCCTAACATCATAACATCATTATTGTGTTTAAAAGATGTTGGTTGTATTAGAGGTGCCACGCTCGCTCGACAATCTCACCAATAAACAATAGCAAAAACAAAACACGTGATTCAGCGTGATTCACGTGAATCACGCGTGATTGTGATTGAATCTTAATTTTACTCACGTGATTGTGAGTAAGTGTGAGTAGAGCAAAAAAGGCCGTGAGTGAGTGTGCGTGATTAGAATTATTCTTTCGTGAGCGTGAGTGAGTGTGAGTCAAAACTCACTCACGTGCCCATCTCTAATCTAGACCTCTTAATGCGATCGTCAGCATTCTTTGAGAACTATTACAAGATATTTTCAAACCAAAAGGTAATCTTTTAAATTGAAAATGACCATTTTCAGTGGAAAAAGAAATTTCTTTTCACCAGTAGTTGATTTCTTGGGTACTACGAGCAAACTAATAACTATGAAAACAAATAACTATGAAAACTATATGAAAACAAAAATTAAAAATGTACATAGATCTCTTTTAAATTTAAAGCTTTGCATGATATAAAATAAAATTATAATATTTAATTAATATCAAAATATAAAATAAATGGAATCCATAAGAGAATATCTGTTAGAGTTAAAGAAACTCGAGCGTAATTTAAAAAAATAACAAGGATAGAGTTTATAGAAATTAATACATACAGAAAAAATTAGACAGATTAAAATTTTTAGAGGAAAATTTAATTAAGATCAGTGGAAAAAGATTATAAAGCGCATAAAGCTGATATTGTAAAACTGCTTAATGTTATAAAGGGGAAAATAAAAAAAAGTCTACGCATAAGAGAAGATTCAAAAAGAGTTAAAATTGAAACTGAGTGTGATTTAGATTTATCCACCGTTTGGCAAGAAGAAAATTTGCAAAAAATGGCTCACTTCGATATATCTATGGTAGGTAAAAACCTACAAAATTTTAAAGGCACATTTAAATATTTAGATGATTTTATCATATAGGCGGAGCTATTGCATGATTTATTGGTTGATGATGATAAACCATTATTCATTAAGTTCGTCTACAATTTTAAACTAACAGCTCAAGTACGTAGCATTTTGGGTCATTCTAATAGACCTACAACATTTTCAGATTTTAAAAAATTGTTGGAAGACGCATATCCAAATCCAAAAACTTTGCAACAAGTTTTAACAGAATTAAGTACAATAAAACAAGCCAATAAAAATATTTCAGATTTTAGAGATAAAATCGTAAGGCTTACAGAGCATTCCAAATAAAAGAAGTAAAAGAAGCAGTGTATAAAGTTAGCGATAGTGTGGCTTGAAACGTTTTTATCAAAAGGAGTAAATATTGAATTCCAACAGCTTTTGCTTGCAAATGTACCGAACACATTTAAAGAAGCGGTCGAAAGATGCATGACAGCTGGAAGAAGTTTGGATTTAGAAAATAAAAATATTTTATTTTATCTATAAATCTAATACCGTTTTCAAGAAATTTTACTATGAAAATTTAGGATTTACCAGATATTTGGGGGTCAATACCTCGAAATCCTGACGTGATAGAACATAATTTTACAGTATGATAATATTTTTCACACATTCAGGATATTAAAAATAAAGCCATCTCCTTGGCACCGATTAAGGATCATTCGATTTTAAGCTACGAAAAACTTTAGTATTTTGCGGTTTCATATAAAATAAAAAAATACTTTGCAGTGCTCGGTATTAGAGAAACTACAGCTCATACGGCTTTGACATATTTGGTCACTTTTTATGTTTTTTTATGCTGAATATTTTTTCCATGGACAATATGATACATTTGCAACTCTTTTATATGAAATTAGTCGATTATGTAGATTGATCCTTTAAAAATCATTTATATTGGTATTAAAAGGACGAGATAGAAATTTAATATGTAATACAGATATGAAACCTTGGATAGTGTCTACATTTGGTTCTCAGACAACAAATCCATAACTACTACAGTTTTCTCAATAAACCAACGGTAATATTGCGGTCACTATAGGACCTTTATGGTCATATATCTCGTAAACCTGACGTGATAGGACATAAGTTTGTTTGGTGAAATTTCGCCAGGTTACTCAAGGATTCTAAAAAAATTGTCAAATCTCTGGCACCAACAAAAAAGTGGGGGTTTGCTGCACTGTGTAATTATTTTAAAAATTGATTCAATTTGAGAACGTGGGTATGTTTATGTAAATTTAATCGTTTAAGTGGATTTTATACTGAAATTGTGAAATATGTTAGTTTTAGACCCAAATGAAAAAAATATTAGGGTGCTCAATTATATTTATTTATGTATTTTGTTATTAATAAATGTTACATTTATAGTCAACGGTTCCAGTTTTATCGTTATCGTTTTTTCAATCATATCCGAAACCCGGATATAATTCGCCAGCATAGTTGAAGTAAATCTTTCAAAATAAAAATTAGTTTAACATGAGACCGACATGATATTATAATTCTTTAATATTTTTAAGTACTTTGTGTATATCGAATCGACAGATTATTAGTCGAAGTGACGTAATTTTTAACAATTGTGAATTTTTTAAAAGTCAAAAAGCATGTAATTCATTTTTTCAGTCAGTGTTTCTATTAAATGTTAGATTTATTTTTTCGCGAAATGTTTTGAATAAGCTATTAAAAATTAGCATTTTTTGTAATCCCGAAAATCCCAGGATCAGTTTTTTGGGACTGATTTGACTCAAATCCCGGGATTGACATTCCTAGTCCTTACTAATGTCGTGTTTAATAATAATGTGGGTTAAAACAACAAATTCATGCGACCATTTGGAACAAACACACAGAATGACTTACCAAAATAACATGTCTTTATTCGAGTTTTTGTTTTTTTTATGTGTTTTAGTATTTATACTATTAAAAATAATAATAGTCGTGTTTATTTTTGGCATCGATATCAACGCTTAAAAATATTTTTCCAAAAAAACGCAATCGCCTATGTTGTGCTGAATTCTCGCGAAAATTGAGGGTATGGCTTTAAAGTCCAAGGCATTTTAT
The DNA here is from genome assembly GCA_951804985.1 of Dryomyza anilis. NCBI lineage: Eukaryota > Metazoa > Arthropoda > Insecta > Diptera > Dryomyzidae > Dryomyza > Dryomyza anilis. The sequence continues at coordinate 52,294,630 of OX638131.1, read as the reverse complement.
GCAGCTGACGGCAAAGTTATCTGCTGCCGAGCGCAAGTTCCCAAACGTGTAGGCCTCAAAATAAGTCCAACAAAACGCTTTTCACTGTTTACTGGTACCTTGCAGATACTGCTAGTAAGCAGTGGAAGTATAGTTTTTGGTCTGCATTTCATCCAGCAGAATTATCTGCGCATTATAATAAAAATTTTCTGAAATTGTATACATTTCTTTTGTTTACATTTTTTTAAATTTTGACAGATTTAAAAAAATAATTTGTCATATTTTGACAAAAGATTTCTCAGTGCGGCCAAGTATTTTCAAAAAATCAGCATTTTTTTGATATGGTAATAGTTTTTCTATCGACGCTTATGAATTAGGTGTCAATAGCTATGCCCGCTTAGCTAAGCGTATATAAGTTATTTTTTGTATGAAAAATATTTTTATGCGTTGATAGCGATGCCAAAAAAACACGGCTAATATTGAAATACTTTAATTTATGGTACTGAATTTTTGGAATACTAACAAATTAATTAGAAAACTTCTGAATTAATATGTTTTTTCATATTAAAACATATCATGAAAACATGAATTAAGTACTTAATGGGACATTTTACTCTAAGTATAGGCTTACTTTGTATGGAAATGGGATTTTTATTATTTTTAAAAATATAAACATTCCTTTAAAATTTAAACGCAGTGCGCGTTAACAATTAATTGGTTTGTTTTACGACCTCTGTTGACAATTAATAAAAGTAAAATATTATAAAGTATGTTGCGTTACCACAAATGCAACTTGGAAAAAATTCAATTTTTTTTCGGAATATAAATTTAAAAAATATAAATTGTAATTAAGAAATTGCATTTGTACGTCAAAACATTTTAATTATAATTTAAATTTTATTAATTTTATTAAATTTTTAGAATGTATAAATTCATGCATTTCACTGAAAATTCTTTGATATTGATCAATTAAAATTTATGATTTTGAAATATATTTTCCAAATGAATAAGAATGTATTTTATTATGTATTATGTATATTTTTATATTAAAGTATATATTTTATAATTTATATATTTAAAGATCTGCCTTGGACACCTTTACAAATGCTAAAGTAGCTATAAAAAAAATATCACCATTTGAACATCAGACGTATTGTCAACGCACATTGCGTGAAATCAAAATTTTAACACGCTTCAGGCATGAAAATGTAATAGTATAATATGAAATTATTATTTTTTTGTGTATTCAATATATTTATTTTTAGGTTATAGACATCAGAGATATTTTGCGTGTAGATAGCATAGACCAAATGAGGGATGTGTATATAGTACAATGTTTGATGGAGACTGATCTTTATAAACTACTAAAAACTCAGGTGTGTATAACTAAACGAATTAAATAATAAAAACACTCCGGTGCAGTAAAAATACACAACAATTCATATTTTTTTAGTTGTCAGTTTAATGTTTTAAATTCAGGTGGATTGGTTTATAACAGAGGTCAGAGATAAATGTTAACGTTTACGGAGGTTCCTAAACAACTCACATAAAATTAAATTTTCAAAATAAATCAGCGAAAACCAATATTAAAAAAATATTACTTCGTCAGAGAAAAATATTGGGTGCGATCGAACAACTAGAGCATGCATCCAGAAAAAAAACATGGTAAATTAATAGTATTTCAATATTATTTATACTATTAAAATTGGTCAATAGGAAGCGTACCAATACAATATGATGTTGTACCATACATTTTATAATGTATTCTTTTAAATACAAAAAGTAAGACTATCAATATCAAATGATACGTATTATTAATTTTATGGTATAGTCGAATTACATTTTCCTAAAATTTATTAAAACCGAAATGGATTTTAGTTAATTTATTGTATATTTTATTTTATTTGTATGTTGAAATTAAAATTAACTTTTATAAATCACACACTTAAAAAGACACTTATCATTGCAAAATGTTATTACACATTTAATGTTCGCTTCAATTTCCAATAATTGATTGTAATACTTGAATCTGCATATATTTTTGAGTCCGTTGCCAGAATAGAAGATGTATTATTTATTTTCTGTAATAAATAAAACAATAAGTTTAAATATAATGAATTTATATTAAATACATTGAGTCCTTACCATTGACGCGTTTAATAATGTGGATTATCACAGAAAATAAATGCGACCATTTTGAGCAAACACGCAGAATGATGCACAAAACGAACATGTTTTTATTCGTGTTTATGTATTTTATGCCACTTTTATTATTATAGGAGGAAACCATTCAAATAATAGTATTTATTCTATTAAAAATAATAATATTTAAATATTTAAATTTATGGTGCTGAATTTATCGAATAATGTCAAATTAATAAGAAAAATTTTGATTCAAAAAGCAAAAATTACTATTACATGAACCATAAGATCATTGGTCATACCATTAAGTACATAATGGAACATTTTCTTCTGAGTGTGGGTCGTGTAATTATACAGTGATGTGAAAAATAATAGAGGGACACCAATGCAAATTTTTGATAAGTGAAATTGTCTACTGTATTTTAAACCAGGGCTCGGGTGTAACCGAAACTGGAACCGGACCGGAACCGTTTCATTTTTATAGAACCGGAACTGGAACAGGAACAGAAAACCAGAACCGGAACTGGAACCAGTACTAAATTAATTAGATCAGAAATTAATATATTGTTACGAAAAGAGGTAATTTGCTCCACTGTGCAAGCAATCAACAATAATAAATGAGACGCAAGACAATTCAGCGCACTAAGCAATGTGTTAGAAAGAGACGGAAGATCATTCAGCGCACTGAGGCAGTGTGCGAGAAAGAGATGGAAGATCAGCGCATTAAAACACATGAGTGCGAATGAGATGCCAATAGCATGCGTCATTCACGAAACGAGTAGAAGGTTCTCGAAACAAGTCGAAGCTTGTCGAAACGTGTCGAACTGATGCCTGCAGTATATAAGGCCGCGCATCTGAGGCACTGTACTTCAGTTGTGATTTGATAGTGAACTAGTGCGTCTCGTGAGTGAACATTGTTAAGCTTAATTGTATAGATTCAGCAGTTGATATAAGTGATTATTCTTTAAGTTGTTATTTAAATAAATAAAGTTAATTAATACTAGTGGAAATAATACTAGTTAAAACCAAATATTAGTGCGTTTTTATTTTGTACACAATCCAGCGATACGAACTCGTAGAACAGTTTTCCGTAGACTGAATTATCGTAACATTGGTGTCAGAAGTGGGATTGTGATACAAAATGGTTAAATTCGATCAACGTAAAGTCGACCAGCTAAAGAAGGAGCTGTCGATTCGTAATCTTGCAACTGCTGGTACGAAAGTAGAGCTACAAATGCGTCTAATGGAAGAATTAGAGAACCAAGGCATTGACCTCGCAGAGCACGAGTTTGAAGTGGAAGCTGCAACAGCGTCATCGAAAAGTGTGGACACGGAGCAAAAAGTACAGTCCCAAAGTTTTGATATGAGCCAGTTGCTCGGAGCAATACAGCAACAGCTTCTAGAAAATTCAAAACAGCTCCAAGAAAATTCGACCAGAATGGAACAGAAACTTCAAGAAAATTCATATCAACTAAAAGCAGAACTTCTAGAAAATTCAAAATAAATCCAAGATAATTCGACCAGAATGGAACAGAAACTTCAAGAAAGACTTGAGGAGAAATTGCTAGAAAATTCCAACCAACATCAAGTAAAAATTGAGCAACAGATGCTGGAACATTCTAAGCAGCTTCTGGAAGTTTCTAATACACTCCATGGCAAAGTAAACGAACTTGAGGCACATGTAAATGACATTGTAGTGGACATTGATTACAAATTTGAAAAGTTGGAAAATGGTTTCGACAAAAAGCTACAGAAAATACAAGAAGATGTCAGTTTACTACAGATAAGTGGACCTACACATCATGTTGTTACTGGTACGAGGCTAAAATTGCCGATTTACGATGGAACCACAGCGTTCAACATTTTCAAGCAGCAATTTGAGACCACGGCTGTAAGTAATCGATGGAATAATGAGGACAGCGTAGCCGCACTTATCGTGGCGCTTAAAGGAGGCGCAGCCGAAGTATTGCAGACTGTTTCAGAAAGTGATCGAAACAGTTATTTAGCGGTTATGGCTGCACTGCAGCGAAAATATGGCAGTGATCACATGAAGCAAATCTACAGAATGGAACTAAAGTGCCGAATGCAAAGAAATGGTGAAACATTGCAGGCGTATGCAGCGGACGTCGAGAGGCTTGCGCATTTGTCGTATGCAGATTCAACGAATGATTTCATAGAAAAGTGCGAGATCGAAGCCTTCGTTGACGGCATACGTGATCCGGAAACAAGACGTGCCCCAGTGACAATGCCGAAAGTGACATTTACGGAAACTGTAACCACAGCGCTAACACAAGAGACAGCAACTACGTTGTGCCGCCCAGCGCCAAAGGTCCGTAAACTAGATGTGGAGAATGAAGACCTACTTCAGGTAATTTGCCAAGCGTTAAAAAGTGGAGCTAAACCAGATTACACTGCTGCCAACCGAGACACTCAATTTAAAGGTAAATGCTATAACTGTGATACATATGGGCATATGGCACGTGATTGTCGTAAAAAACGCAAGCGCTCATTGAATCCATTTGCAAATGAACCCCGACATGAGGAAACCCAGGATCATGTCCAAAATAGCGTAAATTTCAATCAAGCTTTAAACTAAAACGAGTCAGATCTGCGAGGCACGATCTGACTCCCATAACCGATTGCCCCAGAATCTCCATTTCACAAATTGCTCGAAAGTCAAATAGTTTAACTGTCAAGGGGCTAATTGATTATGTATATGGTAACGTTGGATACAGGAGCTTCACACTCAATTATAAGAAGTAACCTTGTTAGGGACGAAATAGAGCCGCTTATCGGAATAAGATTGCAAACAGCGACAGGTGAAGAGGCTCCAATCAGAGGAAAAATTACCAAGGAAATCACTATTGGCACTACGACAGTTAAGCATGATTTTATTGTGGCAGAAATAGTAGACGAAATAATACTTGGCATGGACTTCATTATAAAGAACGGTTTCACACTTGATTTAACAAGAAAAATTTTGAATTATGCCAACACGGAAATCCAACTAATTATTGATTGTGACCAGAGCCCGAAAATGAAACAAGTTATTGCTTATAAAAATAGAAAAATATCACCAAATTCAGAAGCAATTGTTTGGGCGAAATTAAATGGAGATTGTGGGATAAGCAAGTTGTGGGTTATTGAAGCAAACGAAGAGCTGTATAAAAGTAACATAGTGGTAGGAAGAACACTTGTTGAGGCGGAGAAAGACAGAATTGTACCTTTAAGAGTTCTCAATTTGGAAAACTCGTCAAAATTAATCAAAAAGGGAACAGTGGTAGGCCAGTGTCAAGAGGCATCAGCGATTATAAATTGCGAGTCAAATACATCAAAGGACTATGTCACACCGCAAATAAACAAACAATCTACTCACAAGTTTATAAATGAGTGGACGCAGGATTTGGCTGCCAAAGAAAAGAGTCAAGTACAACAGCTAATTGACAAATATCGCTATATATTTGCTGAAAAGGGCCAAAAGGATGGCAGAACTGCCATTGTAAAACATCGAATAGACACTGGTGATTCTAACCCAATTCGTCAAGCACCAAGAAGGGTACCACTTGCGAAAAGAGATGAAGTATCACATTTGGTTGAAGAAATGCACACAAATGGCGTGGTGGAACCATCTGAGAGTCCATGGAGTTCACCAGTAGTATTGGTGAAAAAGAAGGACGGTAGTACTCGGTTCTGCGTTGATTACCGAAAACTTAATGATGTTACCAAGAAAGATAGTTATCCACTGCCCAGAATCGATGACACCTTGGATACATTATCTAATGCTAAGTGGTTTTCAACGTTGGACTTGCAAAGCGGTTACTGGCAAGTAGAAATCGATAAGAAAGATCGAGAGAAGACCGCATTCAGTACTGGAGATGAACTATGGCAATTTTTGGTAATGCCGTTTGGACTATGCAATGCCCCAGCAACATTCGAGCGGTTAATGGAGCACGTATTAAAAGGTTTACACTGGAAAACATGCCTAGTATACCTTGATGTTATGGGCAAGGATTTCAACGAACATCTGAGAAATCTAGAGGAAGTATTCCTTCGATTGAAAAATGCGGGTCTACAACTTAGCCCAAAGAACCGCGCATTTCAATGATCAAGAAAGGGCGTTTTTGAAATTAAAAATTCTACTGTGCTCGGCACCAATTCTTGTGTATCCAATTCCCGGTGAGAAATTTATACTTGATACGGATGCAAGCGGATACGGAATAGGCGGAGTTCTCTCGCAAGTAATCAATGGGCAGGAAAAAGTGATCGCATACTACAGTAAAACATTGTCCAAGCCCGAGCGAAATTACTGTGTCACCAGGAGGGAGCTTCTTGCTGTAATTGAAAGTGTGAAAAATTTCGATAAGTATCTGTACGGACAACAGTTTCACTTGAGAACCGATCACGCAGCACTACGATGGTTACTTCAGTTCAAAGATCCGGAAGGCCAAATTGCGCGTTGGATAGAACGATTACAAAACTACGATTTCTCAATCGAACATCATAAAGGAGGAAATCATGGAAATGCAGATGCTCTGTCACGACGCCCATGTAAACTAGAATGCAGACATTGTTCAAGAGCTGAAGGAAAAGAAAACATAAATGACATTCGTTTGCTAAATGTTTTGCCCGATGAAAAGTGGACTCCGGAACAAATTCAAATTGATCAAAAGAGTGATCCCGACCTCACAAAAATCATGATGTTCAAGGCAAAGAAACCCATCATGGGAAGTTATAGGTGCGGACAGTCCAATAACTAAAGCTTACTGGGCAAAGCTACAAGATGGTTGCTTATATCGTGTATGGGAAAATGAAGATGGCACATCCGCTCGAAGTTTGATTGTTGTTCCCAAGTCAAAAATAAAAGAGATATTAGCGGAATACCATGGTGGATCTAGTGGTGGTCATTTGGGCATTAATAAAACGGTCGAGAAGGTAAAGAAACGTTTTTATTGGATTGGATGCCAAGAGTCAGTCGCCGATTGGATTCGCAGTTGTCCGCAATGTGTACCAGCAAACGGACCAACAGTCAGAAGTCGCGGCAGGATGCATCAGTACAACGTGGGAGCACCATTCGAGCGTATTGCCATGGATGTCGCCGGGCCGTTTCCAATCAGTGATGCGGGTAATAAGTATGTCCTTGTCGTCATTGACTATTTCAACAAGTGGCCTGAAGTGTATCCCATGCCGAATCAAGAAGCCACAACAGTTGCGGATGCATTAGTTAACAACTGGGTAAGCCGTTTTGGATACCGTTGGAATTGCATTCAGATCAAGGAAGAAATTTTGAGTCTGCAGTTTTTAAAGAAGTATGCAAAGTCCTCAACATACACAAAACACGAAAAACGCCTTTGCACCCGCAATCAGACGGCTCTCCACCAGATTCAATCGGACTTTGGAAGAGTATCTCAGAAAAGTGGTTGATAAAAATCAAAAAGATTGGGATACACACATACCACTATTCCTCATGGCTTATCGAACGGCGGTTCATGATACCACAGCAGCTTCACCATCTAAAATTGTTTTTGGAACAGACTTAAGATTACCTGCGGATTTAAAGTTTGGTGCGAGTCCTTCAGCTGGAATTCCTGTACACAATTATGTTTTCAGAAAAAGTGAAGAAATGAACGAAGTGCATCAGTTTGTAAGACAGCGTACACAATTTGCGAGTGATAAGATGAAGGCCAGATACGACTTGCGCACAAATTCAGAGGGATTTACGGAAGGACAACTTGTTTTGCTCTATAACCCACAAAGGAAGAAAGGCTTATCCCCTAAGCTACAAACACACTGGGAAGGACCATACAAGATAATTAAAAGAATTAACGATGTCGTGTATCGGATTCAGAATACTGCAGGCGTTAGAAGAAATATGAAAGTGGTACATTTAGAAAGATTAGCGCCGTATAGGAGAGAGAGGATTAACATCTGTTCGGGACGAACAGATTTAGGTGGAGGGCAGTGTTACGAAAAGAGGTAATTTGCTCCACTGTGCAAGCAATCAACAATAATAAGTGAGACGCAAGACAATTCAGCGCACTAAGCAATGTGTTAGAAAGAGGCGGAAGATCATTCAGCGCACTGAGGCAGTGTGCGAGAAATAGATGGAAGATCAGCGCATTAAAACACATGAGTGCGAATGAGATGCCAATAGCATGCGTCATTCACGAAACGAGTAGAAGGTTCTCGAAACAAGTCGAAGCTTGTCGAAACATGTCGAACTGATGCCTGCAGTATATAAGGCCGCGCATCTGAGGCACTGTACTTCAGTTGTGATTTGATAGTGAACTAGTGCGTTTCGTGAGTGAACATTGTTAAGCTTAATTGTATAGATTCAGCAGTTGATATAAGTGATTATTCTTTAAGTTGTTATTTAAATTAATAAAGTTAATTAATACTAGTGGAAATAATACTAGTTAAAACCAAATATTAGTGCGTAAGTACTTAATGGAACATTTTATTCTGAGTGTGGGTCGTGTAATTATACTGTGATGTGAAAAATAATACAGGGACCAGGGCTCGGTGGAACCGGAACCGGACCGGAACCATTTCATTTTTATAGAACCGGAACTGGAACAGGAACAGAAAACCAGAATCGGAACTGGAACCATTACTAAATTAATTAGATCAGAAATTAATATATCAAAAAAATAATAATTAAATCAATTTGGAAACAAAACAAATATTAGTTAAGTTGAGCTTTGCAAATTTTCTTTATACTTATTGATTGTCATACAAAATATTTTTTGTATTTTTGACAAATATTTTATTCACTTATTTCTCAAAAGATGTATTTTATAATTAATGTTAACGTTTTACTAACGTTTAAAATCGTGTCCCCGCGAGAAATCTTAAATACGACTATGAAACCATGCGACTATATCAATAATTTTTTGTTAGTTTAAAATATACATGTAGGAAATTTTGACATTACCTTCAGAATTCTTTAGAGAATGGATGATACCCTACAGCCGGAAGTTAAGATTTTTAAAGAATTTCGCTGTATAAAATCAAACTAAAATATCAATGTTATGACAATGGATTCTGAAAGCCAGTCAAAAATAAAAATACACGTGTATCATCATTTTGAAAATTGGGGCTTCAAAACTTTGTTATAGTTAGTTAAAGTGAGTTAAACATTAAATGTAATAATATGAAAAAACTAGTGTAACTTAATATATTATTTAAATTTTTATCATCGAAGACTTGTAATCAAATAGTATATACTTGTTATAGATTACGTTAACCCATTATCAACCCATTTAACCCTTTTTTGACGTTTTCTTTTAAAAATATTAGACGGAAAAATGGCTGACTAGTTTTTCTTGGGTTCTCCAAATACAAGTAGCATATAAGGATTAATCGATATAAGGAAATTTTTTTAATATAATTTTTTTTTCATATATATACTACTTGTGGTGATATTTTAAAATCGAAATATCTTAGTTACAAATAGTTGCAGATAAATTTAGTACTGACATGTAGGTAAAGGATCCTACTAATCAGTACATAAGTATTTGGTTGATCTGAGATGATTCAAAGAAGTTCTATTCCATTGAAAATACACAATTAAAAAAAAAAAACTTAAAAATTTAAAGATAAGTTTAACTAACCATATCTACCTCAATAAATAGAACTAAAATACAATTTTTAACTTAAATTGTTTGCATTAATGTTCTTAATTATTAGATTACAATAAAAAATGGTGATTCTACAGCGATTTGTATACAGTAGTGATGCCCAACTCTTCTGCCCGCGGCTGACTGAACGGGCAATCGAGTGCTAGGCGAGGGGTATCTACGGGCAGAAGTGAGCGGGGATTGCAACGAAGAAATGAGCGGAGCTTTTTGTGTTGCATTTTTAGAAATTCCGGGAAATTAAAATGTCTATTTAAGAGTTTGATTATTTTAGATTGGTTTTAACGGACCTATTTATATTGCTTATTATTATGAATTACTAAAATATACAAATTTTATCATTTTAAATAATTATACATTTTTTTCATAACATTTATATAATTTTCGCTTGCAAAAAAAAAATTATTATTTGTTATTATTCTGTAAAAGGTTTTGGGATATAAAATGTGTGTTTAAAGTGATTAAAGTCACAAACTTATCTAAATTCTAAAATAATTATTTATTTCACATTTCTGCCCTATTTTACTTAAGAAATGATGCAACACTGAAAGAAGAGAGTACGATGAGAGTACGGTGTAACAAAGGAAAACAAAACCTGACATAAATATAATTCGTTGTTTTGTAAAGAAATTTCCATAGAATTATCCAAAAATACCGTATTTTGTGAAAAACATGTTAATTTTGTTAAAACCAATCTTATTCTGTTTATAAAACTGGACAAGTTAACAAAAAATGTTATTGCAAAAGAGTCAAGTGAGTTATTAATATTTGTTTTTTAATTAATAAGATTTTTACAATATACATTAATCGTTTACATACAAAGTATACAATATTAAATTAAAATATAAATATTTAAATCATTAAGTAAATGCTATGTTCTACTGTGCGCAGTCGACTTCAACTCTACGCATTGAACCCCAATAGAAACTAGAAATTGTCGACCAATTCTTAAATTCGCTTTATTTAGTTATTTTTAATTAAAACACTCTTAAAGAATGAGTGTAAAATAAAAAAAACAACATAAACATTATTTTTTGAACAGTACTTGATATATTTTTAAAAGATTTGTTGCAATTGTGAAAAGATCTCAAAATTTACTATTATTCTACCTAAAATAAATTTAAATACCTCAAAATAAGTTTCAGATAAAAAAAACGTTTAGTCAAAATAATATTTTACATTAAATATTTTGTATTAAATGTGATACATTTAACAATTTATACTGGGGTGACTGGAGAACAAAGCAGCGTGGACCATCTCGCATGAAGTCGCACGATCGACTGATAGCCTTTGCAGGTCACACACTTAGCACCTTGCGTGCTGACGTCGTGTCCGTACGGTTGGGCATCCCGTTGGGCATCCCTAGTATACAGCATTGACAATTACATTTTTTTGGTAAAGAAATATTCTATAAAAATAAGCTCACTTTAGATGACCGTAGACCGTATGTCCTTGGGTCAAATGACTTGCAAAGATGATTTTCTACATTATTGATGTGTCCAAATTAGAGATGGGCGCGTGCCGTGCGTGCTAGTTGCTGTCGTGCCCGTGCGTGTCCGTGTCTCCAAAATCAGGCACGCGCCCATTAAAGACTTTTTTTATAGTTTCTACCCAATTTATAAAAAAACCCTTACTTCCAGCTTTAGAAAATAAAAAGTTCGTGGTATTTTAACCTTTTCTTAAAAATCATTTGCTTTAGTTTTACTTATGGATTTAAGAGAATAAAAAGTATCTTTTGAATTATTTATTAAAGGGACTAAATCCCATTGAAATATCGGTTCCGATTCGGATTCCGAGATTTTTAAAAGAGTGGTTCCGATTCCGGTTACAACCAAAAAATTAAATGGGTTTCGATTCCGGTTCTTTGCGTTCCCTGACAGGGACTAAAATATCTGTTCCGGTTCTAGTTCTGATATTTTTAAAATAGCGGTACCGATTCCAACCAGAAAAAATATATACGTTCCGATTCCAGTTCCGGTTCAACACATTTTTAATAACGATTCTGGTTCCAAAAAGCTCCACAGTTCCGGTTTTATTTTTCATGTTTCGCCTGCTTTTTCATAGGTTTCGTACTTTTTTCGTGTTTTTCCGTGTTTTGTCGTGTTTTTCCGTGTTTCTTTGTGTCACTTAAAATCCCGTGTTTTATCGCGCTTCTCGTGCGTGCCAGTAAATTTACTCGTCGGACTCGTGCGTGTCACCTATCGGCGTGCCCGTGCGTGTCCGTGCCATCAAAAACAGTCACGCGCCCATCTCTAGTCCAAATTACGAAAAACAAAGAAACAAGTTTAAATTCCAAAAACGTTAGTTACCTCCAATGCGAGCTTTTAGACTATGTTTCTCCCAATGTTCGACGTTTGAATACAAACACAAATTATTTTCTATACAAATTTATTTTGCACCTTATCATGTATCTTTTTATGATCGTCTCGTTTTCAGTCCCCTTCGTCTAAAATTGGTGTAACGTATTTAAAAGGTTTTTTTTGCGTTTCGCTCTTTGATTCGAACGTTTGTTCAATAATTTTGTTTTGTCAACTATTTTTTTGATATACAAAAATTTATTTTTTTTTACCTTCGCGTATGATTTATATAAAACAACTCTCAAAACAAACGTACTCAACGTTTCGTTTGATACATGAATTAAAAATTGTAGTCACACGTTATTCAACCGATTTTGTAACAAATTGTAGCCGATATCGTTGTTACCGGAAATAAATGATCAGGGAAGTTAAAATAATAAATTGTTGCCCGTTCGAGCATTATGGCTGTCTTTTGAAACTATCTCCTAATATTCTACACATTCTGTCACCCAAATTCCTTCGTTAAAGGTTACTATGTGTTGTCTAATTTCTAAAGTGTCGCCTATCCATGATTCTACGTCCGTCTTACACCACCCCTATACTCATTTTGGTGATGTTAAAGATAAAATGTCAATATTTAATATATATTATTTTAAACATTTCAGATATGTTCAAATCTTTGAAACCACACCATCGAGAAAGATGATTTTTAGATAATAACTTAAAATGGTGTTGTTTCACCACCATACCATACATATTAGTGTTAAATAAATATGGAATATAGTTAAAATAAATGAAGATGTAGTAATATATCTTCATATTTCGGACGTATTAAAAAATAAAAATGTAGTTATTTTCAATACAAAAAATTGTATATAAATGCAGTAAAATTATGTAGTCAATTGCATACAAAATAACTACATCAATGAAGTAAAAACGAATACATTTGTGTAAATACATATGTATTTATTTTAAATACATTTTTCTTCTTTTTGATATAGTTTTTTTTCTTTGTATATATACTAGTTGGACATGTGCACAGCTTCACCGGTGCGAAGTTTTTGTAAATATTTTTTGATTTGATTTATATATTAGTACAATAAGAAGTGATTATTCTACTTTTCAACAAAATTAAAATTACGTAGATAATCAAAAGGTCAGTTTATAAAAAAAACAAAAATTAAATAATTAAAAATTAAGAATACTGCAAAAATTGTATTATAATTTTACATATTTAAAGAGAAATTAGATGGGTTGTTACTAATAGTAATTTAAGATGTTAATGGATTATTGGTCTGAAAAATGTATTAGTATTATAAGGTATTACACCGTGCTACAAAAATCCAAACAAAATTTTGTACACTTCAATTTCTTTGATTATTTCAATAATTAAAATAACTAAACTCAATATTTTCTGTTTGCTTATTATATCGTCACTGTCATGCCAAAGAGGCATATGAGCATTTTTAAAAATGTTGGAAAATCAAATTTTGCAGTTTTTATTTTCATTTTTTCGGTTATTTTGCTAATATTTGGAAAATATTTTTAAATAATGATGCCAATCGATAGGTGCTTTAAAAACAAAAATTATTGCCTTTACACCACTATTTTATCATGCGCAAATAAAGAGTTATAGCGTAAATAAAGAAAATATTTGCGTTTTGATCAGAATAAAGTCTTACAAAATCCGTATATATAATTCAGTAAGTTTACCAAATCCAAAGATATTTTATATAAGTGATAATAATAGATGAATTAAAAAACTAAATTTTTCTAATTTTTAAAGAACAAACTGTAATATTTGATTTTTCAACATTTTTAAAAATGCTCATATGCCTCTTTGGCATGGCAGTGACAATATAATAAGCAAACAGAAAATACTGAGTTTAGTTATTTTATTTATTGAAATAATCAAAAAAATTTAAATAATCAAAAAAAAAAGTAGTCGTATTACTTTTTTTGATTATTTCAAATAATCAATAAATAATCAAAAAAAAAAAGAAGTCGGATTACTTTTTTTTAATTATTTTCAAATAATCTGAACATAATCTTAAATATTGTGAAAATAATCAAAAAAAAGTAGTCCGATTACTAGTATTTAATTCTTTTAAAGTTGTCGTGAAAATAATCAAATAATGTACTAAGAATCAAATTACTTTTTGATTATTTCTAATCGTAATCAAAAGTAATCGTAATTCAACTTTTACAGCTCTGGTTTAAATTTACAAAAAGACAATTAGAAAAAAAATGGTAATTTTTGCCATTAATTTCTCCTAATCCTTCAAACGATTGGGATAATATATTTTTTTTACCACATTGATTGTGATTTGAAAAAAGTTAGTGCGAACGAAGGATATCGCTTGCAATCCTTGAAATAATCCGGGAACGATATCGGGATAAGAAATGTGGAAGAATTAATGAAATTTTGGTATTTTAATATTTTTTTACACACATAAATATGTGTGAATATAAAGATTGTATTATTCGCCTGTGTTGAGTTATGATATGAAATACTAAACACTTAAAATCAAATTAATAAATTTCTAACGAAAATAGTACTATTTCACTAAAATTTTCTTGTAAACCGGAGCAAACCGGAAGCTACTTTTTCTTCCGAAGATGTATTTTGTAAAAGCCTAAATACAATTTTAAGGATTTCAGAGGATATGCAAGGATATTTTAGTTATGTTCCAATATGAATTTTCATATATATAGTGATGCGTTCGAGCGAGATTTTCCTAGATTTTGGAAATCTCATTCTCGATCTCGAAAAAATTAAAAAAAAAAATGATCTCGTTTTCGAATCTCGTCTCGAGATCTCAAAAAATGTACAACAAATTTTTACATAAAAATCATGCAAATTGAATTTAATTGAGGCTTCTATAGCATTATTTACATTTTTCATAATTTATTGTTTACATATACAACAGTTCCCTATAGCGAATTCACACACGACAAAAAAGTGCATTTGTTTTATTAATATGCGTAAAAATTTATATATGTATATTGGAAAACATTTCTGTGGCAATATGAAATAAAAGCATAAGTCTATTTTTTTAACTTTCCAGGAGAGCATTTTCAAACTTAAAACTAATTCCGAAAATTATCTTTAAAAATATTTAAAAAATTATGTTGGCAAATTTAAGAAAAACTTAAATCAAATAAATGTCTACAAAATGTTTTTGTCCGAATTTTCATTTCTAAAGTTTTTTTAAAAATAATAAATATTTTTCGTTTTTTTTGCTTGTATCTCAGCTACTATGGAAAGGATCAGTATCAAAATTTGACACAAAATTTATTCGTATATCAGGATTACAATTGTATTATTAACTCAATTTAAGTATATCTCGAGTTATGTTGTTATTACATATTGCTACAGATTTGTAAAATGGAAACCAGAAACACTTGAGTAATATTTTCAGCTGCAATATTTGTTCGTTCTAATGAAAAATTCACTATTTTTATAATATGTAATTTAAATATAATACGCATAGCTCAAAATGGTGAGAGAGCTCGGCGTAAGTTCTTATAGGACTGTAGTGCCAAACTATTATTATTAATTTAAAAAATTGTAATCGGTGTTTTGGTGGATTCTAGCGTTCATTTCTATTGTAATTACATTACCTACACTCAGAAGAAAATGTCCCATTAAGTACTTAATGGTACGACCATTGATTTTATTGTTCATGTATTAATAGTTTTTTCTTTTTAAATCATAAGTTTTCTAATTAATTCAATAGTATTTGAAAAATTCAGTACCATAAATTTAAATATTTCAATATTATTATTTTAAATAGAATAAATACTGTTGTTTTAGTGGTTTCCTCCTATAATAATAAACGTGGTATAAAAACTTAAAAACGAATACAGACATGTTCGTTTTGTACGTCATTCTGCGTGTTTACTCTAAATGGGCGCATGTATTTTTTTTGCAATAATCCACATTATTAAACGTGACATTGGTAAGGATTCAATGTATTTAATGTAAATAAATTATATTTATATTATTATTTATTACAGAAAATACAAATTTCCTTCGAACTTCTATTATGGCAACGAACTCAAAAGTAGCTGCAGACTCAAGTACTAAAATCAATTATTGGAAACTAAAGCTAACATTAAATGTGTTATAACCTTTTGCAACGAGCAGTGTCTTTTTATGTGTGTGTGTTGTAAAAGTGAATATCAATTTCGACATTTAAATAAAATAATATATACAATAAATTAACTAAAATACATTTTTGTTTTAATAAATTATTAGGAAAATGTAATTCGACTACACCATAAAATTAATAATACGTATCAATAAATTTGTATAGGTCTTTCTTATTGTTATTAAATTATCACATTATAAAATGTATGGTACAACCACACATTGTATTAACAGTTTCAATATGACTGAACTAATGGGACGCATCCTATTGACCAATTTTAATGGTAAAAATTATTATATTTCTATTGAAATACTATTAATTTACCATGATTTTTTTCTGGGTGTATAAACATTATAAATTAATGTTTTTAATACAAAACCACACAAAAACCTATTTTTTTAATAAATTTGTATACTAAAAATTTTAGTTTACAACGCAAAATCATCTTGTTGTACAACATATAGCCATATTTTTCAGTAATCGTTCCTACCCTGTGTCTTCGCATGACAACAGAAAGACGCATAACAAAATGTGTGGTCTTGTTCAGCCAACCATGACAACTTGTACCCCCAAAAATTCGATCACAAGCTTGGATTTTGTGTTGTTGCAGTCGTGAAAATATGCGAAAAAAAACTCTAAAAGAAATTGAAGTCATATGTAGGTGCACTGTAAAAATTTTTATAAAAATATATTTTTGGTTTTATAACTTAAATGTTATAATACACATAAAAATCAACTTAAGAAAAAGAATTCATGATTTTATTAATAAAAAAAATTCATAAAAGAAAACCAAAAATTTAATACCACTTGTCGGCAGTAAAATATTAAATTTCAGTGCATACGTGTGCTTCACAAATGACGAACGACAACTTCACAAATGACGAACGACAACTTCAAAAACGACGAACGGTAGACATGACTTTGTTCATTTTGTCTATGGAGTTGCGTGTGTTTTTGTTGTTGTATTTGATTTACCAATAGAAGTGATTGAAGAAAATATCAAAACAGATGCATGGTCGGACGTCACGACGTAAGCAGCAAAGAAACAAACAGCTTTGTCGGTTTTGTTCTCGCAGTTGCGTGTGTTTTTGTGAAATTCGATTTGCCGTTACAAAAGGGAGGGGAAAAAAGAATAACAAAACAAAATTGGTTAAGTGGATAAGTTTTTTAGTATATTGCGTCGGGGAATCGATTTTATGTGCAATATTAGATTTTATATGCCATATTTGTATGTAAATATATTTTGTATTGCATTTTTATACAAAATGGCATTGAAAAGAAATATAACGAATTTTTTTGATAATGATTGAGCTGATTTCTGAAAAAAAAAAAATGTTTAATAAAATTGAAATAGGTAAATTATTAAAGTGGGTAATGTAATTATTATTATTAATTGGATAAAATAGCAGGTAATTTCAAAAGTTCGGTTAAATAAGTGTTTGGAGGTTAAAATTGGGTAAAAACTACTGGTAATAAACATTTTGCCTAGTAAATGGCTAGGTTTTATATTTTTAGTTCAAAAATTCGAGAATTCTCGTCGAAAAAAAAATTGGATCTCGAAAAAATGGTTACAGATTATTGTTAGTGGGTCTTTAATTTAGGTAATAGTAAAAATTTTGAAAATTAAATAAAAAAAAGTATGGTTTTGTTCAAAAATGTCATCATTTTGTTCACCGTGCGTCGTAGGGAATCTCCGCTACGAATACGGATTTTTAGCTACCAAGGATACTTGCGGAATGGAATTCAGTATTGCATTACAAAATGTAACATTGAAAATGTATGTAAATCAGTCAAAAATAAAATATATGCATTTGCAACAGTTAATTGTTTAAAGCAACATGTTTAACCTTTCTGTCTACACGACATACCCGGGTATGTTTTTCACTATTAAAATGTCATAAAAGATATGTTCCCACAATCCAATTTTTATGAATTTTTCATTTAATGCAGAATAATGAAATAAATAAAAAAATTGTAGGTTTGGTAATTTTTTGGTGCCTGGAAGGCTTTTTGACTTTTTATATTGCCTATGCCATACGAATATACCAGGGTATGTCCTACAAGTATGATCACAGAATAGTTATTATTTTTATACCCTACACTAAGAGTGAAAGGGTATATTCAGTTTGTTACGCCGTTTGTAACACCCAGAAGGAAGCATCTCCGGTATGGAAAAGTATATATATTCTTGATCAGCATGACCTCCTGAGTCGATTTAGCGATGTCCGTATGTCCGTCTGTCTGTCCGTCTGTCTGTCTGTCTGTCTGTCTGTCTGTCCGTCTGTCTGTCTGTCCGTCTGTCTGTTGAAATCCCTACTACTTTTAAAATTGAAGAGCTAGATAAATGAAACTTATAACTTAGATTACTAATATACCTACGCTGTATGTGCGAAAAATGGCGAGATCAGTCCATTGTGACCTATGATCCGACCACTTATGTTCAAATACCTCATATAAAATGTACATATAAAGATCAATTTTTATGTATACGTGCTTAGGTAAACTTTTTTGGTCAAATATATATTGATATCATGCTCAAATACATTATAATAATGTTTTCCGGCAAAAAGACGTGTGGTTCACAAAAAAAAAAAAAAATCGAAATTCGGTACACCTACCCATTTGTAAATATGGGTATCAAATGAATGGAAATTCTTCAGCGATTGAATGTTTGTAGTTATTTTCAGGATTCGTATACCCTGGTGACCTATATATCACTTTGAATGGTAACCACACATATGTGTAGGGTATTTATAGTCGGCTTAGACCGACTATAATTTTGATAATCCTAACTATCATAATTACACCTACTTTAAAATTTCCCATGTGATCTAACCTTCCCAACTGGTTATATTTGCTAACAAATTTCAAATCAAAACCGATGCTATTTTTTTAAAATTTGCAGTTTGGAATCTATAAATATTTTTGCGAAAGATATTTACTTTCTTCTATGGTAAAATTAATGTTATCGTCAATTTTTTCTACTGTCTGACAACATAAATTTATAGTTATGTTAGGTATGGTTATATTGACGTAAGACAAATTACCTGAAAAAACTGCAGAAGGCGATTTTGAATTGAAATAGCACATTTTAATTCAAAATCGGAACGAATAATAATTTCAATTTTTGATATGGACTATGGAAATGTGCCACCGGAAACGGATTCTGAAGAAGATACTGATGAAAATCAGAAAATATGATCTTGTTCGAGATGGATCTATAGGCTTGCCTATTTTTCCGGACGAAATGCGTAATATTATATAGTAATATTAATATCAATATTATACCATATTTCAACAAATTTTCTTCAATCTAATCACTCAGTTGGCAAACAACAGCAATGAGATTTCTTTATTGTACGCCACAATTCTATGCTGCTTTAATTGCATTTATGTTGTTGTTGCACTTTTAAACGAATGTGAAAAAAACAAAAACACAAAAATCAATATCAGCCAAATGAGAGACACTGGGGGCATTCCATTGTGACGGGCGTTACATTTGTACGATTAAAAACCTTCTCATTTGATAAATAAAAAAGGATTGATATATTTCTAAGATACAGAGAATAGATCTTATGATCCTCTATGCATGTATAAAATAACTTTTGCAATAGATTCGATATCTTTCTGCAAATTTGAAGTTAAATGCTGTGACGGGCGATACACGTACTTTTTCAAAAAATAGAGTTTACTCCACAAAGTATTAAATTTTAGCTAAAATAATCGGACTATGGAGATGAAATATATCTCAAATACTTCCTTAATAATTGGAGTTCTCTCCTCTATAACAAAATTCTGCAATGACTACTTTGATCACTGACTTATAAAGTATCAGAACTTGTGACGGGTGTTACACATTTTGTGACGGGCGTTACCTGTACGAATTCTATACAAATATATATGAAATATCAAATTATGAATTGCAATTTTTTGATGAAAAAGAGCAAATTTTTGTGGTAGGAATGGTAAACCGTTATTTTAAGGCACACCGTCCACATATAATTTAAGTTTAAAACTAAACCGTTGTTTAAAAAAAATATGTATTATATTACCATTTCTAAAATAATGATTTTTTTTGTGATTTTTTATGTTTTTTTGTTAGGTTTGGAATTTCTCTTTTTTATCTTTGCTTTTTGAATATTTTGGAATATTTACTACTTTTTCTATGGTTAAATAATAATATAATTGATTATTGATGCATATATTAACAAATATAAAATTTTCTATTTTTTTTTTGTTTTGTGACGATTGTAATTTGTGACGGGCATTACAATAGTTTGGCTATATCCATTCAAAATATTGGAATAACCATCTGGAATATCTATGAGACCAAAGAGTATAATAAATGAATAGATACGACAAAAATCTTTACTTTTACAAAGTTTCCCAGTTGTAGGTTTGCAAAATAGTTCGCAAAATAACGTTTACTCTTTTTTTGTGACGTGCGTTACAACTAAAAATATTAAAACTGTTTGATTAATTGTAAGTACTTTGAACCACTTATCACCAATGCAATGTGTGGCATACTTTTGGAAAAAATTACCTTTCAAATTGTTTTATTCAATTTTCTTTCGGATTAAAAACAACGAAACTACAGTGTTTCATATATTGCCTCAATTTTTTACTATAATAAATTTAAAAAAAAATACTTATCTTTAATTCAGAAAAAAACACATTTGTCCAAGGTGTATTAAGGAAGGTGAGGAAAATTTGGAGAAGCTAAAAATTTGAGCGTACACATATTTCAATTTTTGAAATATTTTCTGTATACAAAAGTCAGTGCGATATTTGTTTTTATTTAAGTTTTCTGTATATTAAAGTCAATTTATTTGTTTTTGTTTACATTTGAAATCCTTTTTTCTGATTTGCTTTTATTAAATAATTTAAATTACATAAAATTTGTCTACAAACTATATTTTGTCTATATTTTTAATAAAGACAACGAGGACAATAAGACACACTCAGACCAGTCGCACATTTGAGCGAGGATGTACCCCTTGATGTGTACAAATGTGTTAAATCGGTTTGCGGCGTTTAAATACACATGCTCGATATTTTTGAATACCCCTTCCCCTCGGCCAAGTGTGCAAGGGTTCATAATTAGAAAATCTTGGACAAGTTTGCCCACACTCAACTTGGTGATTAACATGATTTTTTCATCGATATTTGTAACTACTTCAGGTAGTTTTAATTTTAAAAATATTGGTTATATGGGATGTTCCACGACACGGACATATCTGAACCCCTACTTCAAAAGCTGAAGCTGTAGATGTCGTGGCAGTTGGGGGCATAAAAATGGGCATAAATGGGAGTTCCGGAACAGTTGACACCTCAACGATCATGTGGCTTTTGAGATGCAACTTTACGTAGCCGCGGTAGCTCAGTGGTTAGTGCGTTGGACTGCGAGCCGAAAGGTCCCCGGTTCAAGCCTGGACTGGGGCTAACAACATCTTTTCATAGAAACATTTTTCTATACCGCGCTACCTCTCGGCAGTAAATGGCAAACCTACGAGAGTAAAACATTGCCTATGAAAAGCTCTCACCCGCCGTTCGGATTCGGCAATAAACTGTAGGTCCCACCACTTTGAGTACAAAGAGGACAACATTTTGGTATACCAGACGGATATAAATGCGAACTATTTTTCCGGGGGTTCAATAAATTCGCGATGATAGTGTCCACCCCATTTTTCTTCATCTAGAGATTGCGGGAAACATGAAATTTTCATTTACCGCAACTGGCAGAATAAGATGGTCTCGGCATTAGTTTGTACGCGATGTTTGTTTTTTAATTGTTTCAAAATTTTTATTTTAATCACCAAATTTATTAACCGGAAACGAGGAAAATTAACAAACGAATGACAAAAAAAAATTAAAATTGAAAAATACAAAATGAGAAGAGTTTTTATACTTTCCTCACTTTGTTAAATACACCTTGCATTTGTCATGCATTTTGGAAAATTCTGATCATATGATATGAAATTAGAAGTATTTCTTATCCTAAAAATCATTAAACGGAATCAATAGGTTTAACTTTAATATATCACACCTTGGTAACGTTTTCTGTGGAATACCTCACTGTTAAAATGTTCATATATTAAACATTTTTTTTTTTGATTTTATAAGTTAAATGAAATAATGCACATAAAAATTAATATAAAAAACTTCATGATTTTACAATTAACAAAAAACTGAATAAAAATAAAAAAAAATATTAATGTTGAATTTCAGTGCATATGCACAATCGGCGAACGAACTAGCGAGGCGAAGAAAAGAGAAACAATATTTACTATTTTATCTTTGGAGTTGCATTTGCTTGCATCCGATTTACTGCTTCAAAAGTGGCTTCTATTTTTAAGATGCTTATATTCTTTAGCCTTGAAAAACAAGAAAATTAAAACACACATCATCATTAATGTTCACGTTCATAAATATTTTATGCGCTTTGCATTGTTACTTGTTGTTCAATATTTAGTAATATCATGAATTCTTTTGAAATTCATTATTACCTTATAAACATAATAAATACACTAAAATCTCAAAAAAAAAATAAAAATAAAAAAATACGCAGGAGTCTCGCCTTTTTTTTGCATTTCTTGCAGTGCTAGTCTTGCACTTGCTCTTATTCTTGCACATCTTGTCTTGCTCTTGTCCTTCCAAGAAAATCTAGATCTTATTATCGCTCTTGTTGGAATCGGTATACTGAAACCGTTTCGTCATAAAAACTTGAAACCGAAACTAGGAAGAAAACCGAAACCGAAATCGAATCTGTTATTCGTTTAGGTTCCAATCCTTTGTTTTAAGTAGTATTATTTCAACCAGTAATAATTAACTTTATTTACTTAACTAACAACTTTATTAACAATAACTTATAATAACTGCTGTATACTACAATTTAGCTTAACAATGTACGCTCACAAGATGCACTAGTCTATATATATAAAAATGAAATGTCCTGTGTGTGCCAGAGAATCACTGGAGAACAAGCCAACGGATTTTCCCTATTCATTTTTTATTTTGTTCGTGTCATTGCAAGAGTGGTTTAGGAAAAAAGAAAAGCCGGAAAATAGAAAAAAATCTAAATTTGACCCAAGGAACTTGAAATTTTGACAGGGTGTTCATTTCCCGACGTAAGCGCTCACTACGAAGGGATTTTTGGAAATTCGCCTTCTAAGGTACAAAAATGGGCGTGGAAAAACTGAACTTTTTATTCAAAATATCTGTGTAATTAAGATACCCACAGTAATGAAATTTGGCTCAGTAATGTATATTGTTATTTATCTTTTTGCTAAATGTATAAAAGGGCGTGGCACCTCCCATATAATCATAACTTTAAAAATTCTCCTATGACCACCTATGAGTTATAAAAATGAAAACAAAGGTTCTTATTAAAAAGGCCTAAGTGCCTGATCAAATCTGTTTTGAATGTCTTTTTTTATAACAGGACAACTCTTCAGAACACAATAGATTCAATCACCGCTTAAAAAATTGGCTTCAATTAAAAAACCAAAAATTTTGGTTTTTTTAAATGGATTTTTAAAAATTTTAATAGTCACGTGGAATGTGAGTGGGATTGGAAAAAAGGGCACTACGTTAAATGTGGGCGGTAAAATAGTGACGTAGGCCTACACTAAAAAGGGAAAAAGGGCCGTAAATGTATCCACACTTTATAAACGATATAGTTTTGCAATTACAAAAAAATAGCACGAGCGTAGCTGTGCACGGGTCCAGCTATTCACTATAAAATCACAACTGAAGTGTTACGTTCATTTTTCGTCTAACGCCTGCAGTATTCTGAATCCGATACACTACATCATTAATTCTTTTAATTATCTTGTTTGGTCCTTCCAAGTGTGTTTGTCGCTTAGGGGATAAGCCTTTCTTCTTTGTGGGTTATAGAGCAAAACAAGTTCACCTTCAGTAAATTCCTCTGAATTTGCCCGTAGGTCGTATCATCTTATCACTCGCACATTGTGTACGTTGCCTTACTGATGCATTCGTTCATTTCTTCACTTTTTCTGGAAAGATAATCGTAAAAAGCTATTCCAGCTGATGGACTTGTGCCATTTTTTTTTTAAATCCGCGGGTAATCTCAAATCTGTTCCAAAAACAATTTTTGCAGGCGAAGCTACTGTGGTTTCATAAACCGTCGTTCGATAAGCTATGAGAAAAAGTATTATATGTGTATACCAATCTTTTTGAGTTTTATCAACCATTTTTCTGAAATACTCTTCCAAAGTCCGATTGAATCTCTCCATCATGCCGTAGGATTGTGAGTGCAAAGGTGTTGTTTGTACGTATTTTGTGTATGTTCAGTATTTTACATACCTCTTTAAAGACTGCAGACTTAAAATTCCTACCTTGATCTGAATGCAATTCTAACGGGACTCCAAAACGGCTTACCCAGTTGTCAACTAATCACGCCTTGCCTGAAACACTTTCAACCTAAAAGTCGTGGCACACAATACAATTTTTAAGCAATGTTTCGGACATCCCCTCGAGTATTTTAAGACCAAAATAAAAAAAATCGTAGACTGGTGTTTTTTAAAACATCGCGGTCTAAACTTTTTGTTTGCGGTTTTTTAAAAATATTTGTTTGATAATAATTTAAGTTAATTTTTTGTTGCTTAAACTATTGAGTTTAGTCACTAAAACAACTCATACAAATTTCACGTAATTTGTCCACCGTTATGGGTCATAATTAGTAATAAGTGCGAAAAAATAGTTTTTTTTTTTCAAAAACTCGTCAATTTGTAAATTTGAGCCATATTTTTAAAAAGTAGACTTATTAGCTCCTTGAAAGATATTGTGATCAGAAAATATTGTAAACAGAAAATATACTGTCAATTTTTATATAATAATTGTAATAATTTAATTTAATAATTGTAATAATTACAAGGTAAATACGCAATAAAGGTATTCACTAAAAGGAGCAGTTGCCGATGTACATTAGCAATATTGTTGAATTCTATCATATTTCGTGAACACACTTATTTCATATTTGTGTAGTATGGTAGTTCTCAGTTTGATGTACCAAAAACAGATGGTTTTGTTTCTTTAAAATTTTATATCTATTGCTTATTGGCCATATACAATATATACCCAGCAAACCAAACGAAAATTTTACGATATCGAAACGATATCATTAATAGGCTCAAATTGTCGATAATCTATAATCATACGAAAACGATAGGGTTTTCGATAAAAACGAATCTGTCTAAAACGATATCGTTATTTTTGTCGTTATAGATATCGAGATGATGTCATAAATGGACTTATTTTCGATAAACAAATTTTATTTGTTCAGAAAATTTTATTTTTTGACAAAAAATATAAAGAACACGTAATTAAATTTTCAAATACTTTGTGTTTTATATCTAAAATTTATCATTATTATATCGAATTTAAAAATTATCGTCAAATGGTTTGCAGGGTAATTCTGTTTTTTGTTACCTATTTTTAATTCAATATCTCATAACAATTCATTATAATTACTTACTTACTTACTTAAATGGCCCTTACAACCGTGGATCGGTTTTGGCCGCTGAGATGAAGCCGCGCCAGTCGGATCTGCTTTGCGCGCGCTGACGCCAGTTAGAAATACCAAGCGTTGCCAGGTTGTCCTCAACTTGGTCTTTCCAACGCACATTTGGACGCCCTCTTCTACGCTGTCCACCTTCGAGTTTCGATTCAAGCACCTTCTTGGCTGGAGTGTTTTCATCCATTCGTTCGACATGACCTAGCCAGCGAAGCCGCTGGATCTTGATGCGCTTGACTATGTCAATGTCGTCGAATAACTCATACAGCTCGTGGTTCATCCTGATTCGATACTCGTTAGCAAAGCAGATAGGGCCAAAGATTTTACGGAGAATCTTTATAATTAAAACAAATTAAATTAGTGATGTCTATTTTAGAAAAAAACTCATACCTTTAATATGAACTCGTTAATATTTATTGTTAAAATGTGGACATTATGTCATTATAATAATAATAATAATAGTTTGGCGCTACAGTCCTGTATAGAACTTCGGCCGAGCTCTCTCACCATTTTGAGCTGTGCGTGTTATATTTGTACTCAAAGTGGTGAGACCTACAGTTTATTGCCGAATCCGAACGGCGGGTGAGAGCTTTTTCATAGGCAATGGTTTGACTCTCGTAGGTTTGCCATTTACTGACGAGAGGTAGCGCGGTATAGAAAATGTTTCTATGAAAAGATGTTGTTAGCCCCAGTCCAGTCTTGAACCGGGGACCTTTCGGCTCGAAGTCCAACGCACTAACCACTGAGCTACCTTCTTTTTTATTCACATATTTGTACATAATCATTAAAAATATATATTTTCATTTAAATAGAATACTTTTTGGTGAATTTGAATTCAATAATCAAATATTGTTTGTAATACCAAGTACTAAATGTCTTAAATTCAGCATCACTAAAAAATTATAAAAGTACCACGAAATCAACTGATGGTTTTTGAGAAGTAGATTAGCAGAACTTCTATTTTTTTTGCCACCAACGTGTTTTGTTATTGTAAAACTGCTATTTGACATTACTTCTACTGTACATCGGTAACTGCTCCGTTTCGTGAATTACTTTGAAAAACATCTACTACAGGGGCTAGTTTAGAAAATGTGTCTTAAATTTGCTAATTTAATTGATGAGTTAAAACTCGATTATTTATGGTTTATTGAAATTTCAACGTTTTTTGCAGAGTTCGGAAAGTCACATAAATGAATACTCATAATGACTCACTCATGCATAAACCGCACAAGTGATAAAGAACACATTTAATTTTACTACACTCGACATGAGTGAGGAAGAGAAAAAAATCCGACTCTCTACTCAAAAACGGTTAATCATCGGAGAGTCAAAACTTTACTATTCATGAGTCTTGTCTTTAGCATTCATTTTATCTTATTCTCATACTCAAAAAGTACAAGGCCAAATTGTACAAAGATGGTGCTCATTTTTTGTATGTATGAAACGAGTTGCGTTGAAACTTAAAATGTTTTATTTTATAAATAATGCCCGATTTTCACTGTATCTTCTGTGAGATACATCGTATCAACTAGAGTTGCATTTCTTTATAAAATTGCTATAACATATAAAAATAACAGAAATATGTTAAAAAAGACAGTTTATAATGTCTTTTTATGTTATAACTGGTATTTCCATTTAACTCTTTTTTACAAGTTTCAATTAAACAAGTGCTTGTTTCGTACTCTCATTATAGTTAACGTATTTAAAAACATTTCTTTTTTTTTTTCATCTGTTTATTAATTTATACACTAACTTTTATAAATGCACTTATTATAACAAAAAAACCAAACCTATGCACAGCTCAGCCAACAAACATTAAACATATTCGCAACGTTTTTTCAATTAACGCGAAATCAAAATATAAATGTTGCGTTGAGCAATATCAATACGGGATTTTTTTTAGATTTTTTTTGAAATGTATTTCAATAACTTTATAATCATTCCAAATAATGAAAATCAATAAAAAAAAGGAAAATTTGATATAAATGTTGAAATTGTAAATAATAAATATTTTTGCATTTTTTAGGCTTTTTTAAGCAATATTTCAATACAGACTGTCAACACTGTTCGCTCCATATAAAAACAACAAACATATGCGAATATAACAAGACAGCATCCAAGCTTGTGATCTTTTTATTCGAGAACTTATTTTTGTACAAGCTTTATTGTGTTGCTAGCAGTGTTTTGCTGCTGTGTTGCGTCTAGCTGTTGTCATGCGATATGTACAGGGTGCCACGTAAACTTCAATGTGCCTTTTTTTATTGTTGATTATACGTATATGTATATTTTATGTGCATAATGACGTCGCTGTTTTAAAATTCATGTAATATACGTATAAATTTTGCAAAAATTAATCATAATATCAAGCAAAGAATAATAAAATCATAATGATTTGGAATTTGTTATGTATGATTATAGCAGGGAAAAAATTTTGGATTTTTAATTCGCTTTTATTTGTTATAATACTTGACCACATTAGTAATTTAAAACGCGAGATATTTGCAAACCATTTTTCCAACATTTTTTGACCACCTTATTGAAAGCTCGGTAAAAATGTTATTGGTTGATATCTCATAAAATTATCCATAGAAAATTTTATAACCCACATTTTAGAATGTTTGCAGGTCATTTCCCATAATATGCTTGTACATTTGTTGGCATATTTGGAATTTTTATTTAAGGTCAATCGATAGGCACTTTAAAAACAAACATTTAATGCCTTTACATAAATATTTTATCTTGTACACATAAAAAGTTCTAGCAAAAAAAACAATATCAATTATATCATTATACACAACATTTCAAAAATACCACAGATGGAAGATTCCAACAGAAATGGCAACATCTTACACTTTGCAAGCCTGTACAGTGAATAGGTCAACGCATTCTCTTTGTCCTTGAACAAATATGAGTTGACGAAAAGTGAGAGTTTGCTGCTTGTTAATGATGATGGAGAGGTGAAACGCAAAACTCTCTTGTGAGTAGCAAAATCTCTACCCACAAAATGCGACTCTCTTATGAGTTGTGAGTGTGCCGTATATTTTGCACTTATTACCATTAATGATGACCCATAATTGGTTGTTTTAGTTAATATCAAAAAAAAAAAATTAAAAAACGAAAATTTGAATTTTGGTGTGAAAAATAATAGCAGCGATACCAAATTTGTTACAAAATCCATTATTTTCTTTAAAGTTTTTAAATTTAAAACTTTTATTTATATTAGTTAGGCTAATTTTACTAGTATTGTTAAATATTTGAAATATTTTGTGTTGCTTTGATTAAATATGGAACCTACACAACCTTGTTTTAGTAAATCGCACAAATTCCTTAAAAATCCTAAAAAATTTTTAATAGAGCATTCATAATTATACAGGATATTGTTTATTCCATAGCTAAAATGTTAACTAAAGCAAAACATTTGACAAAAAATACGAAACACGTATCGAAACGTAAAAAGTATCAAAAAATCGCGTGTTTCAATATTACATATGATTTAAGTAACCTTTTCTGTGAAATGTACCAAAGTGAAAAAAATATGTATATGCAATTCGAAAGTTATGATTTTAAAAAACAACTCATAAAATATGTTTTTTATGAAAGGAGCCATGAAGGACAATTATAGACCTCGGCAAATATTAAAACTTTTAATTAAAAGTAATTTAAAAATCGTGACTAACTCTCTGAACCATTAGTCTAAAAATTGCGGCATTTACTACTGTCTAATGCATTAAAATTTGTAATTCTGATATTCCAGGAATCAGTCGTAGCAATTTTGAACCATTGGATCATACTAAGTTACGCTACTGGTTACATCAAGTTACGCTTATGATAGACACGTGCAAACTCGAGATGTATCAATATTTGCCGATGTGTATTATAGTTCTTAATGGCTTCTTACAGAAAAAAAACTTCTTCTATGAATTGTTCTCCCAATGTTAATGTTTCAAATTGCATATCAAGATTTTTTCACATTGGTACATTTCACAGAAAAGATTACCTCAATCATATGTAATATTGAAACAAGTGATTTTTTGATACTTTTTTTACGTTTCGACACGTGTTTCATATTTTTTGTCAAATGTTTTGCTTTAGTTAACATAACAATATCCTGTATAATTTTGAAAACTCTATTAAAAAATTTTAAGGATTTTTAAGGAATTTGCGCGATTTACTAAAACAAGGTTTTGTATAATCCATTTTTAATCAAAGCAACATAAAATATTTGAAATATTCAACAATACTTTTCAAATTAGTCTAACTAATATAAATAAAAGTATTAAATTTAAAACCTTTGAAAAAAATAATGGATTTTGTAACAAATTTGGTATCGCTGCTATTATTTTTCCCACCAAAATTCAAGACTAATTTACAAACAAGGTTAAGAATATGGAAAAATAAGACGGCATTGTAATGACATAATTCCAATAAATGTAAATTATAAAAATAATTGATTGTTCTTATTACGCAACACTTCTAAAAAATCGAATTTATAATTTATAGGAGAGCTCTGCTATTATTTTTCACACAGCTGAGCTGTATATGCTCCTATTTAAAATATTTTTATATGAATAAATTTCCGATTTTCAGTACTATTTATAATTAATTTGTTTAATATGATCCATTTTTACAGTCACATTATACCCAGTATACCACGACTGGAAGCCTCCAGTGTATCGAACAAGTGGCTTCGAGAAAAAAAATCGATCTCGAAACTAATTTTTAATGATTTTTATATTCAATTGTTTAGAAGGTTTCTGAAATGTCTACGAGAAAAAAACATTGAGCTCGTTGTTATATCGAAACTAATTTTTAATGATTTTCGCATTCAGTTGTACCACCTTTCAGGTACATGCCTGCTTTCGTCTGCTGGATATAATTTTGGTAACGATGTGTAACAGTTGGAACACCCTTTTGCGTTCAAGTTTGTGCCCGCAAGAGTCAATTTCATTATTATAGAAGCAACGATTTTCGTTTCTTTGTTAATAAAAGTTAGAACTCATGATTGCGACTCGTTTCCGATTTTCAAAATAAGGTCACCTGGTGTCCAGTGACCTTTTCTATATATTTTTTTTTAAATAACTAGAGTGGTCATTTTTTTTTTTTATATTTTTATGTTAATTTCACTTTATTTCATTAAAAATAAATGTGAGCTTTGAATTTTCATTTTTTATTTATTTTTGTTTTTGATGTCGTAAATATTTTCGTTCAGAAATAAAAAAAAATTTAAACACTTTTTGATTTTGAAATATTTATTTAAACTAAGCTTAAACTTTCACTGAAAGACTGGACCTTAATTAATAAAATAATTAAATAATAATTAAAAAAATTAAAAAAAAATAATTAAATAATTAATAAAATAATTTTTCTCAATTTATAATGGCTGATAAATGTCATTCGAAAATTAGAGAAATTCATAAATTAAAAAAAAAAGATATTAAATGAATAACACATTGCGTAATATGTTCTATTTTGATTTTTATTAAAAATGTAGTAAAAACACTATTTATATTTACATTTGTGGGGGATTTTTTTTTTATCTTGATCGAGTTTTAGCTAATACAGCTAGCATGCACTTTCAAAGCATAAATTTACCCACTAATGGGCTCGTAACAAACGCATAATAATAATAATAGTTTGGCGCTACAGTCCTGTATAGAACTTCGGCCGAGCTCTCTCACCATTTTGAGCTGTGCGTGTTATATTTGTACTCAAAGTGGTGGGACCTACAGTTTATTGCCGAATCCGAACGGCGGGTGAGAGCTTTTTCATAGGCAATGGTTTTACTCTCGTAGGTTTGCCATTTACTGACGAGAGGTAGCGCGGTATAGAAAATGTTTCTACGAAAAGATGTTGTTAGCCCCAGTCCAGTCTTGAACCGGGGACCTTTCGGCTCGCAGTCCAACGCACTAACCACTGAGCTACCGCGGCTACAACAAACGCATGCAGTTGTTAAAATATCTACAATATTATTTTTGTTATTAAAGCTTCAATCTACATTTAAGTTTGATTTTTTGACAGATTTACATTAAAATGTGTGCAATTATTAACTATATTACACATACGGTAAAAAGGTGATGATACTTTGTAATTATGATGATAATTTGTTCTACTATATGGAAGATAGAATAATGTATCACAATTTCTACTACTTCTAAGATTTTGGTAAAAGGTAATATATCGTAGAAGCTCTGGTGAATCAAATTTATCAGTAATGAGTTGATGTATATAGATTACATCGACATTTTTCTGCGATCTTCAAGTGATTTCAAAATAAATAGCTTCAGCCAATCCTCGCATGGTGGAAGATTGTAAATATCAACCCAATTTTAACAATTGAGAGCGAATCGTACAAAGTTTTTTTTTGTATACGATCAGTGTGCACTTTATAAAAAGGAGACCATACTTGACTTGAATATTCTAGATGTCAACGTACTAGAGTATTATATAGAGTTAATGTAGTCAAAGGACTATTAAATTCTTTCGCCCAGCGCTTGATAAAACCAAGCAATGAAAAGGCTTTTTTACATATATGTTCAATATGATGTTTGAACGATAAAGTGGGATCAAGAAACAGACCTAGATCCTTTACTATATGTACACGACTAACATTTTCCTCTTTTAACATATAGTTATACTCTATATTGTTTCTATTTCGAGATAATATCATAGACTGACACTTATCTGGATTAAGTACCAAATGTTTCTTAAAACACCAAATCTCAAAAAAATTTAAATCTATCTGCAGTAATATAGCGTCCTTCTCATCCTTGATAGCCTTATAAATTTTGATGTCATCGGCATAGATTAATAGATTGGAGTACTTTATTAATCGCTAAAATAAATAAAAGAGGTCCAAGATGGCTACCCTGAGGTACCCCGGATGTTGCAAAAAAGGGTGAAGATGAAACTTTTATGAAATGTATTTGATATGACCGATCAGATTAATAAGATTGTATCCATTTCACAAATAATTCTGGAAATCCAAGTATTTTTAATTTGAACAAAATTAAATTGTGAGGAAGTTTATCGACTGAAGTCAGTAACTTGTTCTCCTGAGTAGGTTTGATACCGTGGATCTACCGGTAACAAATGCTGACGTGTTGTAATTACATGTTTACAATGAATTTTTACATGGTCATACACAATAAGGGTATACAATCCCGGGATCCCAAACATTTTCTGGTCCCGAAAATCCCGGGATTAAAAAGTACTAATCACGGGATTTTCGGGATTGGCAAAAATCACTATTTTGTAATAGTACTGCAAACGACACGATATAAAATTCATTCCAAAGCTCTCAATACAAAACATGATATAAAATTTAGTATAAAATCAATGAATTTAATTTATCCCAATTTTGAAAAGCTAAAACCAAAGTCTTATATATGAGATAAATCAATGAGATTAAAAAATTAGGTACTGGATCAGAGAGTATACATTTGATATAGAGTTTCATTCCGAGTTTGCTGTCGTCGCTGCCGAAAACATTGGTTATGTGGAATTGGAATTTTACAGATTGAAGTTAACAGAGGAAAACAGTGCACAAAACTTGATCTGTCCGCGGATAATTTGCAACCAAACTTATCAAGATATATTGCAATCCAACGCCTTATAAATTTTAATTATTTTTCTGTCTAAAAATATGGCAGGAATATTGATTTGACTCTGACTGGATACCAATAATTACTTAGAGAAATTTTGACATTGCATTATTATACGTTTTATTAGATTCGATTTATTATAATTTTTTAAATATAGAAACTTTTAACCCAATTGTTATTTTACTGTGTAGTCAAATTTTAATATATACAAAAATGCTAAAATTCTAATAAGTACATATTTGGAAATAAATTCGAACATTTTTAGACCATTTTTGAAATATTTTGTTTGAATTTAGGATATCATAATATAAATAGTATTATGATAGTTTGAACATAGTCAAACTCACAACTGATATTACAAACTTTTTATCGGTGGTACTTTTAAATATTCGGTCCCTTTACCTAATTTGTGTTATTATTGCATACTAATTGTTTCTTTTTCGTAACTTTTTGAGAAGAAATCTGATAAAGACTATCTTGTGTATAAAACTCACAATATGTAATTTATATTGTTTTTCGACGAAAAATGGTTAAAATAGCAAATTTCAAAATACAGAAAACACTAGAACCAGATCAAAAGCTAGTTATATCCAGTTCAATCGAATGCTGTCAAGTTTTCTCAAAATAGAACCGTTGGCTTTCCAGCTATTATATCTTAAATGCTTTAAAAATAACAAAAAAAAAAGTCAAAACAAATATTTTTCTAAATTACTTGTATTTTAAACTAATCCCGGGATCCCGGGATTGCAAAGTGTTCAAACCCGAAATCCCGGGATTACGAAAACAGGTACAAATTGTATTCCCTATACACAAAGCATTAAAACAATTTCGGGATAGTTGAGAGTTTAGCAATTGGTCTATAATTGGTACCATCGTTTTTACACTGGTTTTTAAAAATTGGATTTATAAATGAGTTTTTCCAAAATTTTGGAAAACTACCTTAATTTATTGATTTATTTAATATAATACTAAGGGGCATACTAACGACGCACCACAGTTCTTTAAAATCGTCTGGCCCAGAGCAATAATCATCATCAATTGACGAAATGTATTGCAAGATTAGATCCGGTGTAAATGACATAGAAACTAGTGAAGTTTTGGATGCTGAGTGCATGTATTGAAAATAGTTATTATCAATAATGAACGGATCACTACTAAACGATTGTTTAAAAAAACTACACTAAAAGTGAAAGGGTATATTCAGTTTGGTACGCCGTTTGTAACACCAGGAAGCATCTCTGGTATGGAAAAGTATATATATATTCTTGATCAGCATGACCTCCTGAGTCGATGTCCGTCTGTCTGTTGAAATCCCTACTACTTAAACAATTGAAGAGTTAGATAATTGAACTTATAATTTAGATTATTTATATACCTACGCTGTATGTACGAATAATTGGCGATATCGGACCATTGTGACCTGTGATCTGACCATTTATATTCAAAAATACCTCATATTAAATTTACATCTACAGATCAATTTTACTGTATACGTGCTTAGGTAAACTTTTTGGTCTAATATATATTGAAATCATGCTCAAATACATGAAAATAATGTTTTCCGCCGATATGGGTATCAAATGAATGGAAATTCTTCAGCGATGGAAAGTTTGTAGTTTTTTCAGGATATATATATATATATATATATATATATATATATATATATTGAATGGTATCCACACATATGTGTAGGGTATTTATAGTCGGCTTAGACCGACTATAATTTTGATAATCCTAACTATCATAATAACACCAAATTTAAAATTTCCCATGTGGTCTAACCTTCCCAACTGGTTTATTATTCTGTCACGCTTAAAAAATTTCTATGAATACCTCAATGATCGCAATTCATAACAATTATGAACGCGTTTATTATGTCAAATTGGCTAAAATGAGGGATTCGGTGCCCGGACATAACCCCCACGGACATAACCCCCAATTCCGCATAGGAACGCGCACATAATCCCCAAATTCGAATTGGGGGTTATGTCCGCAGAGACCCGCGGAAAAAAATTCGGTCATAATACCCAATCGATTTTGTTGCTTAAGTCCGCGTTACTATGCGGACGTAAACCTCTAAAAAATATATTATCATGCGCGATTTTTTTAGAAATTTCACATAAATTTTAAAAATATCAAAACAAAATTATATCTTGTTTTATTTATTAATAAGAAGAACAAATTTTAATTTACAAAAAATCGCGCGACTTTTTGGAAATAAAATTTCTCCTGCGGTGCTTCAGTTTCGCATAAATTCAAAAATCAGCAAAATAAAAATTTATCTTTGTTTTATTCATTAAAGAGAGGAATTAAATTTTATTTACAATAAATCGCGCGATTTTTTTGGAAATAAAATTTCGCCTGCGCCGCTTTAGTTTCGCATAAATTCAAAAAATATCAAAATAAAATTATCTTCGTTTTATTCATTAAAGAGAGGAATTAAATTTTATTTACAATAAATCGCGCGATTTTTTTGGAAATAAAATTTCGCCTGCGCCGCTTTAGTTTCGCATAAATTCAAAAAATATCAAAATAAAATTATATCTTCGTTTTATTCATTAAAGAGAAGTATTAAATTTTATTTACAATAAATCGCGCGATTTTTTGGAAATAAAAATTCAGATAAATTCAAAAAATACAAAAATAAAATTTTATATTTGTTTTGTACATTAATGATAAGAACAACATTTTATTTACAAAAAGTTTTAGTTACAAATTTACAAAAAAATGTGTTTAAAAGCGAGTTGGGAAAGTTAGGTCACATGGGTAAGTTCGGTCACTTGGGCCGGATTTTTATAGTCGGTCGAGCCCGACTATGGAATACCCTACACCTTTAGTGGGGATATTAATGTGGGATATTTAATTGCATACCTTAATTTTAAAGTTTTTAATAATGCTGAACCTCTCCACCCTCAGAATATTATTCATATATCAGAAATGTACGTCTTATATCCCCATAAATTAAAAAATGTATATAAAAGTATAAACAACTAAAAAAAAAATTGAAAAATATAATTGGGCGGACCACGCCTATATTTAAACTTTTGAAATGCTAATATTTCATAGATTTGATTTTAATAATTTACGGATGAAATTTCCACTATGAAAACCCGGGAAATAATGAAAAAAAAGTTTTTTGGACCATATATTTATAGGTGAATTCTAACAATACCTTTTAAATTTTGTAACTATACCTTGAATACTTTTCGAGTTATTGGTTCCGAAAGAGTTATGTGAAAGTGACTTGTATGGGAGGTGGGCGTGTCCGTTGACCGATTTGGCTTATTTTCAAACTCAGTTCCTACTTTTGGCTAAAATATATTGAGACGAAATTTCATCGCATTCTGATCAGTATTTCTGAAGTTATTCTGTATTCGGACAGAAGACAGCAAGACGGACAGACAGACGGACATGGCTAAACGGACTCGGGTAGTGATGCTGATCAAGAATATATATACTTTTCCATTCCGGACACGCCTCCTAAGAGGCGTTACAATATATGCACAAAGTTAATATACCCTGTACCTCATAGGTGTAGGCTATAAATATCAATAACAAACAAATTTAACAAAATAAATAAATTCGATTTAAAAAAAAAAATCAAAAATATAAAATCGGACATAACCGCCAATGGGGTTATGGTCGAATTCATAGTTGGACATAAACCTCAAATTCGAAATTCGAAAAATTGGGGGTTATGTCCGAAACACCGACCAATTCGAATTGGGGGTTATGTCACGGCATCGGGGGATTCATATATACGAAGAATAGTTCATATATATAATAATTTTTTCATATGGGCAAAAACAGATTTTTTTTTTGGAATTTGGAAAGTATTTTTTTTTTAATGGCACATTAATTTCTTTTTGTCCAATATACTCTGATATTAATGCATGTGAATTCAGTTCGCGTGAACCACTAATTGCAAGAGGCGCAGAAGTTATGGCAGTTTAAAGTTGGAAATAAAAAAAAATACTTAATACCACGGTTTTAACATAATTTCGGAAAAAATTGTATATAGTTATAAAGCGTATGAAGAGTTACCAATATAAGTTAAAATAAAAAATAAATTTCTAGTACTTGCAGATTTACACTAAAAAAAAGTTTTTTTAACAATAACTTTTTCGCTGTTTTAAGGACACATACAATTGAATTTATTTTTAATTATATATAAATTTTAGACAATTTAAAATAAAGCATAAAAAGAATAAAGAAATAAAGTTAATATCTCTATTGGTTTAGCAATCCCATTTCATAGAGATAAAATTTTATAAAGTGATGCTTTTTGAGATTATGAAAATTTAAGTAGGTGAATAAAATCTAGAATTTTTAAAAAAGTTAAATGCGTTGCGTCTCACCTATTTGGGTTAAAGCATTGATCAAACTTATTGAATATTTTGACCTTTTTCGTGCAGTACTGTGAATGTGACTCAATGAAATAGGTACTGACAAAAGTGTCACGATATCATCATATAAGGACACGAGATAGAAGTTTTTGATTGCAATCAATTATTTGAATCGTAATCATCTACATAGATGCTTAATTAACACCCTTTAAAAACATTATTTACCACAAAAATTGAAAAACAAAATATAAAATATGAATCAAGTCAATTGATGAACAGTGTTATACGGCAAGTAGATAAGCAATTTACTCAACATTTTATTACAGACTAAACGAAGGATTGGAATGCCAAAGAAAAGAGTAAAATGTAACAACTAATTACATTGTATTCACTGCTAAGAGCAAAAAGGACGGGATAACTTTCATCTTAAAATATCGAGTAGACACTGGTGACTCTAAAACAATTCGTCAAGCACCGAGAAGTGTGCCACTTGACAATCGGGACGAAGTGTCACATCAGAGAGCTCACCAGTGTTAGTCAAAAAGATGGATGGTAGTACACGGTTTTGCGTTGATTACCGAAAGTTAAATGATGTGACCAGAATCGATGATACCTTGGATACACAAAATGGTTTTCTACGTTGCACTTGCAAAGTGGTTACTGGCAGGTAGAAATAGATGAGAACGATCGAGAGAAAACTGCATTCACAGAAAAAAAAAGATTCTCAACATTTATGTATTTGCATATTTATTTTATGTTTTTTGTCTAGTACCTCAACCGCGGATCAATTTCATCATATTAATATATTTTATGAACATATTTTCATAAATTTTATGCACACAATCTCAACATTTATGTAATTTTGCATTATTTAATTTTATTCTAAAAATTACATTTTATAATTTGTTTTTGTTTTACAACCTCTTTTGATTATTTTAAGATATTGTCTTAACGTGCTCAAGGACCAAATTTTATTGTTTCGTATTGCGTGCGCGATGGTGGTTTTGTATAGTAGGAGCTGTTTAGTTTATTTATTTATTTCATTTATTTTATATTATTTGTTATTATATTTACACTTATACCTTTTACCACAACCATTTATTTTACTTTACACACCAGTTCTCCTCCAACAAAACCGATTTCGTCGCCGTTTCTATAAGTTAAATGCAATAGTTATGCATTTGTTTTTTTACCATATTTTCAAATGTCTTATTTGAATCAAAAAGCTTACGAAAAAAACAACGAATTGTATACACTTGTATATTCGATTTCAAATATTTTCAATTATATTTCGAATATTGATATTCGAATTTTCGATTATATAGTTTGTTCCCAAACCAAATATGTCTTATACACAATCCTCTACAAGTCCTTCACAAACCCCAAATCAGAAAGTTTGTATGTGTGTAATACATAAAATATATGTATATGGTTGTTAAATCAATGTCCTTAAAATATTTCGATTCACCATTACTATGTACAATTCATAAATATTCGAATTAGTACATAACTATTATGAAAAATATTTGTATGTTCGCAATCCTATTAATATAATAAATCTGATTGTTTGTTGGTTTGTTTGTTCCGCATCTCCGTTTAAACGGCTCACCCGATTTTCATAAATTACCACAGATGCGGTCTGGTCTGCAAGGAATGATATGCTATATATGGGCGGGATTGGACAAAGGGGCGTGGTACCTCCCATGCAACCTAAACTTTCAAAACGATATAACTCGGCACTTTTGGCAGCAACGAACATGAAAAAAAAGAAATACAAAAAAAAAACTTAAAAGCAAAAACACAAAAACAAAAGCCGAATACAAAAGCAAAAATACAAAAACATAAGCAATAACATAAAACCCAACCTAAAGGAAAAACAAAACAAAAACAAATCAAGAACAAAAGCAAAAAAAAAAACATTTTTTTGACGAACATTTTTTTATTTGAAAATTGGCGTTTTCGATCATTGCATTGTTTTTGTCTTCCAAAATAAAATTTCGAACATTGTTGTTTTTGTCGAATCATTTTTTTTTTTTGTAAAATGGTCATGGTCATTTCGACCATTGCATTCTTTTTGTTCTCCAACATTTTTTTCACAAAATTTTTACTTTAAACTCACCACACTGAAATTTACAACGTTAAAACTCACCACACTAAAACTCGCCACAATGAAACTCACCACACAAAATTTCACCACACAAAAATTCACCACACTAAAATTCACCACACAAAAAGTCACCACAATAAAAGTCACCACACTAAAATTCACCACACTAAAACTCACCACACTAAAATTCACCTTACTAAAACTCAGAACACTAAAACTCTACATACTCAAATTAACCACTCTAAACCTCATCACAATAAAATTCACCACACTAAAACTCACCTTACTAAAATTACCCAAATTAAAAATCACCTTTGTCCAATCCCGCCCATATATATCATATCATTCCTTCCAGACCATACCGCATCTGTGGTAACAAATTTATGAAAATCGGAAGAGCCGTTTAAACGGAGATGCGGAACAAACAAACCAACAAACAATCAGATTTATTATATTAATAGGATTGCGTACATAAAAATATTTTTAATAATAGTTATGTACTAA
The DNA here is from genome assembly GCA_951804985.1 of Dryomyza anilis. Classification (NCBI taxonomy): domain Eukaryota; kingdom Metazoa; phylum Arthropoda; class Insecta; order Diptera; family Dryomyzidae; genus Dryomyza; species Dryomyza anilis. Next base: position 52,254,331 of record OX638131.1, on the reverse strand, counting down.
TTCGAATATTTATGAATTGTACATAGTAATAATGAATCGAAATATATTAAGGGCATTGATTTAACAACCATATACATCGAAAATTCGAATATCGATATTCGAAATATAATTGAAAATATTTGAAATCGAATATTTTTAATCGAATATACAAGTGTATACAATTCGTTGTTTTTTTCGTAAGCATTTTGATTCAAATAAGACATTTGAATATATGGTAAAAAACAAATGCATAACAATTGCATTTAACTTATAGAAACGGCGACGAAATCGGTGTTGTTGGAGGAGAACTGGTGTGTAAAGGTAAAATAAATGGTTGTGGTAAAAGGTATAAGTGTAAATATAATAACAAATAATATAAAATAAATGAAATAAATAAATAAACTATACAGCTCCTACTATACAAAACCACCATCGCGCACGCAATACGAAACAATAAAATTTGGACCTTGAGCACGTTAAGACAATATCTTATAATAATCAAAAGAGGTCGTAAAACAAAAACAATTAATAAAATGTAATTTTTAGAATAAAATTAAATAATGCAAAATTACATAAATGTTGAGATTGTGTGCATAAAATTTATGAAAATATGTTCATAAAATATATTAATATGATGAAATTGATCCGCGGTTGAGGTACTAGACAAAAAACATGCAAATACATAAATGTTGAGAATCTTTTTTTTTTTCTGTGAATGCAGTTTTCTCTCGATCGTTCTCATCTATTTCTACCTGCCAGTAACCACTTTGCAAGTGCAACGTAGAAAACCATTTTGTGTATCCAAGGTAACATCGATTCTGGTCACATCATTTAACTTTCGGTAATCAACGCAAAACCGTGTACTACCATCCATCTTTTTGACTACCACTGGTGAGCTCTCAGATGTGACACTTTGTCCCGATTGTCAAGTGGCACTCTTCTCGGTGCTTGACGAATTGTTTTAGAGTCACCAGTGTCTACTCGATATTTTAAGATGAAAGTTATCCCGTCCTTTTTGCTCTTAGCAGTGAATACAATGTAATTAGTTGTTACATTTTACTCTTTTCTTTGGCATTCCAATCCTTCGTTTAGTCTGTAATAAAATGTTCAGTAAATTGCTTATCTACTTGCCGTGTAACACTGTTCATCAATTGACTTGATTCATATTTTATATTTTGTTTTTCAATTTTTGTGGTAAATAATGTTTTTAAAGGGTGTTAATTAAGCATCTATGTAGATGATTACGATTCAAATAATTGATTGCAATCAAAAACTTCTATCTTATGTCCTTATATGATGATATCGTGACACTTTTGTCAGTACCTATTTCATTAAGTCACATTCACAGTACTGCACGAAAAAGGTCAAAATATTCAATACGTTTGATCAATGCTTTAACCCAAATAGGTGAGACGCAACGCATTTAACTTTTTTAAAAATTCTAGATTTTATTCACCTACTTAAATTTTCATAATCTCAAAAAGCATCACTTTATAACATTTTATCTCTATGAAATGGGATTGCTAAACCAATATACCAGAGATATTAACTTTATTTCTTTATTCTTTTTATGCTTCATTTTAAATTGTCTTAATTGTCGTAGTGATTCCCGCGAACTGAATTCACATGCATTAATATCAGAGTATATTGGACAAAAAAAAATTAATGTGCCATTAAAAAAAATACTTTCAAAATTCCAAAAAAAAATCTGTTTTTGCCCATATGAAAAAATTATTATAATATGAACTATTCTTCGTATATATGAATCCCCCGGTTCCGTGACATAACCCCCAACGGACATAACCCCCAATTCGAATTGGTCGGTGTTTCGGACATAACCCCCAATTTTTCGAATTTCGAATTTGGGGTTTATGTCCAACTATGAATTCGGCCATAACTCCCATTGGCGGTTATGTCAGATTTTATATTTTAGATTTTTTTTTTGTAAATCGAATTTATTTATTTTGTTAAATTTGTTTGTTATTGATATTTTTTTAATACATTTTTTTTGTAAATTTGTAACTAAAACTTTTTGTAAATAAAATGTTGTTCTTCTCGTTAATGTACAAAACAAATATAAAAGTTTATTTTTGTATTTTTTGAATTTATCTGAATTTATGCGGCGCAGGCGAAATTTTATTTCCAAAAAAATCGGGCGATTTATTGTAAATAAAATTTAATTCCTCTCTTTAATGAATAAAACAGAGATATAATTGAATTTCGATATTTTTTGAATTTATGCGAGACTGAAGCGCCGCAACCGAAATAGCGCGATTTTTTGAAAATAAAATTTCATTCTTCTCTATCATTCTTCTATATGTTATCGCGCATGATAACATATTTTTTTAGAGGTTTACGTCCGCATAGTAACGTGAACTTAAGCAACAAAATCTATTGGGTATTATGACCGAATTTTTTTTGGGATTATGTCCTCGGGTCTCGGCGGACATAATAAACGCGCTCATAATTGTTATGAATTGCGATCATTGAGGTATTCATAGAAATTTTTGAAGCAAAGCAGCGTAGCGAGAACGTCATGTGCAATTCAGACACTGGTATAAGCGTGACAGAAAAATAAACCAGTTAGGAAGGTTAGACCACATAGGAAATTTTAAATTTGGTGTTATTATGATAGTTAGGATTATCAAAATTATAGTCGGTCTAAGCCGACTATAAATACCCTACACATATGTGTGGAAACCATTCAAAGTGGTATATAGGTCACCAGGGTATACGAATCCTGAAAAAAACTACAAACTTTCCATCACTGAAGAATTTCCATTCATTTGAAGCCCATATTTACCAATCGGTAGGTGTACCGAATTTCGATTTTTTTTTTGGAAGCACAAGTCGTATCGGCGGAAAACATTATTTTCATGTATTTGAGCATGATTTCAATATATATTTGACCAAAAAGTTTACCTAAGCACTTATACAGTAAAATTGATCTGTAGATGTAAATTTAATATGAGGTATCTTTGAATGTAAATGTTCAGATCACAGGTCACAATGGTCCGATCTCGCCAATTTTTCGCACATACAGCGTAGGTATATAAATAATCTAAATTATAAGTTTCATTTATCTAACTCTTCAATTGTTTAAGTAGTAGGGATTTCAACAGACAGACAGACGGACAGATGGTCATGCTGATCAAGAATATGTATACTTTTCCATACCGGAGAAGCTTCCTTCTGTGTGTTACAAACGGCGTACCAAACTGAATATACCCTTTTACTCTTAGTGTAGGGTATAAAAACAGTCCTCAAATAGGAGCATGCAAAATACAACACAAAGTATGTTGATAAGTATTTGAGTATGTGCGCATTTGAAACAATTTTTTTGACCATTCTATAAATAGATATTATTATTTTCTGACGGGAAGTGATTTGTTCAGTCCTGGAGAGCTGTGAACGATATCGTCTGCTCGATTGTAGATTCTTGCTTCACGTATCTTTTAAGCGGTACTATCGTTTTGATACTAGATTTCTTTACTAAACTTTCCGCAAGCCATTTTCGTTTATTTAAATCGTATGTTTTGAACTCTAAAATAATTTTGTATTAAAATTTTTTTATCGACATGCTATTTATTAAATTTTTTGTCAACTAACGTAAAACAAAAATTCTATGAAAACGAAACCTCAAGTGATGTCGAGCAGCTACTATCGTCAGTTCGATAGCGTATAGAGATACGTGAAGTAAAAACGATAGAAAAGTATTGTTTATGTTCGATATCGAGTTACGCAATTCCACTCCTGATCGCGACGATGGTTGATGAAGACTGATACATTCCATTCACATTCTATAAAGCATCGTTTCCTTTGTTGTTTAAAACTCCAAAGAAACGTGCGCCGACGATTCATAAATTGGATGAATTTGGTGATTGGGTGAGTTGTAATGACAGATTCATAACATTGATGAACAAATTCATAAATAGTATGAACTTATATTTTCGATGTACTATTGAAATTATTCAATAGTATAAACTACACTGTCAGAAATATATTGTCATTTCCGACAATATTGGAACAATCTTGATGTTCAAAATAGATCTCATGATCAGATTGTCAAATTATTGTCATTCAGATTGTTAATATTGAAAATGTCATGAGATTGTTGTTGATAACAATCGATATTGTCAATGAATAAAAATGAAATGTCTCTCAAATGTTTTTAACATTTTTAATTTAATGCAATGAATTTAATATAATGGAGTTTGGCACAAAAAGATCATGTTCTGCGATCACATGTGTCGTCAAGATCTTAACGACACTGGGACAGCTGCATGAAGGACTTGCTGGCATACATCATCTATCTGCCCATACATTAGCATGTACCTTTTTTAAAAGAAGGTTTGGCTCACGATTCCAGAATTTGTCGTCTATCAGCAATAAATTGCAAGTTTAAGGCTATGGAAAATGTACTTCGGGGTGGGGTCTTGCTAGGCGACGGATGTTATGCGAATAGCAAAATCTTGTTAACACCGTTTCGGCATAATGCATGCAGTACTCTCTCTATCGCAACACAGATATCAACGATCCCAAAATCGAACAAGAAATATAATAGAAAAAGTTTTTCAACAATAAAAATATAAATTTAGAATTTGTTTAAATGGAATGCAAGTCAACTTAAGAACTGCTAAAAATATTGAGGTTGCATTTGCAGTTTTACATAATATATCTAAGGAGAGAAATCAGCGGTTTGTGGAAGGAAATGAAATTTATCGGAATGAAGAATATGAAAATGAAGATCAATTTCACCCATTAAATTCAATATTTCTCGACATATTATCTCAAAATATTTTAATTAGTTATTTTTAATATGTTATATGTAAATCAACAATTCAAGAATATGTAATTCAATATGTTAATAATGCTAAATATACATATTCTAATTTAATTCTGTGCCTGTAATTTAGCGGTATGTACGCTTATTTTCCAATCTTTTTCCATCAACAAATCTTTTAATTTCTCTTCTTCAATATAAATTTGAAGTGCTTTTAATTTCTTTGAATCCTCATGCTCATCTTCAATTTGTTTAATAATTTTATTAATTAAAATTTCTTCAAATCTTTGCATGCAACTTGTCTTTCTTGAAGAATTTTGTTGTTTGTAAGAAGGTGTGCCTGAATAAATAAAATATACATTTTAGTTTTCTTTTATTAAAAACCTGCGAGTATACAAAAACTCACATCTTTGATTAGTTTTTAAAGTATTATTGCCGGCAGAGTTGACTGAAGGTTCTAACAAAATGACTTAAATAAGGAACAAAAAAATGTTGAAATATAATGGCATATACCTTCACTAAGTTGCGTGTTATAAACTTGAGCTATATTCATTTCAGCTTCAACTTGGCTGTTCTCATTTGATTCAGTTAATAGTGTATTTTATACTCGGAAAACCTACTTCCTACTGAAAAGGAAATTGAACTAGAAATAGTGTTAAAGAACAATGTTCCATATTTAAAGAATAATGTACTTATAATAAGTAAATGTTCCTTATTTTAAGGTAAAATTTAATTTTACGTTTTTCGATTTTATTTTATTTAATATTAGGAAAATTTTTTTTTGAGTGTATGTAACAGTGTTAATATTTGCATTTACCTTTGCATCCACATCAAATGAGGTAGAGTCCCCAATTGCGTCCAGTGGATCCATTTGGACTACGTGATAATTGAACTAATTGGACAATGAAATGAAGGAATCCAGTCTTCATTTGATTTGTCCAATTTGTTGAACGCGCGCCACGCTTTAAAACTTAATAATTACCAAAATATATTTTACAAATGTTACTTACCTTCTTTGGAATTATTTTATCTCAATTTGAATCCGATAACGGTTCAAATAATGTTATTATTAAACATGGAAATTGAGGTATTTCTAAAAACATGCTCGACTTTATGAAGTATAAACTGAATTTCTTTATTGGTGTCAACACATTAAATTGTCGATTTTGTTAATTTCGACATTATAAAATGTCGACTCTTTCAATTTTCTATTAGTTATTTTCTATTAGTTAGTTTGAGTTTGTCTGAAAATATATTTTTTTTATTTGTATACCTTTAAATCAATAACTGTCCTATTGACAAATTTTAATGGGATTTTATGAGATTTTTCTGATTGTATCGTATGAATTTTTGTAAGTGCTATTAGAATCTAATGATAAACCATAAAATGGCTTTCTCTACACCGAAAAAAATACTGCATTAAAAATTTCTAAAATGTATTTGATTTTCGTCCAAAAGCATATGTATTTAATTTTACTAAACTGATGTAGTTGTTTTTATATGAAAAATTACTACATTATTTAACAGCTTTTCTATACAAAAATTCAATACATTTGTATTAAAAAAAAAATAATTTTGTCTTTATTTATACGTCCTGAAATATGTAGAGAAATTACTACATATGTCTTTAATTTCACTATAATATGTAGTTATTTAACTTTGTTGTGATAATTAATTAAATGAAATATATTTTTTATTTTTTATAATAAAAACAATTTATTAATTCGGAAAACTATATGAATGAATATTAATATGATTTTTTTGAATACCAAAAATAAGACAAAAGGATTATAAATCTGAAAATTACTTATTTGTACAGTACATATACAACTCAAGATTGTTACCCACAACCACAAGAAAAATCTACATAAAAATATATAAATAAATAAATAAATATAAATAAGAAAAATATTTTCCTGATGATGGATGATGGAAGCACCATTAATCATCATCAGTTCTGACGACTCAAAGGAATGGCAAGCTGTTTCATAAAAGACATAAGAATAATATGCGATGGTAAAACCATACCACGAAGATGGTATATTTACTGATGACATATCAACTATTACTGCATGAACAGAATGCAGGTGGCGATCGAAAAATGACAGAGAGAACATTGAAAACAATAAAAATTTGTCGTCTCAATGCATACTTCATGGCGCGCCACATCAGCAAACTACTCATATGCAGCTGCGTGTTATATTTGTATTCAATACTTAAGAGTTGACAACTTATTTTTAAAATCAAATCAGCGGCAAACTAGTTGGCAGCTCTATAGTCATCTCTCATTAACTCGTTTCGGTCAAATGCTACGGACTACTATTGGTTATATACCTCTATATACCTCTTTCGCAGTCATCCGTCGTGTGCAAAAAAAAACAACAACAAAAAACCAGTTTCGGCAATATGAAACCAACGAATTGCCTGCACGAGGGATGACCCATCGCAATAAGTTCGACGTGAGCCCAAACGAATTGAAATAATAGCAAAAAATAAAATATCAATACAGTTTGTGCAAAATGTAGAGAACGAATTTTCAATCAATGGTGTAGTAAAAATAAGGCAAACAAAGGCAAATGTATTTAAAAACCAACATAATGTAGTAGAAGTACATTTTTTCAAAACAAAGTCATAAAATATATTTAATTTACTACAATCATTTTTTCGGTATACTTCAAAATTTCCCATGTGACCTAATCTTTCTTACTGTTTTTTTTTTAAATACGCAAACTTACGCAAAGATGCGTATGTTAATACAATTTTTATAATCTACACAATGGTATATTTATACCCTACACTAAGAGTGAAAGGGTATATTCAGTTTGGTACGCCGTTTGTAACACCCAGAAGGAAGCATCTCCGGTATGGAAAAGTATATATATTTCCATATATATGTCCGTCTGTCCGTCTGTCTGTCCGTCTGTCTGTCTGTCCGTCTGTCTGTCTGTCTGTCCGTCCGTCCGTCTGTCTGTCCGTCTGTCTGTTGAAATCCCTAAGACTTTTAAAATTGAAGAGCTAGATAAATGAAACTTATAACTTATATTACTAATATACCTACGCTGTATGTGCGAAAAAATTGGCGAGATCGGTCCATTGTGACCTATGATCCGACCACTTATGTTCAAATACCTCATATAAAATTTACATATACAGATCAATTTTACTGTATACGTGCTTAGGTAAACTTTTTTGGTCAAATATATATTGACATCATGCTCAAATACATGATAATAATGTTTTCCGGCGAAAAGACTTGTGGTTCACCAAAAAAGAAATCGATATTCGGTACACCTACCCATATGTAAATATGGGTATCAAATGAATGGAAATTCTTCAGCGATTGAATGTTTGTAGTTATTTTCAGGATTCGTATACCCTGGTGACCTATATATCACTTTGAATGATAACCACACATATGTGTAGGGTATTTATAGTCGGCTTAGACCGACTATAATTTTGATAATCCGAACTATCATAATTACACCTACTTTAAAATTTCCCATGTGATCTAACCTTCCCAACTGGTTTTACTTTTATTTTAAAGTGAATGGGACATCCGGTTACAACATTTTTTTAAGATAACAATTGATTTGTTTAGTAGCTGTAAATATTAATAACTTTTATATTTTTTGTTTCAGAGGCTGAGTAATGATCACATATGTTATTTTCTATATCAGATCTTACGAGGATTGAAATATATACATTCTGCAAATGTCTTGCACAGAGATTTGAAGCCTAGTAATCTGTTACTTAACACAACATGTGATTTAAAGGTTTGTATAAAGTATGGAGTAGTTTCTCATCAAGAACGTGAAAAAATACCTAATTTAAATTTTGCTGCCTAAACAGTGAAGTAATAAAAGCGAAAACAGTACTCAACTGTCGTCGATCATTAAGTAATGTTTTTATTTTCATTTATTTATGTCCTCAATTCACGTTAGCGAAATCTGTAAAAATCTTATGAAAATGCATATTTATTCAATACATCTTTAAAACGAAATTAACAAAATAACTTCACGAATCGAGAAATTTCCTTTAAATTTTACATGTTTGATGTATATTTCTGTGGGCTCAGGACATATCAACATAACTCATTATTGGTGGCAATCTCTTGTTTATTACAAAAGTTAAAAGGCCAATCATTGAACATATCTCGACTTATGTTGTTATTCCAAAATATTTTATTCAAAATTAAAAAAAGTCAACGTATGCCGTTATTCCAAAACAAACAAAATATATTTATTAACGACTTATTAGCAACTAGCTGGACCCGTGCACGACTCGTGCCAAGATTTTCTGAATTCAAAGATATGAAGCGATTTTATTAATATAAAAAACATTTTATTATTTATATGAGGGGCCCGTGCTTAGCTGTTGAAGTTTTTTTATTGGTTTTATAAATGTGGTAACCAAATAATTCTCCGCCAAAAAAACATTTCTCAAAGTCAATTCTTTCTCAGACTGCGCTTCTCCGCAGAATTATTCCCAGTAGAAATCTTCCCCGTAAAATCCACATAGAACGCTTTCCCGTAGAATTCTCCACGTAGAATTCATCCCGGTAGAATTGTTCCCGGTAGAATTCTTCCCCGTAGAATTTTTCCCCGTAGAGTTTTTCCCAGTAGAAGTTTTAGTGTGGTGGGTTTTAATGTAGTAAGTTTCGGTGTGGTGAGTTTAGATGTGGTGAATTTTGGAGTGGTGAGTTTAATTGTGGTTAGTTTTGGTGTGGTGAGTTTTAGTGTGGTGAGTTTTAGTGTGGTGAATTTGAGTGTGGTGAGTTTAAGTGTGGTGTTTTTAAGTGTAGTGAGTTTTAGTGTGGTCAATTATAGTGTGGTGGATTTTAGTGTGGTGAATTTTAATGTGGCGTTTTTTTAGTGTGGCGTGTTTTAGTGTAGCGAATTTTAGTGTGATGAATTTTATTGTGGTGAGTTTTAGTGTGATGAATTTTAATGTGATGAATTTTATTGTGGTGACTTTTAGTGTAGTGAATTTTAGGGTGGTGAGTTTTAGTGTGGTTAATTATAGTGTGGTGGGTTTTATTGCGGTGAATTTTAGTGCGGTGAGTTTTAGTGTGGTGAGTTTTAGTGTATCGAAATTTGAGTGTAGTGAGTTTTAATGTGGTGAGTTTAAAAGTGGTGAATTTTAATGTGATGAAATTTTAGTGTAGTGAGTTTATGTGTGGTGAGTTTTAGTGGGGTAAGTTTTAGTGTGGTGAGTTTTGGTATGGTGTGTTTTAGTGTGGTGAGTTTTGGTGTGGTGAGTTTAAGTGTGTTGAATTTTTAGTGTAGTGAGTTTTAGTGTGGTGAGTTTTATTGTGGTGAGTTTTAGTGCGGTGAGTTTTAGTGTGGTGAGTTTTAGTGTTGTAAGTTTTAGTGTGGTGAGTTTTGGTATGGTGAATTTAAGTGTGGTGAGTTTTAGTGTTGTGAATTTTAGTGCGGTGAGTTTTAGTGTGGCAACATTTGAGTGTAGTGAGTTTTAGTGTGGTGAGTTTTAGTGTGGTGAGTTTTAATGTGGTGAAATTTTAGTGTGGTGAGTTTTAGTGTGGTGAATTTTAGTGTGGTGAGTTTTAGTGTGGTGAAATTTTAGTGTGGTGGGTTTTAGTGTGGTGAATTTTAGTGTGTTGAATTTTTGTGTGGTGAGTTTAAGTGTGGTGATTTTTAGTGTGGTGAGTTTTAGTGTCGTGAGTTTTAGTGTGGTGAGTTTTTGTGTGGTGAGTTTTAGTGTGGTGAGTTTTAATGTGGTGAATTTTAGTGTGGTGAGTTTTGGTGTGGTGAGTTTTAGTGTGTTGAATTTTTGTGTGGTGAGTTTTAGTGTGGTGAGTTTTAGTGTGGTGAGTTTTAGTGTGGTGAATTTTAGTGTGGTGAGTTTTAGTGTGGTGAATTATAGTAGGAGGGTTTTAGTGTGGTTAATTTAAGGGTGAATTTTACTGTGGTGAGTTTTAGTTTGGTTAGTTTTAGTGTGGTGAGTTTGTTTTTCTTTTTCTTTTTTGTTTTTCATTTAGTTTGGATTGTGGTTTTATGTGATTGGTTTTGTTTTTGTATTTTTGCTTTTGTTTTGTTTTGTGTTGTGCTTTTGCTTTTTTGTTTTTACATTTTTTTTTTGTATTTGAGTTTTTTGTTTCATGTTCGTAGCTGGTGAAAGTGCCGAGTTATATCGTGTTTAGGTTGCATGGGAGGTGCCACGCCTCTTTGTCCAATACCGCCCATATATAGCCTATCATTCCTTCCAGACCATACCGCATCTGTGGTAAAAATTTCAAGACAATCGGATCAGCCGTTTAGACGGAGAAGCGGAACAAACGTGATTGCTTTTGTTTTTGTATTTTTGCTTTTGTTTTGTGCTTTTGCTTTTTTGTTTTTAATTTTTTTTTTTGTATTTGAGTTTTTTGTTTCATGTTCGTAGCTGGTGAAAGTGCCGAGTTATATCGTATTGAAAGTTTAGGTTGTATGGGAGGTGCCACGCCTCTTTGTCCAATCCCGCCCATATATAGCCTATCATTCCTTCCAGACTATACCGCATCTGTGGTAAAAATTTCAAGGAAATCGGATCAGCCGTTTAGACGGAGAAGCGGAACAAACGTACAAACGTACAAACGGACAAACGTACAAACGTACAAACGTACAAACGAACAAACAGATTTATTATATTAATAGGATGGTTAAAATTACAAATTAATTTAATGATCAGGCAATACTATAAGAGATTTAAAATATTAATATAATTAATTAAAGAATAATTAAAACATATTTTTTTTTGGCTGGTTTGTCTGTGTTTTTGATATTGTATTCCTATTTTTTTTAATATAATTTTTGTTAGTAGCTTAAGCATTTTCTATTTTCTCCTTTTTGCATTTCTTTTGTATTTAATAGAGTGTTTGCTTTTGATTTAAGCTTTTTCTTTTGACTTAATTTGGATGATTCTTTTTTTATTTTAGTCATTGTTTCATATTCGTAGTTTTTTTAAGTGCTTAGATATGTTGTCTAAAAAATATATCGAGGGCTTATATTCAATACAGTCTATCTACAAAAACACAGTTTTTCAGGAGAGCGAAAAAACTGATTAAATCGCAAACCATTAAAGTGGCGATCAATTTTTCTTCTACAAGATTTAATAAAAATGGTCTTTAATTGAGACAATTATAAAAATTCAGCAATTTCGCGTTATTCGTCGTGCTATGGTAGATAGAGATTATTGCTATTCAAATGTGATCAATGTCTATGAAAAAAACGAGCAGATAGAGCAATATGCTCAATATTGTAATGGAGATAGATCAGAAAATATTCTTGGAATCAGCGATTTGTTAATATTTTTATATCCTGGTGTAACCTAAACAAAATTCACCGACTAATTTTTGTTCTACCATTTACGGTTCACGAGGTATATGATATATATATTAAAGAGGTTAATATTCCGTAATCTAACCCGACATTTTTTAAAGATTAAAATAAAAAAAAGTAGTTAACTCTGTATCGCTATTTTAAAATCATGAATGTCATACTAAATATTTAAACTAATATCCTATTTCGGAGGATATGGGTGTATTGACCTCGTAAATATCATACGAATCCTTAACATATCGGAAAACTTTCTTTAAGAATAACACTAAACATTTTGTCTGGAAATACCACAAATGTAAAGGTATTTCCTCAGTACAGACTAAATTCAAATTTCGTCCTTTAAGGCTTCATATTAGAATTGGAAAAATCTTTGAAAAGTTAATTTTCCGTATACGAAAAATTCTTTTAATAGCTCCTATAGCTTCTATGATATTGTATATCCATTGAGAAAATGTGGCGTCATCCTTCGTTAACCGATTTCATAGTTTTTACATAGATTTGATATCCTTTTGCATACAAATTGAGTCGATTCTTTGTGAGTTAGGATGGTCTAGACCCACGGATGGATAGGACGAAATTAATTCATAAAATTACGCTTAAGAAAAAACTAATTTTCGTCAAAATTGTAGATAGGCAGTATTGAATATAAGCCCTCGATATATTGTATGGGCGTATAAATTTTAGTACAAATCGGTTTGGCGGTTAAAATAAAAATTAAATATTTTGGCACAACAGCTCTGTAGAATTTAAAAACACAGTCCTAAACTTAAACTTACTTAGAAATTATTTATATTGTACTTCAGACAAACATCATAGAAATATGAAATAAAATACCACAATTAAATGTGACAAAAATCGAATTAATTAAAAATACATTACTCATATTTAACATTAATTATATGTAATGCAAATCCTAAAATACTTGAGGAATACTTGGAAAAACTACACCATTATAATTCGCTAAGTAAGTGAAATTTAAGCAGTTTCTGGTTGTGCTTCTTCTTTGTGTAATGTAATGTAGGCGCATTTCCTAAAAATACAGCTCTAGTCTTTTCATATATGTGCAATGAGTATATTGTAGCTCGATTGGTTGTGCGTTGGATTACGAGCGAAAAGTTGTTGGTACGTAATACTACAGAAAAAAATGATGCATAAATATTATGTATTGCGTACATAAAAATATTGTTCATAATACTTATGTATAAATTCCAATATTTATGAATTCGATTTTGTTGGAGGAGAACTGGTGTGTATAGGTAAAATAAATGGTATTGTAAAAGGTATAAGTGTAAGTATAATAGTAAATAATATAAAATAAATGAAATAAATAAACTAAACAGTTCCTACTATACAGACCCACCACCGCGCAATACGGAACAATAAAATTGAATTTTTTTAAATAAAATTAAATAATGTAAAATTACATAAATGTTGAGATTGTATGCTTCAAATGTATGAAAATATGTTCAAAAAATATATGGAACTAATATATTAATATGATGAAATTGGTCCGTGGTTGAGGTACTCGACAAAAAACATAAAATAAATTGAAAAATACATAAATGTTGAGAATCTTTTTTTTTATGTGTACGAGCCGAAAGATCTCGGGTTCGATTCAACTGTCAACATCTTTTTCAAAGAAAATATTTTTATATACCGCACTAACTCTAGGCAAGTAAACACCGGCTCTCACCATGCCGTTCGAATGTGGGGTTAAAATGTAGATTTCACCACTTTCAGTACAAATATAACACGCAGAGCTTACGTGGTGAGAGAGCTCGGCCTATGTTCTCCAAGACTTATTATTATATTGTAAACAATTTCCTTTAGACTTCCCAGTAGTAAATAGAATCAGTAAAAAGCATTGTAGAATTTATTGTATAAAGTCTGAGCCCTCTTACCGACTCGACCCGATACAAAATTTTTAGCAGGAAAATGGAAAGGAACTAGAAAGCAAACTCGCATTTTTTGAAATGAAAATCACATATTTCAGGTAGCTTTTATGTGGGTATTGAGACAAAACCTGCTATTTCCTGCCTACAAGCATGTAGTCTGAAAGCAAAACTGGCAGTGTTATAGCAGGCAAAGGTGGGGCCTACGTGTGGAGCAAAATGGTAAGGGACAGGCAGGTTATGGTATGCAATCGGGTGAAATTAAAAAGTCAGGCAAATGTAGGGAATGATAGGCAATGGGCAGGGAGCATAGGTACATATTATATAAATCATAGGTGGCCAGCAATACCAGCAATTTTTTTTGTTGTAAACGATCACAAGCTTTGCTGTTGAGCTGATGGATTTGCACATGTTTGTTCTTGCACTTACCACCAATATTTTAAGTGATCTTAGCTGAAGACATGTGTTGGTCATTGTGGTCCGCTACACATGTGGTCGAAGATAGCAATAAAATGTAAAATGCAACGGTAGGACTAACGACCGTGCTTGTGATAGTTTTGGTACAAGAAGTTTTGTTAATGGACGCAATGCTGGACACCACCAGATTTTCATAACAGCTAAAACTTCAATATTTGTCAACAAAATTTTCTGTCAGCTAAGGTAACGCTACTTTCATTATCCTGCTATAAAACTACGTTTTCAATTTGAAAACAGAAATTCATATATTAACTTTTTACCTGATACAGGCAGGCTACCTTTCCGTGTCATTTCCGTGTTATGAAGCTACTTTTAAAAACTTCAAAATAAAAATTTCTAAAAAACTTTTTGCCTACTACTACAGACAGGCTACCTTTCCCTTCCATTTGGCTGCTATAAAGATTTCAAATTAAAAAAAAAACAAAACAAAACTTAGAAAATAACGCCTTTGCCTGCTAGGAGTGGGCATGAACATACTAGTTTCCTGCGTAAAAGCCTGCCTTTTTTCAAAAATTCAAAATGCCTGCTATGCAATGTGTATTTCCTATCATATTCCTGTGCATTTTGCTCAAAACCGCTACTATAATACTAGTTTCCTTGCAAATTGTTTGTCTCGGGGATATTTTTATTAATTACACTGTGATACAAATTCCAAAAAATTTCGTATACAAAATTTCCCACATATATTTTTGGATATGTATCAAAAATCAATGAATATCCTCATTTACAGAATGTCTATATTTCCGAGTTTTTTAAATTTGCTCTTTTGTGTGCAAATTCGCATTTTCCTACCTTGAGTTACTTATATAATTAAAACTCAGCATCCACGTGAGTTATTTAAAAAGGGTATAAGTTTTTGAAAACCCAATATTTTTATCTCACCAAAACTTCTTAATTTATTAAAAAAGGTTTAAAAAGACCTGAGTTATAGATCATTATACGACAAAACAATTCAATTTTGAATACATTTTCCAATTTTGAAAAATCGTTAAAAAATCATCTTGCTAGATAATCTACACATTTTTACAGTTATTAATAGTAAATTTAATTACCTTTTCAACATTTTTGGAACTAAAAATTTATCAATAAACAACAAAGTTATGATAGATAAAAAACATCTACTCCAAATAATAAAATCTATAAACCATGGTTGAAGTATATACAGATTAAGTCATCTCTAAAATTCAGGCGCCATTTCCTTTTTTTTGAAAACTGTTTGAAAATTTCAACATTTGTTTACGAAAAATTTAAAACAGAACATCAATGCTTTGTTTACAATTTCACAAAATTAATAAAAACTCAAAATTTTAACATTAACAAAACACAACATTTAAAACAGTTTTAAGATCTCCAGAAATTCAAAATGAACCATCGTGTATTTAGAATGTAAAATAGTTAATTTGTGCAGTGAAATTTTAATAAAATAGTGAAAATTATGTGCAAAAAACATAACCTTTAAATAAATTTTAAAATGACAATTATTTTTTTTATTTTCAATATTTTTTTGTTGACATTCTCAACATTCTGTATGCCAACTATCTGTCTAGATGAACTAACCTGTATATACTTCAACCATGCTATAAACTATATAATATAAGTGTTAAAGAATATCACGGTGGAATACCAAAAATATACAAGAACTCCGACCTATATTTTTGGTTAGGCATCGAAAAACAATGAATATCCTCATTTAAAGAATTTCTGTATCACTTCGAGTTTTTTTTAATGTCCACTGCTTTGTGCAAATTCCGTTTTTCGTACCTTAACTTACTTATGTCATTAAAACTCAGCATCTACGAAAGGTATTTCAAGACTGCATAACTTTTTAAAGGCCAACACATTTAAATTCTCAAATCTTTTTAAAATATTGAAATCGGTTTACATTACGGGCCATTACACGACAAAAAATATAAATTTGAAAACAATTTTTCATTTTTGTAAAATCGTTAATAAAAACATCTTGTAAGCTATATTACATATTATTGCAGTTATTGGAAGTAAATTTTATTACATTTTCAAATTATTTGGAACTATTAATATTTAACAAGAAACAACATTGTTATAATAGATAAAAAACCTCTACTCCAAATAATACCATCTTGAAATTTGGCACGAATATTCATAATATATCAATAAAAAATTTATAATTTTTCAGAATTTTCAAAAGAGTACTTTTTAAGGACATACAATTTGAAGTGCAAGGATAATTACACATGTCCAGGCAAAGGAAATACAATTTTATTAGCTTTAAAATGACACCTCCATGGTCATATTTTCATCATTTTAATATGAACAACCTATAAAAGTGTTTTTTTGTCTATTTTTTGTTACTTTGGATCACTGCATCTCAGGATAAAGATGTCCGAAAAAAATTAAAAAATAATTAACCAAAACATTTCATTGATTCTCGCAAACAAAATCCAAGAGCTTTAAATCTCATAGTTGACTTGATTTGGTAAATATAGTTTATTATTTAAAGGATAATGATTTAAGCGATCATATCTTTGTTCTTTCTTGGTAAATATTGATAAATCTAAAAATTTAATTTACTTTTAATAACTGTAAAAATTAGTAGATTATCATGCAAGATGATTTTTTAACGATTTTTCAAAGTTGGAAAATGTTTTCAAAATTGAATGGTTTTGTCGTATAATGATCTATAACTCAGGTCTTTTTAAACCTATTTTAATAAATTAAAAAATTTGGTAAGCTAAATCTGTTGGTTTTTCAAAAAGTTATACACTTTTAAAATAACTTACGTGGATGCTGAGTTTTAATTACATAAGTAATGCGAATTTGAATACAGAAGAGCAAATAAAAAAAAAACTCGAAGTGATATAGACATTTGTAAATGAGGATATTCATTGATTTTTGATTCCTATCCAAAAATATAGATCGGAGTTTCTGTATATTTTTGGTGTCGCACCGTGTTATTTTTTGTATGAAACGGTTTTTATTGCAAGGCGTTCCACTCTCGTTTCTCGGAGAAGTGAGCGTAGAAGGGGTTCATAAACAACAATGTTTGGAGGTCTTGTAGCTTTGATTTTTAAGAAGTACTTTTAGAATATATTCACAGTAAGAAATTCTAATAAACCTCAATTTAGAGGCATTTATGGTATCCATTATATTATATATAATCCATTATATACTGTTTGAATATATAATGGATAGTTTTTAGCTCGAATAAAATTGCAAATAGTTTTATTTCTTGTTTCGTTTAATTGCAATGTTGTTCTTTTATAATTACAATTAATATAAGACACTGGAGTTACACCAGAAAAATTAATATCAGTTGTGATTTAGATCCTTAGGGATGTTTACAATTGATTGAAGAAATAACATGTAAATCAGGCATGTCAAACTCATTTGGCATTACGGGCCGCATTGGCAATTCAAAAGATGAGGCGGGCTGCATTTGTGTATCATAACAAAAAAATCGATCGTTTTTATACCCTACACTAAGAGTGAAAGGGTATATTCAGTTTGGTACGCCGTTTGTTACACCCAGAAGGAAGCATCTCCGGTATGGAAAAGTATATATATTCTTGATAAGTATGACCTCCTTTTTAAAATTGAAGAGCTAGATAAATGAAACTTATAACTTAGATTACTAATATACCTACGCTGTATGTGCGAAAATTGGCGAGATCGGTCCATTGTTACCTATGATCCGACCACTTATGTTCAAATACCTCATATAAAATTTACATATAAAGATCAATTTTTATGTATACGTGCTTAGGTAAACTTTTTTGTTCAAATATATATTGACATCATGCTCAAATACATGATAATAATGTTTTCCGGCGAAAAGACTTGTGGTTCACAAAAAAAAAATCCAAATTCGGTACACCTACCCATTTGTAAATATGGGTATCAAATGAATGGAAATTCTTCAGCGATTGAATGTTTGTAGTTATTTTATTTGAATGGTAACCACACATATGTGTAGGGTATTTATAGTCGGCTTAGACCGACTATAATTTTGATAATCCTAACTATCATAATTACACCTACTTTAAAATTTCCCATGTGATCTAACCTTCCCAACTGGTTTACATTATGTTCTTCGGTTGTAAAATAAAATATAAAGTTAGGATGATCAAAGCGCCTCAGGTGATTTTTTTTTGCAAAAATGGTGCAATTTTTGTCTGTTTGAAATATATCGAAAAAATGTCCGAACTTCTTTGATCCTGCCAATAATTTTGTCTGAGATATTTACAATGAAGTATATTTCAAAAAGGAGAGAAAATTTTATAAAACATGAGTTATGACATAGTTTGTTTTGATACCCTTAAAACGAGGTTTGCAGAATTCTACGGTCATGAGTTTTTTCTACAATCACAAAAAGTAATTATTGATTAATATTTCAAACTTTAGACAACTGTAGCTCTGGAGAAAGTGAGTCTTGAACTCTGGTAGATTTGGTGTGGAATGTCTCTAATACAAAAAGTTTTACTTACTAAAAAAAATATTAAATGATTTTTTCAAACTTTGGACAACTGTATCTCTGGAGAAGGTAAGTCTTAAAGTCTGGTAGATTTGGTGTGGAATGTCTCTAATACAAAAAGTTTAACTTACAAAAATATAATAAATTGATTCCTATTTCAGTTATTACAGAGCAAGATTCTTGGTTAAAAACATGTCGATATTTTTTTTTTAATAAAAGTCAAAATTTTTGTATCTTGTTTTATTCTGATTTCGCCTTTACTTGACACTGGAGCTGATTCCTAAAATGGTTTTGTTAAATAGGGTCCAATTTTTGAGATTTTAAGTTTTAATTATTTTTCTCTCCTTTTATTTTTAATAGTCGAACCAAAAACAATAATGTGATTTTCTCTTCGGTGTTAGACGTTATGCGCTACCATATATTTTTTATATATGCCGGCAAAATATATCCAAGGGAAATTCTAAATGTTACTATCAATTTAAAATTGTATGAATAGAAAACAATATCACTTGATGAAAAAATGGCATTGTTATGCCATTTGTGCAACGAAAATAATGTACCTACAAAAAAATTGTTTTTTTTTTTAATAAATTAAAAGATTCGTAATTTAATTTCTTATATGGCATGTTAAATTGGATACATATCGCTGCACAACAATACATAATCATTTTAACGCCCGAAAATAAAATAAATTTGAAATTTTTCAATTCTTAAACATGCCTGATTTACAATATTTAAAGTCGTTATGTTTAGATTTTAATTGGTCGAGAAAGTGAACTTACGTGGAATTTTAAACTACATAATCTCTCGTAACTCCACGCTTCATTCTTTCATTGATTTAAGTCTCAAATTAGGTAAATTAAGAGATTGTTTATTAAACACACATTTAAAATTTATTAGATTCTTGCGTTATTTCAAGTAAAAGTAAATAAAAAAAATCATAAATGACAATGAAATTTCAAAACAAAAATCAAAAATTGTTCAGTTATTATTGTCTGCATTGACGAAAACGAATGTGAGAAGACATCTATTTGTGAATTTAAAAGCACAAAAGCATACAAATTGTTTAAAACATTATACTTTGAATTGCTTAGAAGGAATCACATTGTATTCAGTGATGTAGAAATCTGTATGTTGTTTGCAGAGAAGCTGTTATAGCAAAACTTCTGAACGGAAAAGTTCACAAATTTACTTCTGGGTTGTAGACACACACTTGTTATAGTCAAATTTCATTAACATTATTTTTTAGTCAAATGGAAAAATAAAAACTTTTTTTATTTTAATCTTACACAGCCGATTTTAAAATAATTGCCAAAAATTTAATGTGTACGCGATATTTCTAAAGTTCGTCATGCCAATCACAACAACATCAGCGACAACTAGTTCTTCCGATGCTGCTTTTCTTCAAACAATTCTGCTGCTTCAACCTCAAATACTGCTGCGACAATTTCACTCAAATTGCATCGTTTTTGGATGGAGAATCCATCACTGTGGTTTGCACAAGTCGAGGCGCAGTTTGAATTGCATCACATCGAAGCTGTAAAACTTAACAACATGGACATCGGTGATAAGAAACCGATCGTATTGCTCCACGAAATGCGAATGCTGACAAACGGTCACGAAAGATTTCTTGAGGACAATGTGAATGCAACGACTTCTGTCGCGGATAATGTTAATGTGTCATTTGCAATATTATTTGTGGGTTTACATGGTTTTAGAATTGTATCATTTGTTATTATCATCGTCGTTTCTGACGAAATGCTCAAATGTGCCAACAGCCGTACTTTTTCAACAACTCTTCGCAGTTGGAAAACTTCCAAGCCTATCACTAGATGCATCTAGTAGTCGCGCATTAGCAACCAATCGCCTCTTTATTTACGATAATGAGGTGAACAAACATATTTTCGTCGATACAGGCGCAGACATGTCAGTCTTGCCTGTAGTAAATAAGCCAAACCAAAATGTCTGCCAGATAAATACAAGGTATTAGCCGCAAAAGTCACGCAAATAAATACTATTGGCGATTCATTAATTTTGCCAACACTGGGATTGCGGCGTTCATTCAAGTGGAAGTTCGTGGTTGCTGATGTCTCGCATTCAATTGGTGCAGATTTTTTTTTAAATTTTGGATTGTTAGTGGATTTAAAGCGATGCTAACTCATCGATTCAGAAACATGACTTTATTCCCAAGGACGTCTTGGATCAATTTCGAACTATCTGAAAGTAAAGACGATGGTAAATGATATACTATATCACGAACTACTTTCACGTTTTGCAGATATCACAAATCTATCTACTGCTAAAGTGAAACATGACTAGAACATGTTATCAAAACGAAGGGACTCTCTGTTACTGCGAAAGCACATCGACTGCCCACTGATAAACTGGAAATAGCTAAGCGCGAGTAACAGTTTATATTGGACCAGGGACTTTGCCGCCCTTTAAAGAGCAGTTGAACAAGTCCTCTGCACATGGCACCAAAGAAGGATGGTGGTCAATGGCGACCTTGCGGTAATTATCGTCGGTTGAATACCCAAACAATTTCTGAGAGATACTCTATACCGCACATTTATGATTTGACCCAAGGATTGAGAGCAGCATCTATTTTTTCAACGATCGATTTAGTGCGAGCATACTATCAAATCATTAGCACAGCAGGACGTTCCGAAAACGCCTTTCGGATAATTTGAATTCAAATACATGACATTTGGGTTGTGCAACGCTACGCAAACGTTCCAGCGCTTCATACATAAAGCGTTAGTGGTCTGGATTTCTGTTTCAATTATACTGATAATATATTGGTCGCATATAAAGATGAAAAACGACATTTCCAGCATCTTCGAAAACTTTTCGAACGACTTCAGCATTATGGCCTAGTCATCAATGAGGCTAAATGAGACTAAAAGTCATCAACTCAAAATGCCAATTATGCATTTACAAAATTAACTATATATCTTTCAATTTCTGATAGATTTGCTTAATATTTGTACAAAATGTTAAGAAAATGTGAATCTATCAATTAATAATAATTACCAACAAAGTTGGAATTTCAGATATATTGGTGACTTTTAGTTCTATAACGACGATATATTCAAATTTCAACAACATTATTTTTGTGTCAAATGGAAAAGTAAAAACTATTCATTCAAAATTTTATACAAAAACTATCGGATTTTAATCGTACACAGCCCATAGACTTGTGTCAAACATCCTGTCTTACATAAAATATAATAAGAGTTTTGTTGCAAGATTGTCAATATAATAATAATAATAGTTTGGCGCTACAGTCCTATAAGAACTTAGGCTGAGCTCTCTCAGAATTTTGAGCTGTGCGTGTTATGTTATCTGTGCGTGTTATAAAGTGGTGGGACCTACAATTGAATGCTAAATCCGAACGACGGGTTAGAGCTTTTCATAGGAAATGTTTTACTCTCGTAGGTTTGCCATTTACTGCCGAAAGGACATAAGTTCAAATCCCAACCAAGTTAGTATATACGACACATTTGATGTAATAAGAACGTTATAAAAAATAAATAAAAAAAGCATTGGCAAAGATAATTGGCTGTTACTGAAACAGTTCGGTTATGAGAATTTGCTGTGTTTTATATTTTCGTTGTTTTTTTTAAACATATTAATAGTACATAAAACGACCTGAAAATTAGGACAGCTAGATTTAAAAAAAAAACACCTAAACAAATAAGTAGTAAATCAATGTTTTTATGAGAAACCAAAATGATGGATCCCAAATATTCTAAATACTGTTTGTAAAAATATATGGGTATTGAATAGGGTTGCCAGATAAAAATTCTCATTTGGGGTACAACCGGCACCTAAAAGGGGGACTTTGGGGACATTTATTTAAAAAGTCCCCAGCTTTAAAAAGTCAGCTCTGTTCTGCTGATACTCAACAAAATGTTTTTCGGAAATTACTACGTAAAAGTGTGTATTTTTTTAGTGTAAATTAGCGAATTTTGTGCATATATGCGTATATGTGTGTGTAAAAAAACGATTTAGGCAATTATTGATTAATGTTACAACTTTTAAACCTTTGTTGTGTAATATTAAGCACAAAATGTTTAATTTTGATATGCCGTATGTTTAAAATTAAACACGCGTAGTAAATTTATACATCAACACAAGCGTAGTAAACGAAATAGACAGGTATCATTTTTGCTTTGTGTGCATAAAATACCATGGACATCAATGCTTTTACTTTTCTGATCTTCTGATTTTGATTATAAAAATAATTTAAATAATAAATAAAATCAAAAAGTTGATTCAAAAATCAATGCATAAATGTTCTCAAAGCAAAATTATACTTAAACATTTCGGAAACGCAACCCCCGCACATATTAAACTTTATAGTCGACTAATAGGTGGTAGATGTCGATTTGTTCATATTCAAAAGAACCGAATAAATTGGGTGGGCAACATATATATTTTCTATGGCTTAGTAGCTTATGCGTGCATTCGTTTGAACAAAAAAATTGTTTTCATATAGATGTGCACAAATGACCACTCAACAAAAAATGTTCTTTATATAGAATTTAAAGAGAAAAATTATAGTTTTAATTAAAAAAAAAATAGCTCTCATTTAGTAAAATGTCCTTAAACATTTTAATTGCTTTTAACACTTCACAACATGATGAGAAAAAAACAAAATGAGAAAAAAAGTTTGCGCAGTCAATTCCATTATTTTTGTATTATTGGAAATGACTCGCAGAATTTGAACATATAAATTAAAAAAAAATTATATGGATAGGCTTACGAGATTTCGGGCAATGATTTTTGTACAGAGCTTTCAAAAAGGTGGTCTCATATATTTGTAAATATCTCGCGTTTAATAAAACTCATATGCTCAATTGTTATGAAAGGTAATTAAATATCCAATAAACATTTCCTAAAACACTTTAGAATTGGTTCACTGGTTAAAGATAACTTTATAGAAGAACTCGAAAAATATAAATTTTTTCGACCAAAATTCAAAAAACACTTAAAAAATGGCGAAAAATAGAAAACGCTAGATGATACATAATTTGCAGAGCTCTCCATTTCATACGAGTATTTTCGAGTAGCCCGGGTACCCGGGCGCTCGAAAGCCCGGGTAATACCCGGGTATTAAATGTTCGAGCTACCCGGGTAGTTCGCAAAACCCGGGTAGTTGGTTCGTATGTGGGAGTTGGTCGGAAGTGGTTGGAAAAATGTAGGTGGACAAAAGTGGGTGGGTGGGCAAAAGTGGGCGGAAAGTGATAAAAAGACCGAAAAAAAATTTATTGCAGAAATCGGTAGCAGACATCAAGGGAAATCGAATGGTACCACTCTCAGTGGTCCCTGACCCCCAAAAGGGGGTCAAAAACCACGTTTTGTCCAAAAAAATTTTATTGCGGAAATGGATAGCGAACCTCATTAGAAGACTAATGGTACCCTTTGGAGTGGTCCCTGACCCCCAAAAGGGGGTCAAAAACACATTTATGACCCACAAATTTTTATTTCAGAAATCGATAGCGGACACCATTAGAATGCTATTGGTACACTTTGGAGTGGTCCATGATCCCCAAAAGGGGGTCAAAAACTCCATTTTCAAAAAAAAAAAAATTTACAGAAATAGATTGCTGACGTTATGAAATGCATTTTGACATGAGAGTGGTACCATTCGATTTCCCTTGATGTCTGCTACCGATTTCTGCAATAAATTTTTTTTCGGTCTTTTTATCACTTTCCGCCCACTTTTGCCCACCCACCCACTTTTGTCCACCTACATTTTTCCAACCACTTCCGACCAACTCCCACATAAAGCAAACGTACGGACAGACAAATTAACAAGCGATCAAATGAACAATCGTCAATCGAACAAACGAACGAACGAACGAGCTACTCGAAGCTCAAACAACGATCGAGCAATCGAGCTACTCGAACAAATGAGCTACTCGAATAGCTCGAACATACGAACGAACAAATTACCCGGGTAGCTCGAACATTTAATACCCGGGTTTTTCGAGTATTTGAACAACCCGGGTATTACCCGGGTAGCTCGAAAAACCCGGGTAGCCCGGGTACCCGGACACCCGGGTAATCGAGAGCTCTGATAATTTGTAATATTACAAAATTAGCCGCACATTTTTGAAGAAAATTATGTAAAAATAAAAAGAATAAATTTTGAGAACAGAAAAAATCATGTGAAACATTACAATTGAGTATTAACTAAAAAAAAATCTCATTTTATGTTTATACCCTATACCCATGGGTTACAAGTTATATAATGTATGTGAGGATATTTTAGCGTCTCTTAGTAGGCGTGACTGGTATGAAAAAGTATATATTTTCTTAATCAACATAACATTCCGAGTCGTTTTAGATATGATCGTCTGTCTGCCCGCTTATACATGATAACTTTAAAACCGCTATTCCGAATGATGTGAAATTTATATTCAATGTATTTTAGTATAATAGTAATTCTAAGTTCGAAAATGAGCCGAATTAGTCAACGTAATCTACTACATCCACTATGAGATATGGGTTTACTTTTTAGGATCACATATCTCGTTAAGTATTAAAGATAAAGTTATAAAATTTAAATTTAATTACAAGCAATCATATATCAATAGTTGCTCGAAAAATGAGCGTGATCCGCTCACATTTTTTATTTTTATGCCTATATTTGTATAGCAGTCAATTATATTACTTTTACATAACTTTTTTTTATCCTCAAATGTTATCCATACATTTTTGTCATTGATAGCTCAATTTCTTCGAAAGAGTGTGAACTAATTTTGGAAAATTAAAATTTGTGTATCATCTTACTTTCTCGATTTTTTTCAATTTTTTTTTAAATGAATTTTTTCTTAAATTTTTGTTGACAAAAAAAAAATGCATTTTCAAGTTCTCCTATCGAGTTCTCTTAAACTAATAAACCAATTTAAAAATGTTCTGAGAAATGTTTATTGGATATATTACCTTTCATTGGATATAACACTTGCTCATATGTGATATTTAGAACACGAGATATTTACAAATATATGTGAGCACCTTTATGAAAGCTCGGTTCAAAAGTTATTGGTCCATATTTTCTAAACCTATCCAAAAAAAACATTATTAAACCATATTTTCGGAATCAGGGCGTCAATTTACATAATACAAAAATAACCTTGACTGCTGCGCAGAATAGCTGTTGTGTACTGTAATAGTTACATTCTAATGAAAAATATAATAAATTTTAATAGGGAAATAAATAAAATTATATTTCCTTCAAAATTAATTTTAACAATCATGAGTTTCGTGCGGAATGGAATTCCGCGTGCCAATAAAAATGTAACTTCGAAAATTCGAAATCAGATTTTTATGTCAAATCACTGAAAATTTATCAACAAAAATTAAAATCATTTGAGTTAAATTTGCAACAAATTGTTAAATATTTATTATTTTGAAGAAAATTGTTTAATTTGTCCGCAAATATTGATGTAGGCCAGGCTTGCCAAACACGCGGTCCGCCAACATTTCATCTGCGGCCTGCGAAGACTTTAAATATTATTAATATATTTAATAATAATAAATATTTTTTTTATTTTCAGGCGTTAAAATGAGTACTATGTATTGTTGTGCATTTTTGTGCAGCACCATCTATCCAATTAAACATGACATATAAGAAATTAAATGATTAATCTTGGTTAAAAACTTATTAATTTATTAAAAAATCAATATATAGGAAATTTGATAATTTAGAACTTTAATTTATTTTCCTAATTGTCATTTTAAATATTATACATGGCGTTGCACAAATAACATATTAACAATAATTTTTACCTTTTTTTCATCAATTAATATTGTTTTTTATTCATAAAATTTTAAATTCATCGAAAAGTTGTGAATTTCCCTTGTACGGTGCTCTAGAAGCAATCACAAGTATGACAAAAATGGGTATAAAAAATACAAATACGGTTATATTCAGCATCATTTCTAGTTTAAAAATCCGTTTGAACCAAAATCCTACCATATTCTTTTCTCAAGATATCGTCATTTACGTTCAATTTCAAAGATTTTTTTTTTTCAATTTTTCTGTATTTCTTATTAATAATATATTTTTTAATTGAACTCCGATTTTTTTTTATTTTGTGCTTCTATATGGTGTACTGATAAAAAGTGTTGTATATTCTTATACTCCTACACATCTGTGTTAGGCGCTATGGGCTCTGAAAGGGTTCGAAGGATAACCAATATAGTTCGTCATTTTGTAGCGAAATGGTACATATTACGTTTCTATTGTCTTGGGAGCAATCCTAAGGATGATTTACACTGAAATTGTAATCTTAACGATTAACCACTATTTTTAATGGTTTTTTATAACAACTCCTTTAGGGAGTTATAACCAGAAGAAGAATTCAGAAAACTATCACAATATCTTTGGAGAAAATGTTCCTCTTTGAAAAGCAGCTGGAGTCTCTAAACAACTAAATTTTCCAACACATACTATTTCTGAAATATAAAATTTCTAATAACGAAAAATAGTTCTAACTTCAATTTTGAATAAAGTCTTAGAAATATATTATTACAATAATTTTGGTGCAGAAAAAAATGCAGTAATTCTTAGTTAAAATTGTGACGATGATTCCTAAAATGGCATCGGTTTTATTATATTGGCTCTAGTTTTCAAGATATAGCCCATGTTTATTTTCTCACAGTTTTCCTATAGTATTATTTTTCATATTCCAACCAAAATAAAAATAAATAAAAAATATTACTTAGTAAAAAAAAATGCCAAAAAAGTCTGTTATGCATTTTTGTATAGCACCAAGTATATACCAATGCCATTTTCAGAATCCGCGACACAATTTTAACTAAGAATTACTGTATTTTTTTCTGCACCAAAATTGTTATAATACACGTATAGAAAAGATTTGTTTGAATATATTTGAATGTAGTTAAAAAGTAATACGATATTACCATACATGTATTAGGAATGAAGTGTAATTAAATTATAATCGAAATTGAATTTATTTTTGTTGACGTGTAAACATTATTATATTGTCCAGCAGAATCTGTGAAATTTACCATAAATTTGTTACAATACCAACATAAAATTTTAAATGCATTTGAATAAACTATTTCTTGGCAATTTACTTGGTTAGAACTATGTTTCGAAACACTCAATGCTCGTCTTAATTGGATAATTTATCGACTGACGAAGTTAGCAACGTTGTGCAGCATTTTCTACCTACGCCATCTTTTGCCATCGTTTGAACATATTGATGTTTAAAAACAAACAAAAAAGAAATTGGATTTAAAGTGTATTCTTGCAACACTATTCTTGTATACGAAGTTGGCACTCTTTGAGCAGAATTTTCTGCCTACTTTTCTTTTGTCGTCGTTTGAAGTATGTATAGGGTCATTTTAAACATACTGATGTTTGAAAACAAACAAAAAAATGAATTCAAATGTAAATAAAGGTATTATTGCAGCTCTCTTCTTGTATACAAAGTTGACACTCGGTGATCAGCATTTTCTGCGTACCTGTATCTTGTTGTTCGTTGAAAAAAACGTGTTCGCATCGGTAATAATTTTGTTATTTATAAATTAAATAAATACATAAATTGTGTTACAAATATTAACAGAGTATAATATAGTGCAGTATATAATTTCTGAAACTAATGTGAAAAAACACAAATAAAAATCTGTGTTTCGATTTTCAAACAGAGTTTGGCATGTTTTTTTACAAAAGCCTCCGTGAATTCCCTGCCTGCGCTATGTGCTGTATTGAGATCAACTGTAACTGTACCAAATATAAAGCGAGCCTGAATCGTCTGGTTAAGCGTCTGCTGGTGCCATTGTACATTCATTGATGTCACTTGTACTTGCATTTTTAAACGAATTATTTATTTATGCATTTAAAAATTTGTATATGAATTCAATTATTATAAATTCCCGCTTTCCACTCCCGCCCAATTAATAAAAAAAAACAAAATTTTATTTTATTTTCAGGATTTCTTTCCAAAAATATTTAAATATGTTTCTATGCAAACATACTACTTTTTGAACTGAAACCACTGATATGTTTCACTGGAAACATATTTATATTCAGGTCGTTCAAAATCATGTTTTATTATGAACATTTTTATGTTTCGATTCAAATATTTATTTTATTTTGATGTAGTAATTATTATGTTTCCATTAGAACATACTCCATTTTAAGGGGCAACATCAAAATGTTTCCGTGATATCATAATATAAATCAGAGCTCATTACAACACTGTTCAAGTCTCAATACAACACTGTTCAAGTCTCAAAACAACCCTTTTACAAATGATTTATATATTAAGTATGTTTACATAAAATTCCAAACATACATGTTAATGCCTGCAAAATTATTATGGGAGAGCCATTTTTTTGCAGCGTGTAAGACTACTATTTTTAGTTATTAGTATGCTTATATTTCAGAAATAGTATGTGTTGGAGAATTAAGTTGTTTAGAAACCTCAGCTCATTTTCAAAGAGGAACATTATCTCCAAAGATATTGTGATAGTTTTCCGAATTCTTCTTCTGGTTATAACTCTTTAAAGGAATTGTTATAAGAAAACAATTAAAAATAGTGGTTAATCGTTAAGATTCAAATTTGAAGTGTTCAATGTAAATGTAAATCATCCTTAGGATGTTTCCTATAATCGCGCCCTAGACAATAGAAACGTGCTTTGTACCATTTCGCTACAAAATGACGAACTATATTAATTATCCTTCGAACCCTTTCGGAGCCCATAGCGCCTAACCCAGATATGTAGGGGTTTATACCCCTTTTTTTTATTTTGTGCTTCTATATGGTGTACTGATAAAAAGTGTTGTATATTCTTATATATACAACACTTTTTATCAGTACACCATATAGAAGCACAAAATAAAAAAAATCGGAGTTTAATTAAAAAAGTTGCCATTTTCCGCACTGTGTAATAGAAATAGAGAAAAATTGAAAAAAAAAATTTGAAACTGAACGTAAATGAGGATATCTTGAGAAAAGGAAACGGTAGGATTTTGGTCCAAATGGATTTTTAAACTGGAAATGATGATGAATATAACCCTATTTGTATTTTTATACCCATTTTTGTCATACTTGAAGAAAATTACATTATTGTTTTTGGTTCGACTAATAAAATTAAAAGAGAGAAAACTAATTAAGACTTAAAAAGCTCAAAAACTGGGCTCCAGTATGAAAAAAAATCAGACTTTGAACTTTTATTAAAAAAACGACAAGTTTTTAACCAAGAGTGAGTCTTGCTTTGCACAAACTGGAATTAGAATCATTTTAATTTTTTTTTTTAGTAAGTAATATTTTTTGTATTAGAGACATTCCACGCCAAATCTACCAGAGTTCAAGACTCACCTTCTCCAGAGATACAGTGGTCAAAAGTTTCAAAAAATGAATCAATAAACAGTTTTTATAGAAAAAAACTCTTGACTCGTAGAATGCAAACCTCGCCTTAAAGATAATAAAACATACTTCGTCATATGTCCTAAATCTGAACATATAATTAATGGTCACAGTCATTGCAATTTAAATTAATTGTTCAAAAATGGAAACCTTTATTCAAATATCAAATTTAAATATGGTATTTTAAAAAACAAACTTTTTCAATAGTTTAAGTATTGTTTGTACCGACAATCTAAAAAAAAAATAGTTACCAGTCCGACATATGATTTATGCCTTGAAGTTTTCTCGAACAAACTTGGATAACAAAAATCAAATCATGTAGCTAATTTTTAAAATTTCGTAATATTCATAGAGTAAAATTTTATGTTAGGATATTTAAACATTTTACACATTGATATCGCAATGCTTTTCAAATAAATGTCTCTATATTTGAACTATTTGATGCAATATCGTTTTTATTATCGTTTCGAAAAAAAACTGCTATATGTCGCTTTGAACTAGAGATGGGCACGTGAGTGAGATTTACCTCACACTCACTCACGTTCACGAAAGAATTTTTCTAATCACGCACACTCACTCTCGGTCTTTTTTGCTCTATTCACACTCACAATCACGTCAGTAAAATTAAGATTCAATCACGCGTGGTTCACGTAAATCACGCTGAATCACGTGTTTTTTTGCTATTGTTTTCAGAATGCATAAAATTACCTATTTCATTTGTTAATGATGTTAGGGAGATGGAAATGTGAAAGACTTTCGATGTGCTGTTCATATATCCCCGGTGAATAATTCGTGTAAAATCTATGCGAATTATTTCTATAAAAAATTATCTTTGGAAAAGAATTATCAATAAAAGAATAGTCCAGGGTAGAATTTACCAGGGATGATTTCACTTTGAAGCGATTTATGTGGTTATTATATTTAAAAATGGAATAAAAACGGGACCCCACAAAACCCCTGGAACAAACTAAACTATAAACAAATAATCAAAAGGAAGTCAATACAGAGTTTTCATGTATATTCTAAGAAACCAAGCAAAAATTATTGACATGACCCCACCAAAATTAACTAGCCCATACTAACAGCCCTATTCGAGCAGTGACAATTGTTATCAATAACAATTGATACAAATGACAATTGGACAGACTTTAACGTCAATATACATACAAAAAAAATTGACAGTTGTGTGAAAGCGCACTATTGTGACCGATTTTAATTTGTAACTCGTGTCAGAATATCAAGAATAATAAAATAATAAGATTACGCATTGCGCATGTACACCCTGTATTGCTGACGTCAAAATGTATGGAATGTCATGTAAAGGAAATTTAGACATTTCATAAAATACAAATATTTATTTCATTGAAATTTTTTTTATTTACATTTTTGCCCAAAACAATTGGTGGGAAGCAGGCTTCCGGCAGTTTCCTTAGTGGGGGTATCAACTCTCGTGCTGATCAAGACATTGCTGTACATGGGCTTGGGTGGATAGCAGTTAATTTAAATTTCAAATCTAAAATATATATTTGTTATCCTGACCGGAGCTACACAAATGCTGTTGAATTATTTTGTTTGTAGAGGATTTCGATGGTGGTTTCTTATCTTTTAGTTTTGATGGCCGATTCAGTGCAGTTTTGCACACATATCTATTAATCACACGCAATTTTTTCAAAAATAATTGAAATGTTTTGTTTTTTTTTTACAACAACATTCTGACACAATGAAAAAATTACAGTTGTCAAAAAACTTCTACGCACATGCGCAGAAGATTCAAGTTTTGAACAACGTTCTGCGCAATCTTTGTTTCTATTATTCTTGTCAGAATATGGCTCTAAGTACGGCCGGTTGCAAGGGGTTAGATCAATTGTTGGCTGAAACCTTGCAACTTATTCTGAGTTGACGATCGGTTAGCAAGGGTTTGATTTATTATAGATCTGAATAATGGGCAAACGCCTTCCCAAAGCCTTCTGAGTTCAAGGGGTGGCCCTACTTCTTCTGTAGTTCAGCAAAAATATAGAAAAATCGCATAAAATTAAGTGAGATTTTTTTATTTTATGAAATATTCGACTCACTCACACTCACTCATGAACAAATTGTACTCACGTACACTCACTCACGGTATTTTTTGGTCTACTCACAATCACGTGATAAAATTAGAATTCAATCACAATCACGTGTGATTCATGTGCCGACATAAAAAGTTGCAACAATTTTGAATGATTGTCAGGTGTCTGTTTTATAAAATTTCTCTAGTGTTTGAAATATAGGTACTCCACTGTAAATACCTCAGACAAAATTATTGGCAGGATCAAAGATATTCGGAAATTTTTTCAATTATTTCAAAGAGACAAAAATCGCACCATTTTTTACAAAAAAATTCGCGCAGTGGTCAAATAAATTTAACTAATTAACATTTTCTAATTTTAATATTTTTGTTAAACCCAACACAAGTGAAATGAATTAATTTTATGCTTTAACATTAAAATACGTTTTTATTTGCAATGTGTACAGTAGTTTCTTGTTTATTCGTTAAGCTCCAATCCCATTTGATGTATTAGTAGGTAGCTGGCGGCCGTCTGCAGCACCCTGGACTTAAAGCATAAACAGAAAATGATTCTGCGGCATTTGTAATTATCATTAATTAATGCAAAACAAAAGATTTTTCACCCAAAGAATTACATTTCGACACAACAATGCATTTGTAGAAAAAGTTTCAAAAGTCTGTCAAAAAATCCGTTCCGACGTTTCCGAACTTCGAATTCGATTCGGATCATATGATAGATAAATCCGAATTCGATTGAAAATATACGCTACGACGGGGCTCATGATTGCACTGATTTAATTTTTAAAAAAGGTCTATGCGTCATATTTTCATTTTTTAAACACCCTATATTTTCAAACCTATTAACAAAAAGGAAACATAAAAATATGTGTAGGCTTATTTTTAATAAGCAATCCATTATAAAAATTGCAACTGAATATTCAAAATTCTCAAATCTTTGAAATAACGATGGATTTGGAATCTTAAATATGTGATCTAAATATCTGAAAAGAAAATTCTATTCCGTTAAAGTTCATATTTAAAAAATACTCATAAAGTTACGTTACTATAAAACTTGTAAATATACCAATTTGTCATGTAGTTTGTGTAATCAAAATAAATAATTTGAAAGAAATACGGATACAAAATATTGTTTTCTGTTTTTTCAGACAACATTAAATAATATTTCTACACTCAAAATCAGGGCTAGGAACCGAAATTCTATTCTCTGCGGTTCCAGTTCCGGTTCTATAAAAAAATGGTTCCGGTACCGGTTCCGGTTCTTAAATGATTTTTTATTTCGGTTTCAGTTACGGTTCTATAAAAAATAAAATTACGATTCCAGTTCCAGTTTCGGTTCCAGTAATGGTTCCAGTTCCGGTTCCACAAACATGCCAAAAAACAATATAATTATTTTTTATTTTTTCGTAAAAACATAATGAAATTTTTACACATATCTATCTATTAGTCTCTCAAAATCATGAGGACGGATCGACTAATTTGAATGATTCTTTTTTGTTTTATTCGTCTCAATACTGGGAATTCGGAATACTCCCAAGGAAAAACTGGAAAATGGGATAAATCGAAATTTGTGTTTTGTATGAGAATGCATATTAAGTGCACCACCAATGGAAATTGTATTTTAATAATGAGGATTCTTTTATATAGCCACTACGGATAGATTGGACAAAGGGGAGTCCCGTCGGTTCTGGAATTCATTACCACTTAATATTTAAAATATAAACAGAGCATGTAGATTTAGGTATTATATACTAATACATTTTTCAGAACAATAATCTATTATCATCTCAAATCTACTATTTATAAGTAACCACATATCTAATTTGTCTTTAAATATGTTATATTATAAGTGCAATTCTGCATTATTCTTAATTTTTAATTTTTACTTTTTTATAAACTGACCTTTTGATTATCTACGTAATTTTAATTTTGTTGAACTGTAAAATAATCACTTCTTATTTTACTAATATATAAATCAATATAAATCAATATTAGTACTTGTTCGAAAAAACCCCGTCTCGAATTAGGTTTTGACATCATAGTAGCTTTAGCCGGCCTCAGCAGTCCAGAGGTAGCGCGCTGGACTTGCATTCAGAAGGTCTCGGGTTCGAATCCCGGCTTGGGCATGGGCGCTCGTGGTGATATTAACCACAAAATTGTAGGGAATAGATTTCACAGTACAATGGATATAGTCTGTCTGAGTGCTGTGGATCTTAGTAGATATTCCAAAAAAAAGCTTTGGCTACTAGGTCACTCGTCGACAAAGTCGTTGTTGATTTGAGCGTTAGTTAGATTCTTTAAGATACAGAAACGGGCGTACCGGCGTGTAGCGACACATAAATCTTATAAAAATCAGAAGTGGGGTAAATGACCTTGTTTCAAAAGTTGAGCATTCTAAATATTATTAACTAATGAAAGCGATTTAACAATAAATTGTTATAATCAATAAAATTTAAAAAGAGAGAGAGAGAAAAAAAAAGTTTGTGAAATTTTTTATGAATGTGCAGAAGGCGTAGAGTTACTGTCTAGTTAAGCATGTGAAAAAAAATCGAAGGTGGCGTTGAGTTTTATTTTGATATAAAAAAAAAATATTCAGTTGATATTACATTTACTTAGGGCCCTATTATAATTAGCGAAGCGAATGCTTTTGGAGATGCGAACACTTTGGCGAAGCGAACGCAATTTGGCGAATGTACTAATTTTTATGGTTTTAAAAGTAAGCAACACTTTCAATATTGACAGATCAAATGACGGATTTCCATGTTGCAAAAAATAGTATCATGTTGCGTGCTTTTAGTACTGCCTTTTTTTAGAACAGACTCTTTTATCTTAATATCTATTTTTTTATTAAAAAACCATTTAATATTATTTATGGTTTAAAAAACGTTAACTCGATTCAGAACAATAATAAATTTCGGTTTTTTGTTATTTTTTTGTCTATAAAAGATCAAAAATTATCCAAATAAACTTCGGAACAATTCAAATTAGTTAAAATTTACAGTAAAATATGTTTTTAAATATTAATATTGAAATTATTTTTACATACAAATAAATACTTTTTATTAAAAAAGTAGTTTTTTTATTTGGAGCAATACTTCTATTTTAATTTAAAGAAACCCTAGAGTTTCAAAACCGCTGAAGTCAATTGTCTTGTTTAGAAAAATAATAAAAATGTTCCAAAAAAACGATGGGACCAACGCAATCAAAGAAGAGCGCGTTAAACAGAAGACAATACGGTGTGCAGAAAGCTGGAGCGACGACTAGGAGGAAGACTACAATAAGTGACAGTGATGGTGGTCTGTCCTCCGAAGCATTCATCTGTGACACAAATAACTTCGCGCGATGAACCAAGCTGCATCCTCAGCAGCAGTCGGAGCAGTTCCAGACATTTTATTTATTAGTGTTAAGTTTAAAATCAAAATAAAAAGTGTGAAAAAAATTGTTTATTTTTTTTATTAGTTAGGTTACAAAAAACTCAAAATTATAGACATCCTTGTCGAAAAACTAAAGGATAAGAAAAATTGAAAATCAAAAAAAACCTAATAAACAAAAGCACAGAAGAAAAAAAAAAAATGAAAAAATCAAAAGAAAAACTGAAAAACAATAGATAAAGATAAGTTCGCCGATTCGTCACATGAACTGTTGATTTGCTTGATTTTGACACTTGAAGCGAATGAAAATTGGTTGAGTGTTGCATGTTTTTTTACGTTCGCTTGACTTTTCCCGTTTTTTGGCGAATGTAAGCCGTGTTAGCTTTTTGGACGTTCGCATCGCCAAAACCATTCGCTTCGCTAATCATAATAGGGCCCTTAAAAAAAATAATAATACGAAGTCGCTGAAAATGAATTTCGCAAATGGTGAAATGGAGAATAATTCAGAATTAAATGTTTCGGAAATCGAGCGTTCCCTCGCGCAAAGGGAAAGTGAGTTATTGGCTCGAAAACAATTCGTAGCTGAAAAAGAAAAAGCGCTTGAATTAATAACGCAAACCGAAAATAATCGTGAAAGTACAAATAGTTAGCATGAAGCATCGGTTGCTTCCTTGCCACATTCAACAATACAGTCGGTGAATGTAGGAAACTCGTTCTTGTGCGGAGTCTAAGAATGTAAAAAATTAATTCCAATATTTAACCCCTTAGTTCCCAATTCCATTTCGGCGCGAAAAAGTAAAAACCCTATTTAAATGGGATGACTAGACCACGTTATTTTACGCAGCTTTGCGCTTAGAAGCAGCTGCATGTTCATGGTTCGCTACACTTAATGAACAAGAGTGCTCGTGGTCTTTGTTCAAAAACTCTTTAATAAGTGCATTTCCGTCTTTTAATGATCAAAGTGATTCCTATATGAAATTACTTCGACGCACAAAAAGAACCGATCGCACAAAAATAACCGAATCGACAAATATTTTTATGACGCATTGGCTCTTGCCCGGCAAAAATTATATTGTTTCGGGATTAAAAAACAAAGAACTTATTAATTCAGTTATCGGTTACATAACACATTGCACAAAAAAAAGATCTTCTGGCTCAAATAAAATCGCATATGTGTGTTATGGATCAACAAAAATTGCGAGAGTTTTATACAAAGGAAACAAATAGGTTTCAGCCATATTCGTTTAATAGTGCAAGAGTTTCAAACTATAAATCATCAAACTTTAAACCAAATAACTAATCCGGAAATGTTCAAAGAGTACGAACATATTTCATATGTCGTGAACCCGGTCAACAATGTGTAGATGCGTTTTGTGATCTATGCAGTGAATGTTCTACAATAAAAATTTCAAAAGTTCAAAACTTTGGCTGGAATTTTACACCTTAAGGTTAAGTTCGTTGGATTTGGAGGAAATTCAGTTTTTTCCGTTGGTAAAATCAATAAAATAGTAAAGGTTCGAAGTGTTAACGATTAACGATTGGTTAACGATTGCGATCAAGAATGCGATATGATTATTGGTCAGATCTTTTTAGATCATGCTAGTGTGAAATCATTACACGAGAATGGAAATCTCATTATTACATGTCATCACAATGACAACAACAACATGTCATCACAATGACTAGCAGTGGCGGAGGTGGAACCTGCTTCACAAAGTGAAGTAGATCTCAAATTAGTAGATCTCAAAATGAAAACTTCAAGTGTGATAAAGAAATTCTCGAATTGTTTTGCGAATAATATGTCACAGTTGGGAGAAACTACTGTAATTAAAATGAAAATTATTTTAATAGATAGAAATAAAATAATTAATCATAAAGCGTTTCGAATAACATATCTTTTACGCGAAAAAATGAATTCAATTATCCAAGATCTTCTAGCGAATGACATTATTGAACCCTCTACTTAAGCATATGCAAGTAGAGCTATATTAGTGCCAAAAAAGATGGTGAATTTCGCATGGTTGTAGACTACTGAGACACGTGAATTAACAACATTTGTAACACCGTGTGGACATTGTCAGTATAAACGAAACGCCCCAGCTGTCTTCATGCGTTTGATAAGTACCGTAATAAATACTTTAAATAATAAAAATATAATAGCATACATGGACGATATTGTAATTTTTGGTAAAAGCGTAGACGAACTAATTAAAACACTTGTCGAATTGCTTCAGGTATGCACAAAATTAAATCTGACATTTAAACAATCAAAATATATATTTTTGGTAAATGAAATAAGTTATCTCGGACATATCGTGAGCGAAATTAAAACTAAAGCAATAAACGAGTTTCGAGCACCTACAAACTTACGTGAATTAAAAGATTTCGTGGCTTAACCGGTTATTTTTGGCGATTTATCGAGAATTATGCATCTATTGCACGTCCTTTAAATATTTTGCTTAAAAACGATGCGAAGTTTCAATGGACGTAAGACCAGAATGTTGCATTCAACACACTTAAGAAGAAGTTGTGTGAGTCACCGGTATTGGCATAATCCGAATTGCGATCATGAACTTCATACGGATGCTAGTCAACTAGGAATAGCTGGAGTTTTAATTCAACTCAGTTCGACTGGAGAGAAGAGAACCGTCGCGTATTTTAGTCGCCAGACTAACGATTTGGAGCGTAAATACCATAGTTACGAATTGGAAACGTTTACCTGCTTGGAAAACACTTCAAAATACTACTAAACAACAATTGATACCTAGAATCGGAAGGTGGTGGCTTCGTATTCATGAATATGATTTCGAGATTTTACACCGATCTGGACTTCAAATGGCTCATGTAGACGCTCTCAGTCGAAACGCAGTCGAAAAATATCATGAAGCAGACATAGCAGGCATTGATGTTCTCATATTTGGTATGGTCGAAACTGACTGGGTGTCAACGTTACAGCTTCAAGATGCAAGTTTAAAAAACATTGTTGATGCACTAGCGAAGATAATTTATTTGTTGTTCCTCGCGGTGTGCGCTGGCGCTATCAAAACTGCACATGACGACTCAGGTCATGGAAGTGTCGACAGAACTCTGAGTCGGCTTGGGCGCACATATTGGTTACCGAAGATGAGATGAGTTGTTGAAAAATATATTAACACATGTGTTTCCTGTTTATATAATCAAAGAGCAATAGATGAATCCCGTTATACAATTCATCCTATTGACAAGTGCGCAATACCATTTCACACCATTCACATCGATCATTTAGCTCCGTTTCCTAAAGGTAAAAAAGGAAATCAATATGTGTTTGGTTTGGTTGATTCATTTACCAAGTTTATTGTTTTGCGACCTTTTCGAGATACATCAGCTAAAATAGCTGCTAAATGTTTATTAGATATTGCAAGGTTCGTTGGTTTGGCTACACAAATTACAAGTGATCGTGACACGGCCTTTACTGCGAAGCTGTTTGAAAAGTTTTGTTTGGACAACGGGATTCGCCATGTGTTAACTGCAGTAAGGACACCACGTGTTAATGGACAAATATAACGTTATTATCGTACTGTTACACCTGCGATAAGTACTATGTCAAGTGATGTTGACGGACGTGACTGGGATACTCATGTTGCCGCTATTCATGCCCGTAACTTCAGCGAATAGATATCTACAGGTGCTTAGTTATATATCGTGTAAGCGAAATTTCGTAACTTCAACGCATAGTTAAGGAGTAAAAACACCGAGTATGTAAGAGATATCTGTTCGGTACGAACACCAATAGATAGCTATATGTTGAAGTTACGGGCATCAATGGAGTATTAACACCACACTACATAAACTTCTTTTTACTTTTACCCTAAGAAATTGGCTTGGTAATGGACTTAGTCAATCAAGAAATATAAGGAGAGGAAGAAGACGAGATTCCATTGGTTGAATTAATGGATGGTTGGGTTAAGAAATGGATGGACGATTGTTAAATTTAAATGCACAAGCATTTAAATTTAACAAATCACATCGCTCACCACGAGAATACATGGTAGGCGATTTAGTTCTCGTAAAGGCAGAACATCAAGCTACTGTGAAATCACGAAAATTGTTGGCAAGGTTCAAAGATCGTATCTTGTTAAAAGAGTTTTGGGTAATGATCGCTATGTTATTACTGATACGGCAACAACGCAAGTAAGTCAATGTAGCTTTGAATCAATTCAGGCTGCTGATAAGTTGAAACCATGGTATGAGCTCTCTGCTTTTGAGATTGGTGAAGTCGAAGAAGAGGGAGAGATAATGATGAATGATAATTGGTATGTAGTTATAATAATATTTACATTTCGTGATCACAGATAATGTTGTTATATAGTCGAAACGGTGTTACATTTATGCTGTGTGCATAACGATTAATTGGGTATTCGATTCTGTGTGAAATGTGAAGAATAATGGTCGATTGAAATTCAACATTTTATTAATTTTATTACTGTTTTAAGACTTTTGAGTTTGTTTTCAATTACTGGAAATTTTTAAAAATAGTTTGTTTGTTTATTTAAAAAAAGATGCTGAATTTATAGCAATTACATATCGAGGGCTTATATCAATACTGCCTATCTACAATTTTGACGAAAATGAGTTTTTGATGCAGAAATCTTCACTGATCACCCTGCATCTATGACATTAATTTAAAACCAAAAAAAATATTTCTATTATTGTTACATTTTCATTTTAATAATTTGTCTATCTACATTAATGATTTTTTGTGAATGCAATAGTGTCTATCTACACAAAATTTTTGCTTAAATATTTATAATGACTATAAAAAGGCGTTCCAAGTATGGAGTAGTATATATATTCTTCTTAAGCGTAACTATATGAGTAAATTTCGTCCTGTTCATCCGTGGGTCTAGTCCATCCTAACTCACAAAGAGTCTACTCAATTTGTATGAAAAAGGATATAAAATCTATGTAAAAACCAGGGCTAGGAACCGAAATTATATTCTCTGCGGTTCCGGTTCTATAAAAAAATAAAAAAATGGTTCCGGTTCTTAAATTTTTTTTTTATTACGGTTTCAGTTCCGGTTCTATAAAAAATAAAATAACGATTCCAGTTCCGGTTCCGCAAACAAGCCAAAAAAACGCAATAAAATTATAAATATTTTTTTATTTTTACGTAAAAACATAATGAAATTTATATACATATCTATCTATGTCATACATTAGTCTCGCGAAAACATGAGGACGGATCGACTGATTTGGATGATTCTTTTTTGTTTTATTCGTTTGTAC
Source organism: Dryomyza anilis (assembly GCA_951804985.1). Lineage (NCBI taxonomy): Eukaryota > Metazoa > Arthropoda > Insecta > Diptera > Dryomyzidae > Dryomyza > Dryomyza anilis. The sequence continues at coordinate 52,213,307 of OX638131.1, read as the reverse complement.
GGGGAATTCAAAAAACTTCCATGGAAAAATCGGAAAAATCGAAATTTGTGTTTTGTATGAGAATGCATTAAGTGCACCACCAATGGGAATTGTATTTTAATAATGAGGATTCGTTTATATAGCCACTACGGATAGATTGGACAAAGGGGAGTGGCACGTCCCATACAACCAAACGTCCCATACAACCTCCTGACCTCCTAAGAGGAGATTTTAATAATGTGATGCGATATGTTTTTCCCTTGAGACGTTTTCCACATGTTGCATTACAAACTATCTGGATATAAGAAACTGCATATTTCTGCAAAAGTTGTTATATTCCAAAACTCCATTATACCTTTCTTAGCGTTTCAAATAGAAGCCTCAATTTTACTTTGTCAAAATGTAATCGCAAATACTATTTTTCATTAACGCAATTCAACTCTGGAATTCATTACCACTTAATATTTAAAACATAAACAGAACATGTAGATTTAGGTATTACCCAAGTAGGAATTAACGATCGGCACAAGCCAGACACAGGCTTGTGCCAATGCTTCTCTAGCCTGTGCCAACGCTGTTATCCAAGCTCGTTCCAAGACTGTGTCAAGACTAGAATGATAACTATGTTACAAGCCTGTAACAGGAATGGAAAAGTATATATATTCTTGATCAGTATGACCTCCTTTTTAAAATTGAAGAGCTAGATAAATGAAACTTATAACTTTGATTACTAATATACCAACGCTGTATGTGCGAAAAAATTGGCGAGATCGGTTCATTGTGACCTATGATCCGACCACTTATGTTCAAATACCTCATATAAAATGTACATATAAAGATCAATTTTTATGTATACGTGCTTAGGTAAACTTTTTTGGTAAAATATATATTATGTAATAATAATGTTATGGCGAAAAGACTTGTGGTTCACAAAAAAATCGAAATTCGGTACACCTACCCATTTGTAAATATGGGTATCAAATGAATGGAAATTCTTCAGCGATTGAATGTTTGTAGTTATTTTCAGGATTCGTATACCCTGGTGACCTATATATCACTTTGAATGATAACCACACATATGTGTAGGGTATTTATAGTCGGCTTAGATCGACTATAGTTTTGATAATCCTAACAATCATAATTACACCTACTTTAAAATTTCCCATGTGATCTAACCTTCCCAACTGGTTTTAATTCTGATTGAAGAGTTTCCATTAAACATATCAGTTTAAGATATTTTTCCAACGTAACTATTCTAATTTTCCAAAGTTGTTTATATCTTTAGAATTTTTCTTTATCTAGAGTGTTTGGTTCTAAAACCGGCTGCGCCAATGTTAAATGTTCCTATTTCATCACCTAAAATAAGACATTTAATAAATAACAACACTTACTTCATTTCCAGTTTATCCTTTTTTATAACTTTTATTTCTTTTTTCTTGTTAACTTATGAACTAACTTCTTTATCTAATAACAACTCACTTAAAAACTAAATAACTATTGCTTATATACTAATACTTAATCTAAGTTTCAATGCTACTTTTCCAGTGTCTTTTGCTGCTTCAGCCTAGAAACATAATTTTGGCCAATCACAGTGTGTTTTGCTGCTTTTGCCCAGAAGCATAATTTTAACCAATCACAAGTTCCGTAAAGAACTCAAGTACGATCCGCAACTCGAGTTCTTAACGGTGACCGTGAAAGGAACTCTTGCATAATCAACAACCCGCGATGACATTGAATTTAGGCCATCGCAAAGTCATTGAATTGGAGTCATCTTTGTTTACAAACAAATTACACCACGTGATTATTTTCTTCAAGCTAACAACTTGACTCTGCTGCGAATTTGGTTTATAGTTACAAATGCTGACTAAGTAAATTGTCAACGCTTATTTTGGCAACGACAAAAAAAACGTGTCATCAAACCAACATCATTCTCTTTTTTTATAACTTTTATTTCTTTTTTCTTGTTAACTTATGAACTAACTTCTTTATCTAATAACAACTCACTTAAAAACTAAATAACTATTGCTTATATACTAATACTTAATCTAAGTTTCAATGCTACTTTTCCAGTGTCTTTTGCTGCTTCAGCCTAGAAACATAATTTTGGCCAATCACAGTGTGTTTTGCTGCTTTTGCCCAGAAGCATAATTTTAACCAATCACAAGTTCCGTAAAGAACTCAAGTACGATCCGCAACTCGAGTTCTTAACGCTGACCGTGAAAGGAACTCTTGCATAATCAACAACCCGCGATGACATTGAATTTAGGCCATCGAAAAGTCATTGAATTGGAGTCATCTTTGTTTACAAACAAATTACACCACGTGATTATTTTCTTCAAGCTAACAACTTGACTCTGCTGCGAATTTGGTTTATAGTTACAAATGCTGACTAAGTAAATTGTCAACGCTTATTTTGGCAACGACAAAAAAAACGTGTCATCAAACCAACATCATTCTCTTTTTGTTTTAACAACAAACAGAATGCATTTAATATTATTTTAAAAGATAGTAATTAATATTTAGCAACAGCAAATACCCACTAAGAAAATATCAATGGACTGCCACGATATACGTGACTGTCATAATGCTGACTCTCAACAGTATATGTAAGATAACTTGTTATGGTGGGACTAGTGGATAGTATTTTCCTTATTCGCGATGCTTAAGATTTTCATTTATTATCCCACAAAATGGTCTCCATGAGTCCCGCTTGGCTTTCCTATGTGCCGATTTATATGTCCGAACACTGACCTTGTAGAATTCCCGGTCATGTGATAGTCTAGTGTACTTAGCTTTGTTAAATAGTGCCCTACTATTACTACGTAGGGTTCTGATCTAGGGTGACCTGGTGGTCTAATTTCCCCAATGTGTCTGTTAGTTTCGCATGTCTTCGATTGTGCCGAATTAAGTGTATCTGTGAGTGTGTCCACGAGTAGGTCTATGTCCGCTACACCAGCGGGAGGTTTTGGATTTATGCCCGAGAGATTTGCCCTCACGATTTCATTGTATCGTGTCCAGTTAGATTTTCTGTCATTCAGAGAGAAGGGTGGGGCTGGTGGCTGATCGTTTATACTAAACTGAATATAGCGATGGTCAGAGAATGAGTGCTCATTTGACACTCTCCAATCTATGACTCCGCTGCTAAGTCGGAGATAAGTGTAATATCTAAGAGTTATCTCTTGTTTTTTGTAATAAAGGTTGGTTCGACCTAGTATTGCATATTGTTGGGTTAGTGGCCATTACGTAATCAAAAATTAACTCACCTCTAATATTGATATCTATACTTCCCCAAATTGTATGGTGAGCGTTGTCGTCGCTGCCCAAAATTATCTCCGTATCCTTCAGTTCTGCATCTTCAACAGCCTTTCGCAGGTTCTCCATAGGAAAGATTCCTTGCAGTCAGTGCCCCCACTGTTCATCTTATCACCAGAGGGTACTTGGGGATAAGAGCTTTGCGGATTTGTGCAACTCTTATCTTGATGATATACCTTCAGGGTAATCGACTTGAGACCACAGTTGATCTCCCCGTTGGTGGTAGCTAGGACGCTTCGTTGGCATCTTGTCTTGATCTGGTTTCGGTGGGAGGTTAACTACAAGGCCCTTAGCCCACTCCAAGGACGATGTCTGTTTGTCAGTACGTTTTATTGCTGGTATCCGGCTGATCCTGTTAATCGTCGATTCGAGTGCGCTTTCGCCCGGAAGTGGTTTGCCGAGTCCTCGAGGTAGACTGGTTAGCCACATCCGAGGTTTTTGCGCTAAGAATCGTTGCTTGGAAGAGGCTTGACAGCTACTTTCTTTGCTAGCTTTGACGTCGTATTACCACTTGGACCTGGTTTAGAAACCACTGTCCTTGCTGGTGGAAGCGGGATCAGAGTCCGAACTTCCTATCGGTATTTTGAGATAGGAAGTCTCTTTGTTTTATTTGTTGCCGCTATTGTTTGTTGTGTTCTGTTTATTTTGTTTGTTAGTTTGTGTACATATGTGTACCCACGAGTATCGGAGAGGGGAGGTCCACCCGCATAGAGATCCGTATGTGCGGGTAAGGCTGGTTATTCCGGAGGGCGCCGCTTGCGACTGTGCTATTTTTAAACTGGGCCCACATCATAGCAGATTATCGATACGGTATCTTAATCCAGCCCAAGGGAGAGAGGGGATGATGGGATTTTGCGAGCATGGGGAAGGTGATGCGGGGGTACCTCAAACCGATGGTCGGATGACATTTCCTAGTGCTGTACTATTGAGGAAGAACAAACACGAGGGACTGACACCTGACCTTAGCTAATCACCATCCCCTCTGTTCACTACAGAGCACTGGAGACAACTGTAGTGATTATCACCCGTCGACACTCACTAGGATGGTTTGGTAAGAGGATTTCTGCCAATCTATCGAAAAGTATATATATATTCTTGATCAGCACGACCTCCTGAGTCGATTTAACGATGTCCGTCTACCCCTCTATCTGTCTGTTGAAATCACGATTAGAAAAAATTAGAAGAGCTTGATCAATGAAACTTCTAATTTAGATTACTTGGCTATCTACGCTGTAACAACAAGAAAATTTTCATGATCGGATCTTTGTGACCTGCGAACCGACCACTTATGTTCAAATCAGGGCTCGGGTGGAACCGGAACCAGACCGGAATCGTTTCATTTTTATAGAACCGGAACTTGATCCGTTTTTTTATTTTTTATGGAACCGAAACTGAAATCGTTATTTTATTTTTTATAGAACCGGAACTGGAACCATTACTAAATTAATTAGATAAGAAATTAATATATCAAAAAATTTATAATTGAATCAATTTTGACAATGAATTTGGAAACAAAAACAAATATTGATTAAGTTACACATGTGAACAATGGCATTTTAAAAAATATTTTTCTTGCAAATTTTCTTTATACATATTAATTGTCATGCAAAATATGCATTTTTGACAAATATTTCATTCACTTATTTCTCCAAAGATGTATTTATAATTAATGTTGACGTTTTACATACGTGTCCCCGCGAGGAAACTTAAATACTATAAATAATATGAAATCATGCGACTTTATAAATGGACAATTCCTATATAGTATTACAAAAAAAATTACTTCGTTTGTGGAGCCCCAAATAAATATTAAAAATATGGTGAAACAATTAAAAAAGATATTGGAAAAGATTTATCTTTTCCGATGCACAGTGCACTATGGGACAGAAGCTTTGTCTAGCTCGACGAAAATCGGAAATTAAAGTTTGTTGCAGAAGTTTTAAAATATGTTATTAAGTTACACATGTGAACAATGGCATTTTATTAATAATTTATGAGAACCTAGAGAACAAACAAAAAAAATAAAAAAACTAATAAAAAAAAACTTTTTAAAAATCAAGCTTTTATAAAAATCTGTACTAAAAAATTAAAAATAAATTTACTAAAAATATAAAATATATTTATAGTAGGTATGAATAATGAATACATGTTAAATATGAAATAAATTAAATTAAATCTTATTCAAATTATATTATTAAGATATACGTTTATAAGAAATAAATTTTAAAATTTACTAAGGTTTCCAAATACAAAAATAAAAGCGTGCGGCAAAATTATTGAATATTACAGTCCAACTCTAGCACTAATAAACTTTACAATTTAATTCAACTTTGCAATAGTTTTCAATATAATTTTGGAGAAGGGGTAGATCTGTATGGAAGAATCTATGAGTTTTGTAGACAGTGCTGATATCGGAAGCTATGTTATGTTTTTACCTCAGGATAATCTGGTAAAACTTATCTTTTAATTAGAAATATTTATTTATGTACTTAATTTAATTCATGTAATTTGGCTAAATGATCTAGATTAACGTTATATCGTCGGTGATATTGCAAAACCGTCTATCTACATTTTCGAATACCTCTTACAAAAAGAATTTTACAGAAGAAACAAAACTATTATCAATCTCAATTTTGCACTTAATTCATACAAATTAAGTATGCCTAATTTCTAATTTATCCGATCAACACATCATTAAAAACCCGATTATAAATCAAAATTAGGCGTAATTCTCACATAATCGTCATGTAGAATCTGGGTGTAAGTGGACAACGGGACGTGATATATCCTATACAATCTTGCCTTATGCTGTGAAGAGTTATAGTGTGCTGAGCGGTTGCGAGATTTAAAATATGAAGAGTTGTAGGTTTGTGATGTATAAGATATATATATATAGATATATATATATATATATATATATATATATATATATATATATATATATATATATATATATATATAGATATATATATATATATATATATATATATATATATATATATATATATATATATATATATATATATATATATATATATATAGTTTGATAGTTAAAATTCATATTTAAGCTACATATTTACAAATGTAATATGATGGCAATTTATAATATTTTCGCCGCACGCTTTTATTTTTATATTTGGAAACCTCTTAGTAAATTTTAAAATTTATTTCTTATAAACGTATATCTTAATAATATAATTTGAATAAGATTTAATTTAATTTATTTCATATTTAACATGTATTCATTATTCATACCTACTATAAATATATTTTATATTTTTAGTAAATTTATTTTTAATTTTTTAGTACAGATTTTTATAAAAGCTTGATTTTTAAAAAGTTTTTTTTTATTAGTTTTTTTATTTTTACTTTTTTAGTCGTTATATGGTCATTAGAGTTATTATTTTGCATTGATCGGTTCAGCGGTTACCGAGTTATAATTTTTGCCCTTAACACCTTCTGTCGATGTAATTTGAACTACTTTCTAGTCTTTGAAAATTTCCACAACGATTTCCTGTACCAAGCATTGTCGAGATCAGTTAAGTGATAACCGAGATATAAAATTTTGATCTTAACACCCTCTATCGATATAATTTATAACTACACTCTAGAGTATGTTAGATTTGGTGCCCGCATATAGTATTAATCAACAAACTAGAAATTTAAATTATTCATAAAAATGTAGTTTGTGACTTTTCGTTCTACAACGACGATATGTTAAATTCGGGTCCCGAAGAAGTCACTTAATGAAGTTTTGCATAGATCGGTTCAATGGTTACCGAGATATAAAATTGTGCCTTTACCGCCCCCTCTTGATGAAATTTAGAACTACTTTCTGAACTGCATTAATTTGCGTGCTCGAAAGAATTACTGCACCAAGTTTTACAGAGATCTGTTCAGTGGTTACTGCGATATAAAATTTCGTACTTAACGTCCTCTAGCGATGGAAAATCAAAGCTCTAAGTAAATAAATATAACATATAAATAAATATGACATATTTCAGTCTTCAATACTATACAGACGTACAATTCTTCTCCATAGAACGCTTTCCCGTAGAATTCTTCACCGTAGAGTTATTCCCAGTAGAAGTTTTAATGTGGTGCGTTTTAATGTGGTGAGTTTAGGTGTGGTGAGTTTTAGTGTGGTGAATTTTGGTGTGGTGAGTTTTAGTGTGGTGAGTATTAGTGTGGTGAGTTTTAGTGTGGTGAGTTTTAGTGTGGTCAGTTTGAGTGTGGTGAGTTTTAGTGAGGTGAATATTATTGTGGAGAGTTTTAGTTCGGTGAATTTTTATGTTGTACATTTTATTGTGGAAAATTTTAGTGTAGTGAATTTCAGTGTGGTGAGTTATAGTGTTGTGAGTTTTAGTGTGGTGAGTTATAATATGGGGAGTTTTATTGTGGTGAATTTTAGTGTGGTGAGTTATAGTGTAGTGAGTTTTAGTGTGATGAATTTTAGTGTGATGAATTTTAGTGTGGTGAATTTTATTGTGGTGAGTTTTAGTGTGGTGAGTTTTAGTGTGGTGAGTTCGTTTTTCTTTATCTTTCCTTTTTTTTGTTTTTCCTTTAGTTTGGTTTTTAGTTTTATGTTATTGATTTTATTTTTTGTATTTTTGCTTTTGTTTTGTGCTTTTGCTTTTGTGTTTTTACTTTTCATTTTTTTTTTTTGTATTTGAGTTTTTTGTTTCATGTTCGTAGCTGGTGAAAGTGCCGAGTTATATCATATTGAAAGTTTAGGTTGTATGGGAGGTGCCACGCCTATTTGTCCAATACCGCCCATATATATCCTATCATTCCTTCCAAATCATACCGCATCTGTGGTAAAAATTTCAAGAAAATCGGATGAGCAGTTTTATTTATTATATTAAAAGCATTTGATCTTACTAGGTGAAGATCACATTTCAGAGGGTCCATTAATAATTAATGTGACCTCTAGCGGAGAAAATTGGAAGTTCTAAGTTTGCCAAATTTTTACCCGTTGCCAATACTATACATGTTTTAAATTTCAATTTTCTAGGTGAAGAACGCACTTTAGAGGGTCCATTAATAGCAAATGTGCCCCCTAGCGGACAAAATTCAAAGTTCTGAGTTTGCCACATTTTTCCCCGTGTCTAAAACTATACATATTCTAAATTTCAACATTCTAGGTAAAGAACAGATCTCACACGGTCTAAAAATAGTTTTAGCGCCCCCTATCGGCCAAAATTCGAACTTTAAAATTTATTTTTATATGTGCCACATCGAATACTATATGTGTTCCAAGTTTCAACTCGATCGGAAATAAGGAAGTATGTTAAATTTGATATTTTTGTGCCCGACATACTAACAAACGAACAAACGAACAAAGGTACAAACAAGTGAAGTTAAATAAAAGCTTGTAAAAATGATACACCCTAGTAAAAAAATCCTTCTGTAGGCTTGCTTAAAGTCAATAAATTAAAAAAAGTGCTTTTTAATAAAAAATGGGTTACATTAAAACTGTCATAACTCTTTCAATATATATTCCACATGCAGAGTGTTATTTTGATATTATTGGGATTTGAGAGATCTATCATCTTGTGTATCAAAAATTTCATATGGCTATTCGTGTTTTTCCTGATTATTGGTCAAAAACATAAAACAAAAATTACATATTTTTTATACAAAAGTAGACATGGAAAAAAAAGCTCGAAATGTTCTCATAAATCTTTTTACGGGCATAATTTCTGAAATGTTTCCTTTCTAACGATGTTAAACATAGGCATTAGGTTGCCACACGTCATTTAGAATGAGTTTAAGTGATGAGAAATATACGAAAATTGTAATATAATTTAACTAAATTTTGTTATTTTCAGTTTTTTTATATCAGTTTTGCCTTTTCTGTCATTATAGTTGACAAAACTGGCTCATATTTGGTATGGTAGTTAGGAATTGCGATATGTACCATAGTACTTAATATTATCAGTATATCTCTTACGATGGTCAAATTATATAGTTTAATAAGAATGGTAGGCGTGGTAATTTGCCAATCATGCCCATATTAAGAAGGGTCATGTGCAATTACAGTATGTATCAAAATACCAATTATAAACAAAATATCTCATTCCAAACAAATGTTATAGTCATTTTACCATTTCAATTATATGACAGGTGGACGTGGTAATGTACCAATCTTCTTCATTTTCAAATTGAAATCTATTCATAGACTATGTATGCTTAGTGTAAAGTTTCGTTAAGATTGGCGCAAAACTGTATTTACGGCGAGCTAGAATTGAATTCTGTCCCACAGTGCAGTGTGCCCAAACGCTCTTAAATCGGGTTAAATTCAGTATTTTCGGAACCACACAACCGATTTTAAAAATTGAAAAAGTGTTGTGCAGAGAGAACTTGAGAAACTTAAATTTTAATATTAAAGTTTGTGTCTTTAATGGTTATGGAGATAAAAATCAGTAAAGTTTTAAAAAATCGTAAAAAATCCGAAAGTTATCCGATTTTTAAAATTCTTTTGTTTATGAAATGCACGCATTGAGATCTAAAGAAAATGTGTGAGAATATATGAGAAAATATCTTGATTAGTTTTAAAGATATAGACTAGAACATGATTTTTTTTTAAATTTTTGAAGGCTTTACTTTACATATTTATACCAGAGAAGGGGATTTGTAATTGAGAATTGATTTTGAATTGAACAAAACAAATTCTATTTTAAAAATAAAAAAATAGAATTGAAACAAAATTTTATTTCAATTCAAATTTGTTTTGAAATAAATTGAGCAAAATATTTCAAATTAAAAAAAATTTGAATTATAAATACTCAATTCAACTTATTGCTTAGAAATACTCAATGCCATCAAAAAATTTATGAATTGAATTGATTTGAATTGAATTGAATTTATTTGAATTAATTTGATATTTTAGTAGAGCGCCCTGCAGTAAAAGTTCAAGTGGTGATAATTTCCATGTGAAATTCGCACTCCGATGTACCATTGGACATTTTTGGTTGAATTTGTTCCAATGTATACAGATTCACATCCTGAAGCGTCATTGGAATTTTATGTGTATCTGTTCCAATGTGCATAGATTCACAGCCAAGTGCGTCATTGGAACTTTTTTGGATGGATCTGTTCCTGTGAGATTACTGAAGCATCAAAGTTCGTGGAACCAATTTGTCCAAATAAAATGTGCAACGACGCAGTTAGGTTCTGGCCAAGTCCCAATGGAACCGATTTGTTCAAAAAAATTTCAAATGACGCAGTAAGGTTCTTGCCAAATCCCAATGGAACCAATTTTCCAAAAAAAATGTCCAATGACGCAGTTGTGTTCTGGCCAAATCCCAATGGAACCTATTTGACCAAAAAAATGTCTAATGACGCAAACGGTCCGGGCCGGAACCAGACCGGAACCGTTTCATTTTTATAGAACCGGAACTTGATCCGTTTTTTTATTTTTTATGGAACCGAAACTGAAATCGTTATTTTATTTTTTATAGAACCGGAACTGGAACCATTACTAAATTAATTAGATAAGAAATTAATATATCAAAAAATTTATAATTGAATCAATTTTGACAATGAATTTGGAAACAAAAACAAATATTGATTAAGTTACACATGTGAACAATGGCATTTTAAAAAATATTTTTCTTGCAAATTTTCTTTATACATATTAATTGTCATGCAAAATATGCATTTTTGACAAATATTTCATTCACTTATTTCTCCAAAGATGTATTTATAATTAATGTTGACGTTTTACATACGTGTCCCCGCGAGGAAACTTAAATACTATAAATAATATGAAATCATGCGACTTTATAAATGGACAATTCCTATATAGTATTACAAAAAAAATTACTTCGTTTGTGGAGCCCCAAATAAATATTAAAAATATGGTGAAACAATTAAAAAAGATATTGGAAAAGATTTATCTTTTCCGATGCACAGTGCACTATGGGACAGAAGCTTTGTCTAGCTCGACGGTAATCGGAAATTAAAGTTTGTTGCAGAAGTTTTAAAATATGTTATTTTATTAATAATTTATGAGAACCTAGAGAACAAACAAAAAATGATACACCCTAGTAAAAAAATCCTTCTGTAGGCTTGCTTAAAGTCAATAAATTAAAAAAAGTGCTTTTTAATAAAAAATGGGTTACATTAAAACTGTCATAACTCTTTCAATATATATTCCACATGCAGAGTGTTATTTTGATATTATTGGGATTTGAGAGATCTATCATCTTGTGTATCAAAAATTTCATATGGCTATTCGTGTTTTTCCTGATTATTGGTCAAAAACATAAAACAAAAATTACATATTTTTTATACAAAAGTAGACATGGAAAAAAAAGCTCGAAATGTTCTCATAAATCTTTTTACGGGCATAATTTCTGAAATGTTTCCTTTCTAACGATGTTAAACATAGGCATTAGTTTGCCACACGTCATTTAGAATGAGTTTAAGTGATGAGAAATATACGAAAATTGTAATATAATTTAACTAAATTTTGTTATTTTCAGTTTTTTTATATCAGTTTTGCCTTTTCTGTCATATCAGTATATCTCTTACGATGGTCAAATTATATAGTTTAAGAAGAATGGTAGGCGTGGTAATTTGCCAATCATGCCCATATTAAGAAGGGTCATGTGCAATTACAGTATGTATCAAAATACCAATTATAAACAAAATATCTCATTCCAAACAAATGTTATAGTCATTTTACCATTTCAATTATATGACAGGTGGACGTGGTAATGTACCAATCTTCTTCATTTTCAAATTGAAATCTATTCATAGACTATGTATGCTTAGTGTAAAGTTTCGTTAAGATTGGCGCAAAACTGTATTTACGGCGAGCTAGAATTGAATTCTGTCCCACAGTGCAGTGTGCCCAAACGCTCTTAAATCGGGTTAAATTCAGTATTTTCGGAACCACACAACCGATTTTAAAAATTGAAAAAGTGTTGTGCAGAGAGAACTTGAGAAACTTAAGTTTCAATATTAAAGTTTGTGTCTTTAATGGTTATGGAGATAAAAATCAGTAAAGTTTTAAAAAAATCGTAAAAAATCCGAAAGTTATCCGATTTTTAAAATTCTTTTGTTTATGAAATGCACGCATTGAGATCTAAAGAAAATGTGTGAGAATATATGAGAAAATATCTTGATTAGTTTTAAAGATATAGACTAGAACATGATTTTTTTTTAAATTTTTGAAGACTTTACTTTACATATTTATACCAGAGAAGGGGATTTGTAATTGAGAACTGATTTTGAATTGAACAAAACAAATTCTATTTCAAAAATAAAAAAATAGAATTGAAGCAAAATTTTATTTCAATTCAAATTTGTTTTGAAATAAATTGAGCAAAATATTTCAAATTAAAAAAAAATTGAATTATAAATACTCAATTCAACTTATTGCTTAGAAATACTCAATGCCATCAAAAAATTTATGAATTGAATTGATTTGAATTGAATTTATTTGAATTAATTTGATATTTTAGTAGAGCGCCCTGCAGTAAAAGTTCAAGTGGTGATAATTTCCATGTGAAATTCGCACTCCGATGTACCATTGGACATTTTGGGTTGAATTTGTTCCAATGTATACAGATTCACATCCTGAAGCGTCATTGGAATTTTATGTGCATCTGTTCCAATGTGCATAGATTCACAGCCAAGTGCGTCATTGGAACTTTTTTGGATGGATCTGTTCCTGTGAGATTACAGAAGCATCAAAGTTCGTGGAACCAATTTGTCCAAATAAAATGTGCAACGACGCAGTTAGGTTCTGGCCAAGTCCCAATGGAACCGATTTGTTCAAAAAAAATTCAAATGACGCAGTAAGGTTCTTGCCAAATCCCAATGGAACCAATTTGTCAAAAAAATGTCCAATGACGCAGTTGTGTTCTGGCTAAATCCCAATGGAACCAATTTGTCCAAAAAAATGTCCAATGACGCAGTTATGTTCTGGCCAAATCCCAATGGAACCTATTTGACCAAAAAAAATGTCTAATGACGCAAACGGGTCATGGCCAAATCCCAATGGAACCAACTTGTCCAAAAAAATGTCCTGTGACACAGTTGGGTTCTGGCCAAATCCCAATAGAACCTATTTGTCCAAAAAAAATCCCAATGACGCAGTTGGGTTCTGGCAAAATCCCAATGGAACCAATTTGTCCAAAAAAAATGTCCAATGACGCAGTTGGGTACTTCTGTAATCTCACTGGAACAGATCCATCCAAAAAAGTTCCAATGACGCACTTGGGTGCTTCTGTAATCTCACTGGAACAGTCCATCCAAAAATGTTTCAATGTCGCACTTGGGTGCTTCCGTAATCCCACTGGAACAGATTCATCCAAAAAAGTTCCAATTACGCACTTAGGTGCTTCTATAATCTCACTGGAACAGTCCATCCAAAAATGTTTCAATGTCGCACTTGGGTGCTTCTGTAATCTCACTGGATCAGATCCATTCAAAAAAGTTCCAATGACGCACTTGTGTGCTTCTGTAATCCCACTGGAACAGATTCATCCACAAATGTTTCAATGACGCACTTGTGTGCTTCTGTAATCCCACTGGAACAGATTCATCCACAAATGTTTCAATGACGCACTTGGCTGTGAATCTATGCCCATTGGAACAGACGCACATAAAATTCCAATGACGTACTTGAATGTAATCTCTGTCCATTTGAACAGATGCACCCAAAAACTTCCAATGACGCATCAGGATGTGAAACTGTGTACATTGGAACAATTTCAACCAAAATGTTCAATGATGCATCGGAGTGCGAATTTCACATGGAAATTATCACCACTTGAACTTTTACTGCAGGGAGCTCTGCTAAAACTCAAATTAATTCAAATAAATTCAATTCAATTCAAATCAATTCAATTCGTAAATTTTTTGATGGCATTGAGTATTTCTAAGCAATAAGTTGAATTGAGTATTTATAATTAAAATTTTTTTAATTTGAAATACTTTGCTCAATTTATTTCAAAACAAATTTGAATTGAAATAAAATTTCAAATTTATTTATATTTTTTTTGAAGTGAATTACTTTGCTTCAATTCTAATTTTTTATTTTTGAAATAGAATTTGTTTTGCTCGATTCAATTCAAAATCAATTCTCAATTACAAAGTCCCGTCTCTGGTTAATATGAATGCTTTGTGATCTTTCATATTGAGAAATAGGATGCTATCTGATTTTTCCAATAAATAATGATGACTGTGTGAGAGTATATCTTAAAAAAAGGATGCTATGTGATCTTCCTGTGTTATATGCTGTGTGGAACTGCGAAAAGAAAACTTTGTGGTTTCTGACAAGAATACTTTGTGGTATATAAGAGACACCCGAATGGCTACATTGCAAATCACTGGGACAGTGATTTTGTAGGATGGCCGAGTTGTAAGATATTAGTACTTGTTCGAAAAAAACCCCGTCTCGATTTAGGTTTTGACATCATAGTAGCTTTTGTTACTAGGTCATTTGTCGACACGGTCGTTGTTGATTTGAGCGTCAGTTCGATTCTATAAGCGACAAAAACGGGCGTGTCGGCGAGTACCGACACATAAATCTTATAATATGTATTTGATTTAGGTCCATACACAAATGTATTCGTTTTTACTTCATTGATATAGTTATTTGTATGCAAATAACTACATTATGTCTTTTAATACGTCCAAAATATGTAGATACGTTACTACATCTTCATTTATTTTAACTATATTCCATATTTAATTAACACTAATATGTATGGTATGGTGGTGAAACAACACAATTTTAAGTTATTAGGTCAAAATCATCTTTCCAGATGGTGTAGTTTCAAAGATTTTGACATATCTGAAATGTTTAAAATAATATATATTAAATATTGACATTTTATATTTAATTACACCAAAATGAGTACAGGGATGTTGTAAGACGGACGGAGAATCATGGACAGGCGACACTTTAGAAATTAGACAAAACTTAGAGATCTTTAACGAAGGAATTTGGGTGACAGAATTTAAGACAGACAGCCATTAAGCACGAACGTGCGACAATTTATTATATTAACCCCTTGATCATTTATTCCCGGTAACAACGATATCGGCTACAATTCGTTTCAAAATCGGTTGTAGAACGTGTGATTACAATTTTTAATTCATGTATCAAACGAAATGTTGAGTACGCTTGTTTTGAGATTTGTTTCATATAAATATATCAAAAAAATAGTTGGCAAAACAAAAATATTGAATAAACGTTCGAATCAAAGAGCGAAACGAACGAAAAGTTTTCAATACGTTACACAAATTTTAGACGAAGGAGACAGAAAACGAGACGATAATAAAAAGAGACATGATAAGGGGCTAAATAAACATATATGGAAAATAATTTGTGTTTGTATTAAAACGTCGTGGGTCTCATTCCTACATGTAGGTTTTAAACTAACAATAAAATATTGATATAAAAAAAGCATATATATGCATTATATGGGAATTGACCATTTATAAAGCATGGTTTCATAGGCGTATTTAAGTTTCCTCGCGGGGACACGATCTTAAACGTAAGTAAAACGTCAACATAAATTATAATATGCATCTTTTGAGAAATAAGTGAATGAAATATTTGTCAAAAATACAAAACATATTTTGTATGACAATCAATATGTATAAATAAAATTTAAAAGCTCAACATTTTTTAAAATGCCATTGTCCACATGTGTAACTTAGTCCAAATTGGTTTAATTCAAGGACCGAAACCGATATCCGTTTAAAACCGTTTCATTTTTAAATCCGAAACCGTTATACGAAAATCAGAAATAAACCGATATCCAAACCCGAAATAAACGGTTTCGGTTTTATTCCGGTTTAAAACGGTTTTTAAAAAAGCATAAAAAGAAACAGGAAAACATATTTTATATAGAAGATCTTAAGTACAAGGCATGTTTAAATGTCATTTAATAAAATTTTGAGTTCCCAAAATATTTTTTTTTATTGTACAAAAATTCACATGTTGTTTTTGAGAAACATTGTTTCCAAATAACAGTATTTGGTTTAAAATTTGTTTTTTTTTCATTAATATGTTTAGCGGTAAATCGAATTAACAACAAAACACCAGCAACTCCAAGCACAATTTAATTGTTGTTAAAAAATGATTAAATTGTGCATGATATTGTTTTTTTTTTATTTATTGTATTAGTAAAATAAAGTGGGACAAGTTTTGAATAATTATACCCTACACTAAGAGTGAAAGGGTATATTCAGTTTGGTACGCCGTTTGTAACACCCAGAAGGAAGCATCTCCGGTATGGAAAAGTATATATATTCTTGATCAGCATGACCTCCTGAGTCGATTTAGCGATGTCCGTCTGTCCGTCTGTCTGTCCGTCTGTCTGTCCGTCTGTCCGTCTGTCTGTCTGTCTGTCCGTCTGTCTGTCTGTCTGTCTATTGAAATCCCTACTAATTTTAAAATTGAAGAGCTAGATAAATGAAACTTATAACTTATGTTCAAATACCTCATATAAAATGTACATATAAAGATCAATTTTTATGTATACGTGCTTAGGTAAACTTTTTTGGTCAAATATATATTGACATCAAGCTCAAATACATGATAATAAAGTTTTCCGGCGAAAAGACTTGTGGTTCACAAAAAAAAAAATCGAAATTCGGTACACCTACCCATTTGTAAATATGGGTATCAAATGAATGGAAATTCTTCAGCGATTGAATGTTTGTAGTTATTTTCAGGATTCGTATACCCTGGTGATCTATATATCACTTTGAATGGTAACCACACATATGTGTAGGGTATTTATAGTCGGCTTAGACCGACTATAACTTTGATAATCCTAACTATCATAATAACACCTACTTTAACATTTCCCATGTGATCTAACCTTCCCAACTGGTACTCTACTAAAATTGCAAGTTTTAAAAATTAGCAACGAGATCGAATTTTTGTTATCCAAGTTAGTTCGAGAAAACTTCGAGGCATAAATCACATGGCAGACTTCTTACCAAACATATTGAAAATTTTTTTTTTTTTAAATATATGATATTTAAAATAAATTTGATATTTATATAAATTTGAAATTTATATAAATTTGAAAAGGGTTCCTTTTTATGCACAACTAATTTAAATTGCAAGAACAATCCATTGATTAGAGATGTACGGATTTAGGAGTTATAACAAAGTTTATTTTATTATCCTTAAAATGAGGTAATTTTTTAATTAATTTTTTGAAACTTTGAACCAATGTATCTCTGGTGAAGGTGAGTCTGGAACTCTGATAGATTTGGTGTGGAATGTCTCTAAACAAAAAGTTTTACTTACAAAAAAAAATGTTAAAATGAATTCAATTCCAATTTTTACAATGCAAGACTCTTGTCTACAAATTTTTGATTCTTGTTTTATTTTGATTGTGCCTTTATTTGATACTAGAGCCAATTCCGAAAATGGTTTTGTTAAATAGTGTCTAGTTTTTAAGATTTTTAAGTTTTAATTCTTTTTCTCTCCTTTTATTTTTAATAGTCGAACCAAAAACTATAATGTATTTATCATTTCGTTGTTAGGCGTTTATAAATGCCGGTGAAATATTGTCAAGGGAAATTTAAAACTTTACATTTAATTTAAAATTTTATGAATAAAAAACAATATTACTTGATGAAAAAGAGATAAACATTATTGTTATGCCATTTTTTCAACGCCATGTATAATATTTAAAATGAAAATTATGATAATAAATTAAGACTCGAGTCTTCGAGTCTCAATTTCTCATTATTAAATTTGGAAAATATAAAAATATTGATTTTTTTTAAATAAATTAATGAATTTTTAACCAAGAATAAATGGTAATCTTGATTATGCCTCCGTTATTTAATATAATAATCATTTTAATGCCTGAAAATAAAATATTTTTAAAAATTTTCAATTCTTAAAAATATATTTTTCTTATATTATTTAAAAAGTCTTCGCGGGCCGCACAGAAATGTTGGCGGGCCGCGTGTTTGACATGCCTAGTGTAGAGTGATCGTTTTTAATTTGTAACTTCTATATTATTGGAATTAGATCTGTTTTTACTCTGGTTGTTTTTTCGAAATTGTGCAAAATTGTGATACTTCAAAAATAAATAGTTTTTGTTGATTCGAATGCTGATCTCTAGGTCAATATATTTGCAAAATATTTTTTTCTGGTGTCAATAATATAAGAAAGTTAGCGATGTAATTTATTAATAATGCAACCTATCATTTCTGGTTGATTTCTGTCTCCTGATTCTTGCTGCGTACACAGAATTTTCCCTATACGTCGAGATTTTGCACAAAATCGAGTCTAAGTCACAAAAAAGCCCGTTTTTGGTACTTTTTATCGTCATCGCACGATTTCGACATGTTGCAGATGTAAACTATATCACAAAATAAAATATGAACCTTGCCTTACGGAGAATTGGCAAAAAAACCGTGTCCAGATATTAGTTTTTGCAAAAAAATCAAAAAGAAATTTTAGTTACCAAAAAATTGTGTTGAGATAGTAATTTATCACAATTCTCTAAGATCTCTTAAAAAACATTTTAATATTAGTTCGCAATGTGTTTACCGTCAAAATATCGAAAAAATGTTTTAAACTTTATCATACTGTAATTTTTTGGAATTTATCTTTTAAAATTTGTTTATGAAATATTTGATTAAAATGGAGGGAATTGAACGCATAGACATACATTTTCATACTGATATAAAGTAGTGGTGCTAGATGCAAAATCGAACAACATTCTTAGCATCTGATATCTGCATTATGGCAAAACATGGTGGGGAAAATTGCACTGCGTAATCTTCTAGTGTGTATTGGATTCGGCAGGCTTTAATGGGTTAAAAAATATATATTAAACATTCGTCGTCAACGAATGCTTCTGAGCGACTGAACTGAAATTTTTGAAAATTGGACATGAAAAAAATAAAAATGCGACACCCTACAGCAACTCCTTATCAAAATTACATTTATAATATTGTATGGACGCGGCTGCAGTTGCAATATGTATTGAACATATTATTTTTATTAATGGCAGATTTGGAACTATTTTTCGTGACGAAGATGAATTGTGAAAATTCTAAAAACATGTCATTATGGATCGCTTCAGCATACTAAATTAATTATTGTAATATTTTATTCTTTCATATAAAGATTTATTTTTTAAATATAATATTTTTTGTAATATTAAAAGTATATAATAATAATTTTTAAAATTATATTTAAGTTTTTTAGTAATAGTGTAGTAATAATAAAGTAAAAATGGTAAGAAAATAATACTTATAGTTGTTTTCTTGTTTTAAATTATTTATAAAAGTAACAATGAAATTGTTGTATTTCTATTAATTATTTAATTATTTTTATTTGTATTTTTTATATATTTTATTTTATTTGTATTTTTTATATTAAATAATTAATAAGTACAATTTTTGTTAGTATATAGTAATATTTTTTGTTTTTAGTAACTGTATAATAATAGTAATAATATAAATAGTAGAAATATAATAATATTAATGAGTAAGTAATGAAAAATAAAAGTAATAATAATAGTAGATGTTGTGTTTTTTTACTAGCAATGTTAATTATAATAAAAAATAATAATAAAATGGGTTGCAACGAAATATAAATAAGAATAAAATTTATTTCATATTTTCAATATAGCAAATTTTTTGACATTTAATGCGAAGTAAGCTGTTCTTATATTCTGAAAATTAATATTCAGACAAACAAAACAAAAAAAAATATAGGTATATATATTGCGTAGCCTTCTCTGTGAAATGAAAATAAAGGCAATTAGTTTTTTAATCAGTTTTGAAAGGCCATTTAAAAAGTTCTTAATAACTTGTTTTATTTACAATTTTTTATATACTGAAAAATTTAAAAACATAACAAAACACTCATATTATGGGACTTAATTAATTTTTTTAATATTTTTTAGTTTCAAAAAAGTTTTCAATAACTTTAAAAAAATGTTTCGTTTACATTAGATACGTTTAGATACACATTTTATGTCATTCGATAAAATGTTCTTAAACGATGCAGATATTTATTAAAATTGAAAACATACAAATGAAGTGTTTTATTTATTTAGTTCGTATTGTTTTATTTAGTACTCCAAAGTCCAACTTTCCACAGTTAATATGCAGCTTCAGTTCAGCTCACGTGATTCAATTATATTGTTTTTCAAATCACCTGATCTGTCTGTTGAAGCGGCTAGTGATATTTCTCTTTAAAAACTGAATAAAAGTTAACTATAAGTTATAACCGATCAAGGTTGACATAAAATTCCATTTATGTTTTCACTCATTGACTGAAAATAGTGAGATATGAAATTTATTTGAGAAGCAAGCAAATACCTAATGAATGACTATTTCATAGCGAGAAATAAGCGAGAAAAAGGGCTTTACAAGAAATTACGCGATTTTAATGTGATTTTTAGGTATTACCTACTACAAGGTAATATTTTGCCAACTATAAAGTAGTGAACAACCATATTTTTATACCCTACACTAAGAGTGAAAGGGTATATTCAGTTTGGTACGCCGTTTGTAACACCAAGAAGGAAGCATCTCCGGTATGGAAAAGTATATATATTCTTGATCAGCATGACCTCCTGAGTCGATTTAGCGATGTCCGTCTGTCCGTATGTCTGTCCGTCTGTCTGTCTGTCTGTCTGTCTGTCTGTCTGTCTGTCCGTCTGTCTGTTGAAATCCCTACTACTTTTAAAATTGAAGAGCTAGATAAATGAAACTTATAACTTAGATTACTAATATACCTACGCTGTATGTGCGAATTGGCGAGATCGGTCCATTGTGACCTATGATCCGACCACTTATGTTCAAATACCTCATATAAAATGTACATAAAATGATCAATTCTTACGTATACGTGCTTAGGTAAACTTTTTTGTTCAAATATATATTGATGTCATGCTCAAATACATGATAATAATGTTTTCCGGCGAAAAGACTTGTGGTTCACAAAAAAAAAACCGAAATTCGGTACACCTACCCATTTGTAAATATGGGTATCAAATGAATGGAAATTCTTCAGCGATTGAATGTTTGTAGTTATTTTTAGGATTCGTATACCTATATATCACTTTGAATGGTAACCACACATATGTGTAGGGTATTTATAGTCGGCTTAGACCGACTATAATTTTGATAATCCTAACTACCATAATTACACCTACATTATATCAGTATGAAATTGTATATCTCTGCGTGCAATTCCCTCCATTTTAATCAAATATTTCATAAACAAATTTTAATAAATATTCCAAAAAATTTCAGTAAGATAAAGTTTAAAACATTTTTTTGGAATTTTGACAGCAAAAGCATAGCGAACTAATATTAAAATGTTTTTTAAGAGAGCATAGAGAATTGTGATAAATTACTCTTTCGACACACTTTTTTGGTAACACAAATTTCTTTTTGATTTTTTGCAAAAACTAATATCTGGATACAGATTTTTTTTTGCCAATTATCCGTTGACAAGGTTCACATTTTATTTTGTGATAAAGTTAACATCTGCAACATGTCGAAATCGTGCGATAACTTGCGATATAAATCTCGACGTATAGGAGTCATTACACACCAAATCAACCAAGTGATTGGCAACACCATCTCAGAATTTGATGAAATTTGGAAGTATGGTAAAATAACATATAATGAAGATATTGGAGAATTTTCAGCTACCCAAAGGGTGTGGTTTCAGAAATTTTGTGGTTTACAATTTCAAAAACTGTATAAAAATCATAAATGTGGTGCAAATCAATTGAACGTAACTTAAGCTATAGTGGACCAAAATAAAACACAAAGCATTTTAAAGATATTAAAATTGCCAAAAAGATATCATTCAATATCCATACAATGTTGCTTTAAAAGTGTTCAGTTTTAAACAAAGTATATTTCAAAAGAACATATCTCAAAAAGCAACCATTTTAAAATTTTGACCAAAATGAAGGTAGGTAGGGCAGAATCATTTTTTACTGAGCATGTATGTTATAAAACAAAAAAGAAAATATTGAAATATAAAAAAAAACAAAATTTTCAACATTCTACAACTTTTTTTATATATAACTTCTGAACCCGTGATTTTACCACTCTAGTTAAAATATTAAATAATAGATAAAAAGTCAACCTTAAAAATTTTAAAAAGGTTGCTTTTTGAGATATGTCCTTTTGAAATAATAATAATAACAGTTTGGCACTACAGTCCTATAAGGACTTAGGCCGAGCTCTCTCACCATTTTTTAAGCTGTGCGTGTTATATTTGTACTCAAAATGGTGGGACTTACAGTTTATTGCCGAATCCGAACGGCGGTTGAGAGCTTTTCATAGGCAATGTTTTACTCTCGTAGGTTTGCCATTTACTGTTGAGAGGTAGCGCGGTATAGAAAAATGTTTCTATGAAAATATGCTGTTAGCCCCAGTCCACGCTTGAACCGTTGACCTTTCGGCTCGCAGTCCAACGCACTAACCACTGAGCTACCGCGGCTACTTTTGAAATATACTTTGTTTAAAACTGACCACTATTAAATCAACGTGGTATAGAAATTATAAGACATATTTTTGGCAGTTTCATTATTTTATTAAATGAGACCTTTGTATTTTATTTTGGTTGACCACAACTTAATTTACGTTTAATTGATTAGCACCACATTTGTGATTTTTATACAGTTTTTTCTAATTTTAAACCTCCAAATCTCTGAAACTACGCCATCTGGAAAGCTGAAATTTTGACAATGTATTAACTTATGTTGTTTCACCACACTTCCAAATTTCATTAAATTCTGAGATGGTGCTGCCATTATTTGAATTTTTTCAGTTGATTTGATATGGAATGACTCATAGGAATAATTCTGAGTACGCAGCAAGAATCAGGAGACCGTAATCAACCAGAAATGATAGGTTGCATTCTAGATTGAAATCTTTGAAGAACAGTATAATTAAATGCACTTTATACAAATAGTTCCAGTTATTTTTAATAAAACATTAGTTTTACATTGGAAAAATTAAAAATTATTTTTTAAAATTAAGATAAGAATTAAAATCCCAGCTAGACAAACATACAACAAATTCACATAATATATATATATATATATATATATATATATATATATATATATATATATATATATATATATATATATATATATATATGTGATGATCGATTCCAACTTTGGTACACACCTTTCACAAACTTTTATTACACTCGCAATTGATTTGCGAAGTTAAAAATGACGAATGCTGAGTTCTATTTATAATAAATCGATTATTTTACGTAATTTAAATTTACGAAAAGTATTTTGTTAATTGTCGCATTGAATATTTTGAGTGTATAGATTAAAAATACGCATTAAAATTAAAAAAGGGAAATTTTTGATTTTTGTATAAGGGCGTCCTATTGTCAAGTACGTACCAAAAATAAACAGAATCAAGAAAGTCTAGCTTTGAATGAAATTTTATTGTATAAAATTTGAAAGGAATATTTCATAATTTCCAAGTGAACATGATTTAATACAGAATAATAAAATTATAAAAGTAGAGTAGGTTGCAAGTGCTTCACGATATACTCCCCCTCATAAAGTGATAATCGTCTCGGTTTGCTTTTAATTAATTGATGTTGGATTCCCAAGGAACGTACTAAATACTGCATAACTGTTAATATAAACTGTGGTCCATTATCGTTAATAATTCGCCGTGGTAAGCCAAAAAGAAAAAACTTCAACCCAACGAGTTGCCGTGTCTTCTATTATAAAAATATACCGAAATTCATCACTTGGTGGAAGAGGTCCAAACAGGTCAATTGCTAATACTTCAAATCTTTAATCTACTGGACTTGATTGTAGAAGTACAGCTTTTGACAAAAGTTTCAACATCTTTAGCTATTTTGGGCCAAAAGAAATGTTTATTAATTTTAATTTTGGTCTTTTCAATTCCATAATAACCAGCTAATGAAGTACAATGATATTCTTCGATGATTTCATGACGTTGGTAACTTGGAACTACAAGTTGGGCAGTGTCCTTTTCCGAATTCGAATAGCGATAAAGTACTCCATTATTTAATAAATATCCAATCTCAGTAAACATTTTAGCGTCTTCTGCATGTTCAAGTTCCATAGTCTCAAAACTACGTATTATTCTGGCAAATTGTTCGTCTTTGAGTTGCTCTAATTTTATTTCATTTGAAGATTTTGTGGGCATATCGACTTCAAATACGCAAAGGTTATTTTGTCGTCCCTTAATATACCTGATATCAATGTCAAATGGTTGCAATTGCAACGCCTATCGTGCTAATCTTCCAGTAGGCGATTTTAAGGTCATAAGCCATTTGAGCGGTTGGTGATCTGTCATCAAAACTAACTTTGATCCTTCAAAATATCCGCGGAATTTATTAACTGCCTAAATTATAGCAAGTACTTCCCGTTCAATAGTAGAATAGTTTCTTTCTGCACTAGTTAAAATACGGCTAGCATATTCTACAGGATGTTCATCATCACCCTCCCCCTGGACCAAAACTGTACCGATAGCGTACCCGCTAGCATCCGTTTTAAGCCTGAAAAGTTTGTTTTCATCAGCTTGTTTTAACACTGGTGGCGAGGAAAGTAGTTTCTTAAGCATGCTAAATGATTCTTGTTGATCTTTGTTCCATTTCCACTCAACGTTCTTTTTAGAAAGGTCAATGGTTTGCTCACTTTATCGAAATTAGGTATGAAACGGCGATACCAGGAGCACGTTTGCAAAAAGGAAAGCAAATGCTTTACATCTTTTGGCTCTTCCATGTTCATAATGGCTTGTGTTTTCCTTTTATCTACTTGAATTCTATTTTTTGTTAACACATGTCCAAGATAATTTACTTCCGGACATAGAAACTAACATTTGTCTCTATTTACTCGTAATCCAAAATCAAATAGTCGCTGAAAGACTGCTCGCAGGTCGTGAATATGTGAATATAGATTCGGAACTAATTATTATGTCATCAATATATATTAAAATTAAAATATCCGGTAAACCGTTGCGAAATTTGTCCATAGTGCGTTTGAATGTTGCACGAGCGTTCCGTAGTCCCAATGGCATTCGTAGAAATCGAAATGTTCCAAAAGGTGTGATAAAGCCGGTTTTATCCAAATCTTTCTTTTTAATATGAATTTGCCAATAGCCACTTTGTTGATCTAGTGTTGACATAAAAGAGGTACTTTTAGCTGCATGTATGAGGTCGTCTATGCGTGTTAGAGGATATCGATCCGGTATTGTTATTGCGATCAATTTTCTATAATCGATGCAAACTCAGATTTTACCGTCTTTTTTGGAAATTCTGGAATTTTACAGATTAAAGTTAACAGAGAAAAACAGTACACAAAACTGGATCTGTCCGCCGACCAAACTTACCAAGATATATTGCAATCCAACGCCTTATAAATTTTAATTATTGTCCTGGCCAAAAATGTAGCAGAAAACATCAAAATATTGATTTGAAAATGTGTATGTTCACAACATTTTCGTTTCAATTTCCACATATCCAATGTTTGAAATTATTTGAAAAAAGTGGCAGCGAAGCCACCTGTATGGAAACTCTATATCAAATATATACTTTCTGAAATAACTATAAACTTTAGGAACAAAGTGTATATTAACAAAAATAAATGAAATTGTCTCAGCTATGTTCTGCGATAATTCAAAAAAATATATTGTATTATATTTTAGAAAATTAATCGTAATGATAATTTCTATACGGAACTTTTTGTCCCGTCCGGAATTTTTCTGTGATTGATAATGTAGAAACTATAAACTGTGGAAACAATGTGTAAAGTAGTATAAACTTATACACCTACACGTTTGGGTTAGGCGCTATGGGGTCCTAAAGGGTTGAAAGGATAACTAATATAGTTCGTTATTTTGTAGCGAAATGGTTAATTGTACGTTTTGATTTTTTTACCAGGTAATCATTTTTGTTATTAAAAAAAAATATTTTTTGTAAATTTAGAGCTTTCTATTGCCTATATCTCGCAAACGTAAAGTAAAATTTTATATTATAGCGCAAGGTTCTCCGCGTCTAATGCAAAAAAATATTTTCATTCTTGTCATTGGTTGGAATATGAAAAATAATACAAGAGCAAAACTATGAGCAAATAAAAATGGGCTATATCTCAAAAACTAGAGCCAATAAGAAAAATTCTAAGTTATTTTCGGAATCAGCGTCACCATTTTAACTAAGAATTGATGCAATTTTCACTGCACCAAAATTATTGCAATAATATATTTCTACGACTTTATTCAAAGTTAAGCTTATATTTTAGAAATAGTACGTGTTATAGAATTTAGTTGTTTTGTGAAATAAAAACAAAAACACAAAAAGCATTAGCAATAGCTAAATGAGGTACACTGTGAAAATGTTCATATAGTATATATTATTTTTGTATTATAAGTGAAATGAGAACCTAACTTAAGAAAAAAAATTCATGATTTTACAGTTAATAAAAAAAAATGTATAAAAGGAAAACAAAAATAATAATGTGAATAGCATAGTGCATATGCACAATCGATGTACCAACTAAAGTAGCGAAGAAAAGAGAAAAAAACATTGTTTTGTCTATTTTATCTTTTTGAAGCCACTTTTGAAGCACTTTTGAAGCTATTTACCGTTTCAAAAGTGCTTTCCAAACCTTATTTTTAAAATGCTTGTATTCATTAGCCATGAAAAAAAAAGTAATAAAAACACACATCTTCATTAATGTTCACGTTCATAAATATTTTGCACGCTTTCCATTGTTACTTGTTTTTCAATATTTAGTAATATCAGGAATTCTTTTGAATTTCATTAAAACCTTAAAAACATAATTAATACATTAAAATGATAAAAACGCAAGAGTATTGCTTTTCTTGCAGTGAAAAATCTCGATCTTGTTCTTGCAAAAAATGCCTTGTATTTAAGATCTTTTATATAAAAATAATATATTTTTTTCTGTTTCCTTTTATACTTTTTAAAAACCGGTTTTAAATTTTTAAATTTCGGTTTTGGATATCAGTTTATTTCTGATTTTCGTATAACGGTTTCAGTTACGGTTACGGTTTCCGTTTATTTCGGTTTCGGATATCAGTTTATTTCTGATTTTCGTATAACGGTTTCGGTTACGGTTTCGGTTTTAAAAATGAAACGGTTTTAAACGGATATCGATTTCGGTTACGGTTTCAATCCTTGGTTGAAATATATTAAAATATTTGAATACTAATTTCGTCTATATTTAACATTTATATTAAAAAAGTATATAAATACCGTATATAAATTTGATATTTGAATAAATTTGAAAATTAATTAAGAATTAATTTAAATTGCAAGGACAATCACTGACCATTGATTAGATGTTCGCATTTAGGAGTTATGATGAAATTGGTTTTATTATCCTCAAAACGAGGTTTGCAGCATTTTACGGTCAAGAGTTTTTTTCTACAACCACAAAAAGTGATTATTTATTAATTTTTTGAAACTTTAAACCACTGTATCTCTGGAGAAGGTAAGTCTTTAACTCTGGTAGATTTGGTCTAAAATGTCTCTAATACCAAAAGTGTTTTTACTAAAAAAAAAAAATTTAATGATTGCAATTCCAGTTTGTGCTGTAATAGTAACTTGGTAACTTGGCAACCCTCAGCGTTTTGTAATCGTCAAGTAATCTGATGGCAACACTGCTCTGACTTCGCCAGTTATCGCCATTTGCCATAAATCTCAACCTGAACAAATCTATTATTTTGCAGCTCTTATATTAAATATAAGGCTAAAGTTCACTTTACCGGCCCAAGATAAATTTAAAGTAAAAAAATTGTTTTATTTTCGCAAAAAAATAAGAACAGACCTTGAAAAATCAAAACCGGTGCACCTACTTACAAGTACATATGGGTACTCCTCACGATTACAAATCTGTAGTTATTTTTCAGATCTATTGACCCTAGCACACAATGGACTAATTTAAGTTATTTCAATAATATGTGTACACAGAAAAAAATTATCGACGTAAATACAGCAATCAAAATTAATTGTACACCATTCATTGGTCTAGCAATAACATTTTTGCCATTTTCATGTATTGAGCAAACACATTCGCTAAAAATGCTATTTGCGTCCAAAAATATACCAATAAATGATTTTGCTTAAGTAGCAAATTATTTAATTGGTATGGTCGACGTTTAAAAACCATTTTATATTTTCAAAGTATTCTTATAATTCTTTTTTAGTTTATTAAAAAAGAATAATATAAATTCTTGTGAAAGTATATAACAAATATATTTTTCTGATGATGAAACATAATTAAATATGCAACTATTGCCATCATCATCATCATTTTCAACGACACCAATAGCGTATGATCAAACTCTATAAACGTTTCTTTTGAAATTAACCAAATTTGAACTGATATGCGCGCCAACCGGCAACTAAAAATTCTAATTCTAAGCGAATTCCACCAATTTCACGAATCACCAGCGCTGTAAGCGAGTACACGAACACACACCACGCACTGTTATAGCGACCACGCACTGCTACAGCTACCACTGACTGCTATAGCGACCACGCACTGCTATAACATCAACGCGGTACGCGAATACACATAGCTGTTGCCAGCTAATACAATTAATAATTTAGTTGGCGCAGTTTTAACAATAATAATTTTTTTTTTCTGTGTACCATCGTTTATGATAATGGGAGAAATTTTGTATCACACGAATTTGAATCATATTCAAAAGGAAATGGCATTAAACACATATGCACTTCACCGTAATATCCATCGTCAAACTGCCAGGCCGAAATTTTTGAACGAGCAGTTCAAGAAGATCGTGAAATTCCAATTACAGTAGGGTTAACATCTAAAAATTCTTTAGATGAACCTGAAAGATTTGAAGTGGCAGCAAATAGTTCTGAACCAGAAGA
This sequence comes from Dryomyza anilis, assembly GCA_951804985.1. Taxonomy (NCBI): domain Eukaryota; kingdom Metazoa; phylum Arthropoda; class Insecta; order Diptera; family Dryomyzidae; genus Dryomyza; species Dryomyza anilis. Next base: position 52,184,113 of record OX638131.1, on the reverse strand, counting down.
AGAAGCAGCACCAGCGACCAGACCATCACGACAGAAGTGAGTTCCAAAACGACTGGATGACTACTTGTGTGGGAAGGAAGTGTAATACAGTCACCCTCAGCGTTTTGCACGTCAAGTAATGTGATGACAACATTGCTCTGACTTCTGACAGATATCGCCATTCGCCATAAATCTCAATCTGAACAAATCTATTAATTTGCAGCTCTTATTTTAAATATAATAAACACATTATTATCATTGTAATCGAATTGTTTAATTTATCATAACGATAACTACAGTACATAACAGTGCAAAGCAAGACTCTTGGTTAAAAACTTGTTTTTGTTAAATAGCGTCCAGTTTTTGAGATTTTAAAAGTTTTAATTATTTTCCCTCCTTTTATTTTTAATAGTCGAACTAAATACAATAATGTAATTTTCTTTTCAGTGTTAGACGTAAGAAACTATGCGCTACCATATATTTTTAAATATATTCCGGGAATTTCAAAACTTTACAATAAATTTAAAGTTTTATGAATAAAAACTAGTTGGGAAAGTTAGTTCACATGGAGCGGATTTTTATAGTCGGTCGGGCCCGACTATGGAATACCCTACACCTTTGGTGGTAGATATTAATGTGGGATATTTAATTGCATACCTTAATTTTAAAGTTTTTAATTATGCTGAACCTCCCCACCCTCAGAATATTATTCATATATCAGAAATTTACGTCTTATATCCCCATAAATTAAAAAATTATATGAAAGTATAAAAAACTAAAAAAAAACAGTTGGGAAGGTTAGATCACATGGGAAATTTTAAAGTAGGTGTAATTATGATAGTTCGGATTATCAAAATTATAGTCGGTCTAAGCCGACTATAGATACCCTACACATATGTGTGGTTACCATTCAAAGTGATATATAGGTCACCAGGGTATACGAATCCTGAAAATAACTACAAACATTCAATCGCTGAAGAATTTCCATTCATTTGATACCCATATTTACATATGGGTAGGTGTACCGAATATTGATTTCTTTTTTGGTGAACCACAAGTCTTTTCGCCGGAAAACATTATTATCATGTATTTGAGCATGATGTCAATACATATTTGACCAAAAAAGTTTACCTAAGCACGTATACAGTAAAATTGATCTGTATATGTAAATTTTATATGAGGTATTTGAACATAAGTGGTCGGATCATAGGTCACAATGGACCGATCTCGCCAATTTTTTCGCACATACAGCGTAGGTATATTAGTAATCTAAGTTATAAGTTTCATTTATCTAGCTCTTCAATTTTAAAAGTCTTAGGGATTTCAACAGACAGACAGACAGACGGACAGACAGACGGACATCGCTAAATCGACTCAGGAGGTCATGCTGATCAAGAATATATATACTTTTCCATACCGGAGATGCTTCCTTCTGGGTGTTACAAACGGCGTACCAAACTGAATATACCCTTTCACTCTTAGTGTAGGGTATAAAAATTGAAAAATATAATTGGACGGACCACGCCTATATTTAAAATTTTGAAAGGCTAATATTTCATAGATTTGATTTTAATAATTTACGGATCAAATTTCCACTATGAAAATCCGGGAAATAATGCAAAATAATGCCAAAAATGGGCGGATCACGCCCATTTTTGGACCACATATTTATAGGTGAATTCTAACAATACCTTTTATATTTTATAGCTATACCTTGAATACTTTTCGAGTTATTAGTTCCGAAAAAGTTATATAAAAGTGACTTTTATAGGAGGTGGGCGTGTCCGTTGACCGATTTGGCTCATTTTCAAACTCAGTTCCTACTTTTGACTAAAATATATTAAGACGAAATTTCATCGCATTCTGGTCAGTATTTCTCATGTTATTCTGTATTCGGACAGCAAGACGGACAAAAGGACAGACGGACATGGCTAAACGGACTCGGGTAGTGATGCTGATTAAGAATATATATACTTTTCCATACCGGACACGCCTCCTAAGGGGCGTTACAATATATGCACAAAGTTAATATACCCTGTACCTCATAGGTGTAGGGTATACAAATATTACTTGATGAAAAAAAGGTAAAAATTATTGTTATGCCATTTGTGCAACGCCATGTATAATATTTAAAATGACAATTACGAAAATAAATTAAGATTCTATATTAAAAGCTTGTCTAATTTTCTTTATTAAATTTGGGAAAAAAATGTACTTACAAAAATATTGATTTTTTAATAAATTTATAAGTTTTAAGCCAAGATTAGTAATTTAATTTCTTATATGGCATGTTAAATTAGATACATGGCGCTGCACAAAAATGCGCAACAATACACGGAGGGAAAAAAGTTCTAAAATCCAGAAGGAATCAAGAAGTATACGGAGGGAGTGATATACAGCTAAACTAAAAAAACCTTAATTTTAAGAAAACGATTTTCTTAGTTGTGAAAAAAAGTAACTAAGTAGAATAATTCTTGAATTCAGTTATTAATTTCTTAGGTATCAAAAAAAGTAACAAAGTAGAATAAGTGTTGAATTCAGTTATTAATTTATTAGGTATCAAAACTGTTATTGTTTTCGTCCCAAATCATCAAAAAAAAGTAACTAAGTAGAATTATTCTTGAATTCAGTTATTAATTTCTTAGGTATCAAAACTGTTATTGTTTTCGTCCCAAAATTTAATGAACACGTGTTCGTATAGTTGTTGTTTTTTCGATCTTGCTTTGTCGCTGTTATGTTTTGTTTTGTGTTGTCCGTCTGTCAGCGCCATCTGTTTGTTCGTGTGTCTGTCTGTCGCAATTATTTCGAAGCTAGCACAAAAAAAAATATTTTAGTTAATTTATTGTTTATTTAGAATTTTATTACCTTTTATGTATTTTTGTATATTATTTTACTTGTATTTCTATTATTATTATTTTTATTATTATTTAATTAATCTGTGTATATTATTTTGAAACCGTTTATTTACCTTATACACTTTCTCCTCTTCTGCTGCCTCTACTGTTGGTTATGTATAAACCTTCCGCACGTGACCCATAAGTGTTGTATAGTGTATTTAGATAACAATGGAATGAACTCAACTTAGTATTTATGCGAAATTGAATCTCAATTTATGTTTTCGAACTGAAACCATACCAACATTCGTAGGAAAATTCGTTTTTTTCTATTTTTATATCTTTAACATTCATACATACACAGACGCTTGCTTGTCGTTCTATTCGTGAAATGTCACACATGCAAATATTGTATATCATGCCGTTTTTTGATACCTAAGACAAAAAAAATCCGCAATCCAGACAAATTGTACTTAGTTACTTTTTTGATACCTAAGAACTTAATGTCTGAATATCTAAAATATGAATGAACATGAACACGTGTTCTTTTTGTGAAGAATACATCAACAATTTGTGTGCTCTTTTTGGTTTTTAATAATCAATAAATTAACTTCTGAAAATCCAGTTGAATAAAGTTTGTTTACTTTTTTGATAACTAAGTAATTTGCTTTCTTGATATCCAGATGACAAATTCATGGATTTTACGCCCCTTTTTCCTTTTTAGTGCATGCCTACGTCGCTTTTTCCCGCCCACATTGAACATAGTGCCATGTCCCATTTTCTAATCTCGCTCACATTCCACATGGCTATTAAAATTTTTAAAAATGATCCTTTGTTTCGATTGGTACAACTCTGCTCTTAGTAAGTCAGGAGTTTTTGCATTTTTAAAAATTTTGTTATATGGAAGGTGTCACGCCCCATTGTACAATTCCGTCCAAATTTTACGCAGGGCTCTCCTCTCTCAAATTTCAAGTCAATTCTATGCCAATTTTTAAAGCGGTAGATATTGATTGAATCTAATGGGTTCTGAGGAGTTGTCGTGTTGTAAAGAGGACATTCAAAATAGATTTTGTCAGGCACTTAGGCCGTTTCATTTTCTCGTCCATGTGACTAATTCAGTATATGGAAGAAAACGGCTCCAGATCCAAGACGGTGGATTTATTCCACAAAGTATCTTTTAAACAGATATTATTTAGCAGTTCTTGTCATCGAAAGGGTGGAAAGTAATAACTAACCGATAAATCCTATTATTTATAAATAATCAAATAAAAAATTCAAAATAATCCAATAAATACAATAAAACTAAAAAAAAAATTGGCGGATTATTCTAAACCTGATTCTACGTGACGATTACAATGTATTAAACAAATTAAATATTAAATTTTAAATTAAATATTTTGTTTCGATTTTTTAAATTCTGCTCTTAGTAGGTAAAGAGTAATAGCAATTTTAAGGTTTATTTTTTTGTATGGGAGGTGCCACGCCCCATTGTCCAATCCCGTCCATATTCTACGTGATGATCGAAGTTTAAAATATGAACATTTATTTGATTTTTATAATTCTACTCTTAGTGCCAGTTTTTCAGTTCTAGTTGAACTTCGTTTGCAGTTTAAACTTTGTTTAAAGACAGAATCGAATTTTTCAGTGAACTTCATTTGTCGATTAATCATAGTTTAAACGTCCGATGTTAAAGGGATAAACTTCGTTTAAACTTTCAAGAGAATATAGAGACAAACAACACTTTTGCTATTTTCTGTTGCAACATCGGATCACAATTTGTCCTTCTTTTTGAGATTTTTGCACTTCATAAACTTTCAAGAAGAAATAGAGGAAATTATCTCACAACACTTTTGCTATTTTCAGTTCCTCCGTCCGATCGCAATTTGTTCTTTATTTTTAGATTTTTGCACTTTTTTTCCTCACGTTCACTATAGTTGGTCATTATTTTGCTAATATTTCATATCGTAATCATAAAAATTTTCTGAAACATTTACTTTATTTCTTTGTTTATTTAATTTTTTATTGCTTATTTAATTTTTGAATGACATACAAATCAAAATAGAAAGAATTTTTTGTCATTAGCCAGTGGTGCCATATTTATTGACTTGATCTATGCACATTTTAAACTATCACTGAAAACTACGAACAATATTAAACGTCGTTTAATCTAAAGAGAAGATTAATTAAACAAAGTTTAAAGTACATTTAAACTAGCACTGAAAAACTGGCCCTTAGTATGTCAGGAGTTATAGCATTTTTAAGGTATGGTTATAGAATTCAGGCAAATCCGTCGGTTCGTTCTCCCGTCGATTTAACTTAATTTATAGTCGACGATATATCTTTAAAAAGAAAAGAAAACATTAAGCCCTTTTTTAGCCGGTTATAAAATGTAATTAATCCGTTTTTAGCCGGTTTATTTTAGTTTTTTTAGCCGACATCAACAAAAATATGAGGCAGTACTGGTTGTAGGCAACATTCTGTAGTTCAAAAAAATTTCATATTAATATTCATTCATATAATTTTCCGATTAATAAATTGTTTTTATTATAAAAAATAAAAATATTTTTAAAATTATTTATCACAACAAAGTAAGATAACTACATATTATAATAAAATTAAAGGCAATAAAATTAAATTCCTACATTGTTCAGGACGTATAAATAAAGACAAAGTATAGGATTTTTAATACAAATGCGTTAAATTTGTGTATAGAAATGCAGTAAAACTATGTTTTTATATCCTATACAAAAACAACTACATCAATTTAGTAAAAACAAATACATATGCTTTTGGACGTGAATCAAATACATATGTATTTATTTTAAAGACATTTTTATTTATTTTTAATACAGTCAATTTTTCGCTGTATGAACACTGTAAATTAAAAAATAAATTCTTCGACTTGAAAAACATATGTTTATATTTTATAAAAATGTATTTAATTAACAAATGTAATAACTAATATTAATTTTTTGTATATTTCTTTTCTATATAATTAGATTTGTGATTTTGGGCTAGCTCGTGTTGCTGATCCCGAACATGATCACACAGGATTTTTAACAGAATATGTTGCTACAAGATGGTATCGAGCTCCAGAAATTATGCTTAATTCAAAGGGTTATACGAAATCAATAGATATTTGGTCCGTTGGATGTATATTAGCGGAAATGTTAAGCAATCGACCTATATTCCCAGGAAAGCATTATCTTGATCAACTAAATCATATATTAGGTGTTTTAGGTTCACCGTCAAAAGAGGATTTGGAATGTATTATCAATGACAAAGTATTATATTATTCATAAGAAACACATACCTCGAATATTAAATTTTTATTTTTCCCAAGGCTCGTAATTATCTGGAATCATTACCATTTAAGCCCAAGGTTCCGTGGTTAAGACTTTTTCCCAACGCTGATCCACTTGCGCTGGATCTTTTAGGAAAGATGCTAACATTTAATCCACATAATAGGATACCAGTAGAAGAGGCTTTGGCTCATCCCTATTTGGAACAATATTATGATCCTGGTGATGAGGTAATAATAAATGGTTACATCGTATCAAATACAAACATATTGTCTTGTTCTATAGCCTATTGCTGAAGTTCCGTTTCGAATTGGCATGGAATTAGATGATCTTCCAAGAGAAACACTGAAGAGCTTGATATTTGATGAAACGTTAAAGTTCAAAGTGCGGCAACCAGATCAGGCCGTGTAATTTTATTAAATCGTTTAGAATAGTAAATATAAAACAAAAAAAGTTATTTGAGATGCATTTCCACTATCTATCTTTAACCCATAAGATTTTTGAATACTATTATGATATTCCACCTATCATTATCCCACGTTACCTTTAAGTTTTCGCTGTTAGTATATTTTGTCATTTTTTTTTTTACATGAAAAAATAACTTAAGTTTAATTGCTTTTAACTTTATTGAATACATATTTTATTCGGATATCATTCATTTAAGCATATATAAAATCTAATATGTTACATTTTAAACGTACATATATTTTATGGTTATATTATAATTATATATTCTTGAGAAATTTTAAATAAAAGTAATGTTAGGAAAAATGTCTAAAGTATTATATATGTTCTTTTTGTAACGACTTAAGGTTTGCTTTATTACTTTTATTTAAAATATATAAAACAAAACATATAAAACAATATTTATAAACATATGATAGAATTTAATATTGTGTTATATAAAGTTTCAATCGAAAATGTTTATTGTGATTTCATGATTCCTCCTTTTTCGTATTTAAAAATTACTAAATTTATCTATGTAATTTAAATGGTCTAAATGTTTACATTTGTTGTTTTAGTAATATTTATAAGTAATACACAAGACAAACGTCTCATTATTGTGAATTTATAACGAGCGAGAAATCAGAAACTACTTTCTATATGTCGCACGGTGAACAAAATAAATACATTTTTAACGAAATTTAAAAAATAAAGATGGAATTATTTCAAAATTTGTTTTACTATTGTCTTTAACTGAAACACGTATTTTAATATTATTAACTAATATGTGTTGCTTAAGTAGGCAAATCATGGTATCACTTCTAATAATAGGTCAGCGATAAAGGAAAGGTTAAAGAAGGTTCCTCGGATAACTCTCACTAAATAACGCTTATTAAATAAATCCGTGAAAAATCAAAAATGAAAGAAAACAAAAAAAAAGTTTTCCTCTGAGAGAAATCTTTCTTTTTGAAAATGTTCGGTTTCGGTCTGAGAGAAACCTTTCATTTTGAAAAATTTCGGTTGCGGGTGCACAGCGAGAGATATAAATGCTAAAAAAAACATTTTTCACGCATAGAAAAAAAAAACTTTTACAATATAATTGCGGCAAAAGAACTTCTTTTGCAACGTGCTCCAACTTTACTCGCAAAAGTTTAGGGCCCGAATATTTAAAAGTACAACCGATAAAAATGTTGTAATATCAGTTTTGAGTTTGACTATGTTGAAACACCATAAACTATTTATATTATGATATCCTAAATACAAAAAAAATATTTCGAAAATGGTCTAAAAATTTTCGAATTTATTTCCAAATATGTATTTAAAAACTTATTAGAATTTTAGCATTTCTGTATATATTAAAATTTGTCTACACAGTAAAATAACAATTGGGTTAAAAGTTTTCATTTTTAAAAAAATTATAATAAATCGAATCAAATACGATTCAAAAAAATACGATTAATCGGTTAATCATATTTTTGCTTAATCAAGATAACAATTAATCGACTAATCAGAAATCTGATTAATTGAAATACGAATCTTTGTTTCTTATACAACTTTCACAATGTTCGGTTACGTTAAAATGTATCTGTACGTTTGTTAACTGGCAGATAGCCTAACTTTCATATTAAAATTTTCGTTTTCACCAACATAAATTATTTTACTTCCGATTAGAACGATTTTTTAATAGATTTTCTGTCATATATCCCTAGTGGAAATTTGCCCAAAGCACCATCGGGAAATGATCGGGTTTTCGTCGGCTAAGCCTTATTAGAGCAAACGTGATCATTGCCATTGCCCTTATCATGCTCACCATAGCAGGGTTTACATTATCTAAACAGTCAATAAAGCCGAGATGTTTATGAAAGTCTTGCTGCCACTATCTGTTTAAATTTACGCCTTGTAACAAATATTCAAACATCCCATAAGTTTCAATAAAGTTGCAGCTAAACTATTAATATTTTTTAAATATGACATATGTATATGCAGATAGTTACGAGATGCCTGCCACAACAGCAATGCAAATTGAGATATTTACAGTTGACTGATAGCAAACATCCCGCGTTCTTGGGAATTCGCCGAAAAAGTGTTGAGTTATTTAGTAGTCAAATTACTATAAAAATGGAAAATGGAGTACTTTTTCCTTACGTTCGATTTATATACAACAATTAAGTAAATCCACTGGTGTAAAAAGTGTCAACTCAAATATTACATTTTAATGGTAAAAGTGAAAATAAAATTTCCTGCGATTGAAATTATCAACACATGTTCAGAGTTTACTTTTATGACAGCATCGCCGTGGTTCTTCTGCGAAGATGTCTCAAGTCGTTGTTAAATTTTACCTTCGAAGGATTTATAAACACGATAGCGATGTATAACCAGGATACTGTTTTAATTCTAGAATAAATAAAAATACATTTGATTCCTTTTATTTCAATTCAATAAAATTTACTACGCGAATTCTAATGGAGTACCTTTTCCAAAAATTCATCAACTATCTTCCTATTTGTAATATGTTTAATTGATGGTTGCTATAAGTAATCGTACATTTTAAATATGGTTTCTAGCAATAAATAACGTATTTGCCGGATGTTTGAGTGATGGTTGTCTCAAAGACGATCTAAATAATTTGTAAATAACTTGATATTTAGGGCTGTGATATTTCTGGTAATCATCATTGTTTTCTTAGTGTACATTAGTTGTTTCTTAACAGGAAAAATCCATCGGACAATGATCGGGATTAAACCCTAAATATTTTTTTATTAAACAGAAGACTTTCAGAAATATATCACCATTATTATGAACATATTTTTATGAAAGATTTACATTTAACGATAATTTTCCACAATATGCACATAAAATGATCCATACACTAAGAAAACACTTAAATTTACGCCTTGTAGCAAATATTCAAACATCCCATAAGTTTCAATAAAGTTGCAGCAAAACTATTTATATTTTTTAAATATGACATATATGCAGATAGTTACGAGATGTTTGCCACAACAGCAATGATAATTGAGATATTTACAATTGACTGATAGCAAACATCCTGATTTCTTGGACATTTGCAACAAAAATCTTGAGCTATTTTGACATTTGACTACTATAAAAAAGGAAAATGGCGTACTTTTTCATTACGTTCGATTTGTCCACAACAATTAAGTAAATCCAATAGTGTTAAAAAGTGTCAACTTAAATATTACATTTTAAAGGTAAAATTGAAAATAAAATTTCCTGGGATTGGAAAGACGTAATGGAAAATATTTCTTTTCAGAGTTTACTTTGATGATAGCAGCGCAGGCAAACTTGGCTATTCCGCAAAGAAGTCTCAAGTCGTTGTACAATTTTACTTTCGAAGGAGCACGATGGCGATGTATAACCAGGATACTGTTTTAGAATAAATAAAAATATATTTGATTAATTTTATTTCAATTCAATGAAAATTATTCCGCGAATTTTAATGGAGTACAAATATTCCACAACTATTTTCCTATTTGTAAGATGTTTAATTGATGGTTGTTATAAATAATCGTAAATTAGAAAGATGATTGGCAGCAATATTTATCGTATTTGTCAGATGTTTGAAAGATGTATGACTCAAAGCCGATCTATATAATTTGTAAATAACCTGATATTTAGGGCTGTGATATTTCTGGTAACCATATTTGTTTTCTTAGTGTACCATCCCAGATAGACATTCATGACTTTGATATAATGAATTCATAAAATATGTTATCATGAAAGTATGTATCATGAATTGCGTAAAATATAACTTATAATTGTACAAAAAGTGAGTCGAAGTATCATTTATTTTATGTCTACTTATTGAAAAATTAAGCAGAGCTCATTATATGACTAAAATATGAATAAACAAATGGATAATGATAACATATTTAATACTATATTTATCATATCATGATAAACGTACAAATAAATGTTGGTAGGCGTTTTCAAAAATGCTAAAAATAAAAAAAATATTGAAAATTATGGAAGCTTCTTACTAAAAACGGTTTTACGGAAAACCATAATGGTACTATTATTTATGTTATAAAATAATGAAATTAAAAAAAATAATGTCTATAGGTGAATTCACAAATCCAGCATGTTTCACGTGAACTCATAACAAAAAAGCAGCAGAAATTTTTCCCCGACCATACAAAAAAAAAAAAATTATGCTTCCGATTTGAATGAAATTTGGTGAACATGTAATGTAAGTAGAGCTCATTAAAAAACCTTAAGGAGGATGGGCTTGTATGACCGGTTGTCGTGATATTGGGTACCAAATATGGAAATTTTGACCGCGTATGCTTGTATTAAATTTTTTATAACTTCTATCAAAGTAGATCAATTGAGCATTACAATAATAACAGAAATTATTAAATTTTAGAAACGTTTTTGTTGTTTTTGAAAAATAGCCAGTTTTTATTTTGGTTTTTATATTTTTAAATGAAAGCTTGTCTTTTTTTTCAAAAAAATGATGTATAAATGAAAATGGGATAACGAGTATTGAAAGTACCACAATAGTTTTAATTCGTGAAAATTATGTTTTTCATACAAACTTTGCTTGCGTAGCATGGGAGACTGCGAGAGCAACAGACCGTTAAAGATTTTCTCGCATGCTACAACAAGCTGAGTTTGTATGAAAAACATCAGCTTCGCGACTTAAAATGTTTGTAGTACATTTAATACTTGCAATCCCATTTTCGTTTTGTACATAATTTTTTTTTTTTTTTTTGAATATAGGCAAACTTTCAGTTAATAATACAAAAATAAAAATAAAAACTGGCTATTTTTCAAAAACCACAAAAAATTCAAAAATGTTGGTTAAAAAAATTAATTTTACCAAAATAAATAAATATTTTAATTGTAAACTTCATGAGAAATACTTTCTAAATCAGTTATAGTCGTTTACAATTGAGCCACTCTAATAGAAGTTATAATTCATTCAATACAAGTCTACGCGGTCATATTTGCCATATTTGGACCCCAATATCTCGACCACCCGGCATACTAGCCCATGTTCCTTAACATGTTTTAGGGCCAATTTAACAGTAATAGTTGAACTCTATTTGTAGTTTAAACTTATTTTAAACTTAGAATCGGTTTTTTCAGTGAACTGGAAACGTTGTTTAAACTACGTTTAAACTCTCAATAATTTTGAATAATTTTGATCTTTACGCTCTGCTGCCCGCACTCATGCACTCCATCGGTTTTATTAGTTTTCTGTTATTATTCATTACTTAAAGTAACACTGAACGATTACACGCACAAATTCTCACTGATATGAATTATTTCGTGCATTATACATTTCTTAATTATGTTTGTAATTTCTTGTAATCTTCGTCATTCTCACAACTTAAATATCAGGGGCCGAATTACGGCAATCGTGATCGAGATTTTTGCGTTTGAAATCACCGCATTCGTTATCGAACAAAAAATCGATAAAATTGAAATGATGACATTCGATGACGAGCAAACGTTCGAATGCAACCCTTCGAAATTTTAATCGATACATAAACTGTCAACGACATTTTTGAAATTTATCAGTTAGAACAGGGTTGCCAGTTTGGGCTACAAGTAGCGGATTGGGCAACATTTTACGTCCAGACGCTACTAAATTTTTGAATTGTGCTACTTGCTACTTTTGAGCTACTTGCACAATATCTTTGAGCTACAATATGCTACTTTTTGCAGAAAGCATTCCACTTGGCGAATCAGTATTTTGGTGCGAAGCAACAACATGCGTCCGACGATGATGTTTTTCATCAATTAGCGAAATTCGCGCTAACAGTGTATAGCATGGCCATCAGCAATGCCACCTTGGGAAGAATTTTCTTCATAGTTACTCTAATTAAAACAAAATTTAAAAAAAAATATATTTTGATAAATACCGAAAATCCCGAAATGAAATCCCGGGATTGTCAAAATGAAACTAAAAACTACCCTATTTAAAATTTGTGTACGATCTTTTCTAGTAGTCCTTAACATAATTATTTTGTATATTAGTTTACCGCTTTATATTATGGAAAAATGTTGCTGCATAAAAATAATCATTTATTTAGATTATAATATATGTTTTCTTAATACAGTACTTGTAAAACCAATTTAAGAAATTCGGGATCAAGACTTTTTTTATCCCATTTCCCGAAATCATGGAATTGTCAAAATACTTGGAACATAAGGATTGGAATCCTTAGTGAAAATATGCTGAAATATAAATCAGTATATAATTTGGGCAACTGATAAAGGATATCAAGATATGCATTGACATTTTTTTTTTATTTATTTCGTCTACTACTTCCAGAGAAATAGTTGAACCACTGTAGAAATTACAACATAATTGTTCTAAAAGCTGGTTCTAATAGCTTAAAATCGAGCCATAAACGGTGTTTCTAGAGTTTCTACTTAAAGAGATAGTGAAATATGAAAAACCATACAAGTGATTTTATACCAATTTTTTGTAACTTTGCACCACTGTATCTCTCCCGAGTGGAAATTGGTAATACGATAAGGCATCACAACAAAAGAATACCTGAAATGATCCTGAACCGGATTGACTAGCGTAATCCTAATTTGAAATTTACGTAAGGCAACCTGAAAAAATCCGGATCTAAAGCCTACTTTTGAAACCTGACTTATGAAAAAAATTGTTGGATATCGTATTTATATATGATTGAGATGTTCGTATAAACCTTTTATTATATAATTGGCTAACAAACTTATTCTAATAAAATAGTCTAATAAATAAATGTTAAACTGTTCCAAAATAAAAACGCAAAATTTCAAAAAAATTTAAATATCTCATGTCAAATGTGGAATTTTTGTCATAGTAAAGTTATTGAAACATCTTTTTTCATAAAAGGGATCGAATTTGTAAAAGCAGTTTCAGAATAATTTATATCTACATCGAATAATTTAATGTCAGGATATGGGTATGATCAAGAAGCCTAATCAGGATAGCAACTTCGAATAGTACTGATTTGAAGCCCTGATCAATACCTTATTTCAAAATAAGGTCAATGCAATGCAATAATCTTTATCAGTTGTCCAAATTATATTGAAAACTAAAAGGTGTGGAATGGCCCATGTAGTATTACACTAAAGTATACAAAGACGTAAACCAAAATAATTAAATAAAAATAATATTTTGTATTTTTATTTGGGCTACTATTTTAGACAATCCGCTACTTTTACAAATATGTACGCTACTTTTCCTGATTTATTTCTGGCAACCCTGAGTTAGAAAAGAAAAATGTAAGTTTTTATTTTATTTTAATCTGTGTTGTAATATAAACTAATTTGACTTAATTTTAAGAACTAATTTTAACAAAATAAAATCATTACAAAAAGGAATGGTAGGGGAATTTATGCTGGATCATCAAGATTTTGCAAAGAATCTCCTCCCGAATTGCGCCCAATGAAAGGCAATGTCAAAGAAACTTTGGGAGCAACTCACCAAAATATTGAATGCAGCAGGCCTTCAAAGAGGTACAGTTATGGCGTAAAGTATATTTGTGTAAATTTATTTTTGTTTGAGATTTTAATATTTTCTTAAACAAAGGTGTTTACTGACCAAAAATACAATATAAATAAAAACTATCTTTCAACAAGGTGGAGGTTTTTATGAGGAGAAACTATTGACTGCTGCGGAGGAGCAACTTCTTACAGCTACCGGGATGGTAGTCGCGATTGCCGAAACGGACAAACATGACCCGGTAGCCGAACATTATCAAAGATTATTTCGAGTGAGGATGAAGAAAGCGACGACTCATCCTTGATCTGCGATACTCCAAGAAGAGATCCGGAGGATTATGAAACTCCGTAAAAAAGAAAATACCAAAAATCAAGTGAAACAAAGTTGTCTCTTTTGAAAACGAATATATATGTAGGTATTGAATATTCAGCTCAATAATATAAAAAACCCATAAATATATATATTTTTTTATTCAATAAAAATATAAAAAGATACAAAACTATAATTAGTTTTCAATTTCTGTTTATTTAGGATTCTTTTATGTGGTTTCTAATCTTTTGACCAATTTTTGTCAGATGAGTTTCGTTTTCAATATCAACTTCTGTCGTAATTTCAGAAGCATTCCATTTGTCATACATTGAGACTTTAAATTTAATGCATACATTATGCAACGCAGCACAAGCATTTCTAAATTATGCGATTTTCTCTGGGCTGTAACGGCTTCTTTTATCGTTAATTAATATTGTTACAAAAATTCAGTTTACGGAAAACTGTTCTACGAGTTCGTATCGCTGGATTGTGTACAAAATAAAAACACTCTTATGTTTGGTTTAAATTATAACAATTAACTTTATTAATTCACTTTAATAAACAACTTTACTAATAACAAATTCTAACAACTGCTGCATGTCCACAATTTAACTTGACAATTATCACACGAGATGCCCTCGACCACTTCACAATCACTACTGAAGTACAGTGCCTCAGATGCTGCAGGCATCAGTTCGACACGTTTCGACAAGCTTCGACTTGTTTCGAGAACCTTCTACTCGTTTCGTGAATGACGCATGCTATTGGCATCTCATTCGCACTCATGTGTTTTAATGTGTAGATCTTCCCTCTCTTTCTCGCACATTGCTCAGTACGCTGAATGATCTTCCATCTCTTTCTAACACATTGCTAAGTGCGCTGAATTGTCTTGCGTCTCATTTATTATTGTTGATTGCTTGCACAGTGGGGCAAATTACCTCTTTTCGTAACACTGCCCTCCACCTAAATCTGTTCGTCCCGAACAGATGTTAATCCTCTCTCTCTATATTCGGCACCAACCTTTCTAAATGTACTACTTTCATTTTTCGTCTGACGCCTGTAGTATTCTGAATCCGATACACAATGTCATTTATCCTTTTAAGTATCCAGTACGGTCCTTCCCGGTGTGTTTGTAGTTTTGGATTTATCAAATTCACTCGTGGCGGGCTACAAAGCATAACCAGATCTCCTTCCTTCAACCCCTCAGAGTTTGCTCTCAAGTCGTATCTGGACTTTATCTTACTACTTGGAATTTGTATCCTCTGCCTTAAGGACTGATGCAACTCGTCTCGGTCTTCACTTTTTCTCTTACGCAAAACACTTTTTGGAATCGGCTTTTGCCCATCCATTGCAGTACGTTCGCAATGTGCTCCTACGTTGTATTGATTTATCTTACCGCAACTTCTGATGGGTTTTCTTTTTGTGGGTACACATTGCTTACATCTGTGAATCCAATAGGCGACTGACTTCTAGAAACGTTTTAGAAACCAATAGAAACGTTTTCTGACTTCTTCAACCGTTTTATTAATGCTCAAGTGACATCCTTTGGATCCACAATGGCATTCCAGTACTATCTCCTTTATTTTTGATTTGGGAACAACAATTAAATTTCGTTCAGATCTGCCATTTTCAGTTTCCCAAACACGGTACAAACAACCATTTTGTAGCTTCAGGCTTTGCCACTGCGCCCAATAAGCCCTGCTTATTGGACTTGTTAGATGCTAACTCTTTCCATAATGACTTTCTTTGTTGTTCCTTGAACATCCTAATTTTTGCGATGTCGGGGTCCTTCTTTTGATCATTTCGTATTTGCTCTAGAGTCCATTGACCATCTGCCATGACATTTAACGAACGAATGTGAATTATGTTCGTCTTTTCTTCTTCCGTCGAGCATTCTCTGGATTCCATTTTACACACTCGTGCTGACACAGTGCCTGAATTTCCAAGATGGCAACTGGAGTTATTCGGACTATCCTCAGATCTCTTTTCTGGTCTGTATCTCTTTGGTGGTTGCACAATTACACATTTACGTTTTTCACGACAGTCGCGTGCCATATGCCCATATTTTCCGCAATTGTAGCATTTACCTTTCAATTGTGTGTTTCCGTTGGCAACATAATGTTCGGATTCAACGCTGGCTTTGGACGCTCTACTTACTCCTTGACATAAATTTTCTCTCTCCTCATCTTGTACACGTGTCTCCGTCGCTGGTCGGCACAATGTAGACGCTATCTCCTGCGTAAGCGCTGTGGTGACCGTTACCATAAATGTCACCTTTGGGTTAGTCATTGTTGCCTGTTTTGTCTCAGGATCCCGTATGCCATAAACGAATGCATTTATCTTGCACATTTCCAAGAAATCACTGGCTGAATCGGAATACGTCAAATGTGCAAGTCTCTCAACATCCGCAGCATATTCCTGCAACGATTCGCAATTATTTTGCCTTCGGAACTTCAGCTGTATTCTGTAAATAGGTGCCATGTGGTCACTGCCGTATTTTCGTTGCAATGCACCCATGACCGCTGAATAACTGTTTATGTCACTTTTTGGAACTGTCAGCAAAACTTCGGCTGCTCCTCCTTTCAGTGCCACAATAAGCGCTGCTACCATGTCTTCATTGTTCCATCGATTACTTACAGCCGTTGTCTCAAATTGGAGCTTGAAAATGTTGAACGCTGTCGTTCCATCGTAAATCGGCGATTTCAACTAAGAACATGCTGTGTAGGTCCACTTAGCTGTAACGCACCGAAATCTTCTTGCATTTTCTGGAACATTTTGTCGATGCCATTTTCCAATTTTTCAAATTTTCCTTCCATGTCATTTACATGTGCCTCAAGTTCGTTTACTTTGCCATGGAGTGTATTAGAAACTTCCAGAAGCTTCTTAGAATGTTCCTGCATCTGTTGCTCAATTTTTACTTGATGTTGGTTTGAATTCTCTAGAAGTTTCTGTTCCATTCTGGTCGAATTTTCTTGGAGCTGTTTTGAATTTTCTAGAAGCTGTTGCTGTATTGCTCCGAGCAACTCGCTCATATCAAAATTTTGAGACTGTACTTTTTGCTCCGTGTCCACACTTTTCGATGACGCTGTTGCAGCTTCCACTTCAAACTCGTGCTCTGCGAGGTCAATGCCTTGGTTCTCTAATTCTTCCATTAGACGCTTTTGTAGCTCTACTTTCGTACCAGCATTTGCAAGATTACGAATCGACAGCTCCTTCTTTAGCAGGTCGACTTTAAGTTGATCGAATTTAACCATTTTGTATCACAATCCCACTTCTGACATCAATGTTACAAAAATTCAGTCTACGGAAAACTGTTCTACGAGTTCGTATCGCTGGATTGTGTACAAAATAAAAACACTCTTATGTTTAGTTTAAATTATAACAATTAACTTTATTAATTCACTTTAATAAACAACTTTACTAATAACAAATTCTAACAACTGCTGCATGTCCACAATTTAACTTGACAATTATCACACGAGATGCCCTCGACCACTTTACAATCACTACTGAAGTACAGTGCCTCAGATGCGCGGCCTTATATACTGCAGGCATCAGTTCGACACGTTTCGACAAGCTTCGACTTGTTTCGAGAACCTTCTACTCGTTTCGTGAATGAGGCATGCAATTGGCATCTCATTCGCACTCATGTGTTTTAATGTGTAGATCTTCCCTCTCTTTCTCGCACATTGCTCAGTACGCTGAATGATCTTCTATCTCTTTCTAACACATTGCTTAGTGCGCTGAATTGTCTTGCGTCTCATTTATTATTGTTGATTGCTTGCACAGTGGGGCAAATTACCTTCTTTTCGTAACAATATTTTCCAGCGACCCTATAAAATGCCGATTGTTCGTTCAACAATACAACGTGCTTTTGAATGAATATCATTAGAGTACGCTTCACTTGAACCTTCCGCAGGGTTTCTGTACGCTGTTATATACCATGGTTCAAGTGGATAACCGGAATCGCCTGAAAAAATTAATAATATATTACATCAATATCTGAACAAATACCTAATAGCCAGCAATTTTATAAATTACACTGTTCTACAAATTGAGGGTTGTTGGCCTTATTTGTAATGAAACCTATCATTTCTGGTTAATTTATGTTTCCAAAATTTGTGTTATCAAAAAAAGCTCTCTTAAAAAATATTTTAATTTTAGTTCGCAATGTTTTTGCTGTCAGAATTTTGAAAAAATATTTTAAACATTGTCTTACTGAAATTTTTCGGAATATTTTTAAAAATTTGTTAATGAAATATACTATACATATTTTAAAATTTTTAAAGAACTATGTGACT
Organism: Dryomyza anilis; assembly: GCA_951804985.1. Taxonomy (NCBI): domain Eukaryota; kingdom Metazoa; phylum Arthropoda; class Insecta; order Diptera; family Dryomyzidae; genus Dryomyza; species Dryomyza anilis. Next base: position 52,165,470 of record OX638131.1, on the reverse strand, counting down.
TATGTTCTTCAAATTTGGAAGTATCTTTGATGCAGTGTAAATTTATGAATGGCAAGAAATAACCAGTATTTTATTTTACTGGTAGGTTAATGCATCTTTTTCTATCGATTACTTCTAGTTTTATTTGCCAGACTTTAGTATTTCAAACAAGCGTAATATACTCAGTAATTTGTATAGTTAAGTAATTGTATAGTAATTTCTATAGTTTACGAGAACTATATGTTTCTATGCTATTTTTTTTTAAGAAAATCCGTTCAGTTCGCTGGATTGCGAATCGAGCGGACTCGTAACACAGTTTTCCACAGGCAGGGTGATTTTCCACAGGCAGGGAAGAAAATGGCTCTCCCAAACATATTTAACGGTAAATACGTATATCTTTGGGGAACATAATATATATTTGGAAATGTGCCATGTGTAAACATAAAATATATTTGCATCTGAACATAATATGTTTATCCCATTACACATTTATACTGCGCTAACACTGGGCAGACTCCGAGAATAAACATTGACTTGAAAAAGCATCTAAAATATGTTACTGCACAAAAAAAAACGGTCGGGCCCGACTATGGAATACCCTACACCTTTGGTGGGGATATTAATGTGGGATATTTAATAAAAAATAATAAAAAATTAAGGTATGCATTTTAAAGTTTTTAATTATGCTGAACCTCCCCATCCTCAGAATATTATTCATATATCAGAAATTTACGTCTTATATCCCCATAAATAAAAGTATAAAAGTATAAAAAACAAAAAAAAATTGAAAAAATATAATTGGGCGGACCACGCCTATATTTAAAATTTTGAAATGCTAATATTTCATAGATTTGATTTTAATAATTTACGGATCAAATTTTCACTATGAAAACCCGGGAAATAATGCAAAAAAAAGTGGGCGGATCACGCCCATTTTTGGACCACATATTTATAGGTGAATTATAACAATACCTTTTATATTTTATAACTATACCTTGAATACTTTTCGAGTTATTAGTTCCGAAAGAGTTATATAAAAGTGACTTGTATGGGAGGTGGGCGTGTCCGTTGACCGATCATTTTCGACGGCTCATTTTCAAACTCAGTTCCTACTTTTGGCTAAAATATATTGAGACGAAATTTCATCGCATTCTGATCAGTATTTTTCAAGTTATTCTGTATTCGGACAGCAAGACGGGCAGACAGACAGACAGACGGACATGGCTAAACGGACTCGGGTAGTGATGCTGAATATATATACTTTTCCATACCGAACATGCCTCCTAAGGGGCGTTACAATATATGCACAAAGTTAATATACCCTGTACCTCATAGGTGTAGGGTATAATACAGTAGAATATTTTCACACAGGGAAAAAGGTAGTGGAATCTGCGAAAAGCGCGACATGGGCAAATACATATAGATGTACAATTTTTGGAGATGTTGCAAATTTTGAACAGAAGCAATTGCTTCTTAATATAGCATCAATTTTTCATCAATGGTTATAATCCAATTTATAACTATCTATTGAATTTCGAGAACAAGTGAAAAAAATGTGAGATTTTTATCGTTTGCAAAATGTTAAAATGATCGCAATTTCTATATCTTTTGCAAATAATGTACGGTGCTAAGTTATGTTCAATTTGGGATATATTTTTTTTGGAGTAAAGTAGGAAACGTAATTTAAGCAATGTTTATTGTACTTTTAGTGAAAGTATTGTGTTATATGAAATATTTAATCGGTTTAGCTATTAATTTAAATGAAATGTTCAATATATATTACTACAACAGCCGCGTCCAAACAATATTATAAATTTAAATTTAATAATGAGTAGATTTTTTTATTTTTTCATGTCAAATTTTAAAAAATTTTCAGTTCAGTCGCTCATAAGCATTCGTTGACGACGGATGTGTATTACATATTTTTTTAACCCATTAAAGCCTGCCGACTGAAATATACACTAGCAGGCCCGTGCGCAGGATTTTCTCGTGGGGCAGTTTTAGCTAACTTCAAAAGAAAGAGGGTAGGGGGGAGATAGATTTCTGTTTGGCCATACTCATGAACATTTGTCATTATTTCAGAAAATCGGTACCAAACGAGGCCTAAACTAGGTTAGATACGGGTGTACGATCTTCTTCTAACAGAGTTTCCTTCAAGAACCTTTGAAGGGTAATTGGTACCAGTTGGGCTATATTCCGTAGCCTTGTTAGGGTCCGAAAAAATTGGTTTAATCGTAATAAAAACAGTATTCCATTAATGAAAATGCGTATGTGCCATTCCACACCAAATCGATCAAAAAAAGTCAAATTTGAGATTTTACCTTTTCGATTTCAATAAAATTTGGGCAACTGATAAAGGGTATCAAGATACAATGGCTCAAAAAATGTTACAAAAATGGGCGATACATTACTTTTGTATAGTTGTATATATTTAAATATCTCTTAAACTAGAAATGCTAGAAATGACTCGTTTTAAAGCTTATAGAACAAGCTTTCAGACCAATTAAGTTGTAACTTCTAAACGTAAACATGTGCCCCGTGGTCATTATCTTTGCACTTCATAATTGATGGCCTTAAATAGGACCCTTTTAAAATTCTGAAAAAAATCATAAGTTTTCGTCAATTTATTATAAATGTTCATGCAAAATTGCTGATGATATTTTGATGGCATCATATTTTAAAAAATAATTTTCTAAATTTTTATTAATTTTTGTATAGAAAAAAAAATATTTGTCTGCTGTAAAAGTTGTAATAATTCCTGAATATATATGTAACTCTGATTTCTAAAATAGCGTCAGTTTTATCATATTCAAACCAGTTTTTGAGATATTAATTTTGGGATATGGTTTTTACGATTTTCTAAAAATGGTATATACCTCAATTTCTAGATACAATTTGATGAAACTGACGTAATTTTTGAAATCAAAGTTACAAATACATTGAAAAATTATTGCAAATTTTACTTTTGAAAAAAAAATATTTTAAAAATATGTAAAAATTTAGGAATTTAATTTTTAAAATATGATGCAATCAAAATACTATCTTGAAATTTGTCATGAACATTTATATTAAATCAACCAAAATATTTGATTTTTTTCCGAATTTTAAAAAGGGTCCTTTTTAAGCACATCCATTTTGTAGTGCATAGATAATTACCACGGGCCACATGTTCAAGTATAGAAATTACAACTTAATTGGTATAAAAGCTTTTTCTATAAGCTTTAAAACGAGCTATCAACGGAGTATTTCAACTTTAAGAGATACTGAAATATAAACAACCATATAAAAGAGATGTTTGGCCCATTTATGGTAAATTTGAACCATTAATCAATGCATATCTCGATACCCTTTATCATTTGTCCAAATTTTATTGCAATCGAGGAAGATGAGTTCCAACTATCTATTTTGACATTTTGGCCAGTATAACATTTTTGACAACATATATAAAACTAGCAATAAATTGAAAAAGGCTATGAAAAATATTCGAAATTTATATAATTTGAGAAAATATTAAATAAAACCAGTCGATTTCATTTGAAAATTGTACTTACATTTCATAAACATATTTTTATAATATTGGTAAAGTAATTGAACAGAATAGCGCTGCAGGCGAAAACTTTTCCATTGTTTTGTGAAAATGTATTTATTCAACTTCAAAATAAAAAATGTATATACCAATTTATTTGTTAATGTATATTTCCATTTTTTTTTTTTTTGGTAAAATAACAATTTTTTTAATTAATAAGGGTGTTTTTGAAATATGAAAACAAACAAATTAAAATTTTAGAAGTACTATTTCAGAATTAGATGAAATTTGGAAGTATGGTGAAACAACATAAAATTAAGATATTGGTAAATTTTAGTTTCCCAGATGGTGTGGTTAAAAAGATTTGGTGATTTAAATTTGAAAAAATATGTATAAGTAATCAATAAATTAATCAATTGAACATAACATAAGCAATAGTGAAGCAAAATAAAACACTGAAGTCTCATTTAAAAAGTAATAAAATTAGAGTGGTCATCTTTAAACAATGTTTATTTTAAAAGTATATATCTCAAAATCAATGGCAAAAATCGACTTTAATGAAAATTGTCAAAAAAGTAAACTTTAATTTTAAACTTGACTTTAAATTATAATTATTTAAATTATATAAAAATTAACAAGTTTTCAGTTATAAATTTATCGTTCATGTCGTCAACAAAAAAATTAAATAAGTGGGAAAATAAATTTTTGACATTTTGATAAGCTAACCGTTTCCAGTTTTCAGTTATAAATTTATCGATCATGTCGTCAACAAAAAAATTAAATAAGTGGGAAAATAAATTTTTGACATTTTGATAAGCTAACCGCATGCACTTATTGTTGGAAATATTGTAATTCGGTTTCAAGAGACCATCTTCTTAAATAGTAAATGTAAATCAGGTCGAACATCAGGATTTATGAATCGTAAATTTGTGGCGAAAGTAAAGTGGTGGATCCATGGTTGAAGTAAAAGGTTTTTCAACAGGGACGCTACAAAAATAGAGCGACAGGGACAGCAAACGACGCTATATTTCTTGCCGCTCTTTTGACATTTCTCTTCAGTAAGGTTTGCCATTTCATGTCACTGAAGCCGCTTGACCACCAGAAGTGTCGTATGTTCGTGAATTGGGCTGGGCCGTACTTCTTCCGTGATGATCAAGACCGGCACGTTACTGTGTTACCGTTCAATGATAACCGAATATTTTTGGCCCCAATTGGATGATATGGACTTGGAGGACATGTAGTTCCAACAGAACGGCGCCACAAGCCACACAGCGAATGCCACAATCAATTTATTGGAAACCAAGTTTGGAGAACGTGTTATCTCACGAAATGGTCCAGTCGATTGGCCGCCTCGGTCGTGCGATTTGACGTCGTATCGGCCGATTTATGCTTGAAAACCGTCGAAAATTGCGTTCAGCGTCTGGACTACTGCAAGCGTGCCCGTGGTGGCCATGCAAAAGAAATCGAGTTCCATACATAATGGCATCGAACGTAATTTTACAGGAATAAAGAATTTCATTGATATCCAAAACCGTTTTTGTTTTATTAAAAAAAAACTTTTATAGCGCTACAAAAAAAATTCAGTCGTCATTTACTTTTTTTTTGAAAACTGTTTGAAAGATTCAACATTTGTTTACGAATATTTTAAAACAAAACATCAATGCAAATAATATTCAAAATTTTAAATTAAATAAATTTCAACATTTTGCCAACTTTCAAGATTTTTTAAGATCCAAAAGAAACCACAATACTTGCAATAGCAGTAGACATTTTCATGTTTATTCTTCGTGTTCGTTTCTAGTAGCTGAGCTCTGCATTTATTTAATTCGCACAAAGCTGCGACAAATTGCGAATTAATACTTTTATATTTAATGCATATATTAATTGAATTTACATTCAAATAATAAAATGAAAAAAATAAAACAAAACTTTCTGAATTCATAATTCATTATGCGTTTATGATCTCGTTCATTAGAGTATGCATTCGATTCATAGCGACAATGAACTCTCGCATTCAATATAGCTAATGAAATATTCATTGTGAATATGAATATTTGTCATTCTGTTTAATGATCCGTACATTGTAATTCAATGAGTTTGTACATTGAAGTATTACCGGAGATTCGTTGTTACAATGAACAGTTACATTGGACCAATTTTAACGAAATATTCTTTGTGATAATATACTTTTTCATTCTAGCTATGTACTTTTTTGGTTCAGTGTAGTTGGATTAGTGTTATCAAAAATGTTAGAAGGGGCCTTATTGATTTAGAGTCCTATTTCATTTTAAATTGTTATTAAAAATACGTAAAATTAAACGAAAAGAAATTTGTTGGAATTTCTTCCGATTTTTTGAGGAATTTACATTGTTTCGTTTTACGTTATAAGAGAGATATTATGTATATTTTTTAAATGCATTTTATGTTAAAAAATATAATAATAAATTTACAAACGAAAATATTTTTGAACTATGTAAAAAATATTTCTAAAATAAAAAGCTGAAAAATAATTGTTTTAAAAAAATAAATTGTTGTATTATATTGTTTTAAAAAAAAAAATATTGTAAGAAAATTCCAATACTTTTTAGTTCGGAAAAAAAGTTTCTTCGACAAAAATAACGTAAATATGCTTCCAAGCAAAAGTTTTTCAACACAAGAAAAAAATGTCGACAAATATAATTTTAAGCAATTAAATTTTTTGTAAAGAAACTATACATTTTTTTGAAAAACATATTTTTGAATATATATAACCTTTATTAGTATAGCATTTTTTAATTTCTTCAAAACATCAATTAAATTTTATTAGAATAAGAATGAGTAAAGATAAAGTCAGCTCACAAATAAGATTCAACTTTATTACTTTTTTACTTTGATCTTCTTTTATTGTTTTTTGCTTTTAGAAAATATTGTTTCGTTTTTACTCTAAACATGTTGATCAATTTTTTATTCTAACATTGTTTAAACCATTTTTGATCTGAGCGTGTGATATTATAAAATTATAATTTACATTCATATACATTTTTAGGCTTTAATTTAATTTAATATTTTTTTGATTGCTCCTGGGAGGGATTTGACACATTGCGAACTAATATTAAAATGTTTTTAAGAGAGCTTAGAGAATTGTGATAAATTACTCTCTCGACACACTTTTTTGGCAACAAAAATTTCTTTTTGATTTTTTGCAAAAACTAATATCTGCACTAAGAAAACAAAGATGATTACCACAAATATCACAGCCCTAAATATCAAGTTATTTACAAATTATTTAGATCGTCTTTGAGACAACCATTTCTTAAACATCCGACAAATAGGATAAATATTTCTGAAAAATATCTTTCAAATTTACGATTATTTATAGCAACCGTCAATTAAACATCTTACAAATAGGAAGATAGTTGATGAATATTTGGAAAAGGTACTCCATTAGAATTCGCGGAGTAATTTTTATTGAATTGAAATAAAAGAAATGAAATGTATTTTTATTTATTCTAGACTTAAAACAGTATCCGTAAAATTGTACAACGAATTGAGACTTCTTCGCAGAAGAACCAAGTCCGACCGGCGATGCTGTCATCAAAGTAAACTCTGAAAAGAAATATTTTCCATCATGTGTTGATAATTTCAATCCCACGAAATTTTATTTTCACTTTTACCATTGAAATGTAATATTTGAGTTGACACTTTTTTCAACATTGGATTTTCTTAATTGTTGTGGATAAAGTCGAGCGTAAGGAAAAAGTACGCCATTTTCCATTTTTATAGTCAAATGTTAAAATACCTAAAAAGTTTTGCTGCAAATATCCAAGAACTCAGGTTGTTTGCTATCAGTCAACTGTAAATATCTCAATTTTCGTTGCTGTTGTGGCAAACATCTCGTAACTATCTGCATATATATCATATTTAAAAAATATTAATAGTGTTGCCGCAACTTTATTGAAACTTCTGGGATATTTGAATATTTGCTACAAGACGTAAATTTAAACAGATAGTTGCAGTAATACTTTCATAAACATCTTGTTTTCTTTGTGTGGACACATATTTTTTTTGCCAATTATCCGTAGGGCAAGGTTCATATTTTATTTTGTGATAAAGTTTGCATCTGCGACATGTCGAAATCGTGCGATAACTTGCGATATAAAGTACCAAAAACGGCCTTTGTTGCAACTTTGACTTGTTTTTTTGTAAAATCTCGACGTATAGTAAAAAATCTAAGTACGCAGCGAGAATCAGGAGACCAACCAGAAATCAACCAGAAATGATGGTTTCATTCCAGATTAAAATCCTTGTAGAACAGTGTTATTAATAACATACTGCTGCTCCAAAAAATGTCTTTGGTCGGAATGTTTCCACACAAAAAAAATCATAAGCTGCACCCCCAAATTTTGAACAAATTGATAATACAAATCTGTAAGTGAAAATACCGTTTCATATTAAAAGACTTAATAATTTATATAAAAACTTACGATCATATAGTTAAGGCTATGGAATCCTTTTCTATTAAAGAACATATGCTCATTAGTAGTAGGCCTCTGCAGTCCAAAGTGGGTGCCATCGATACATCCAATAACTAAACAAATATAAAAGTATATAATACAAATATTTTCCGAGTATTACCTCCTAGCAGCTTATATTTCTCCATAAATGATTCCATACAATTTGAAAAGTTTTCAGAAGAAAAAGTAATTTCTTTAGGACAAAGCTTCATTTCAATCTCAATTTTGCAAACAGTGCTTTGACACCTTCCAATTAAATAATCATTTCCGACTGTGTGCTGAAAATATTTACCGCCCAAGAGCGCGAGCATTGCTGCTAGCTGAATCGTTGGTGGAACTACTGGTGGAACTACTGTAATTAAATGCCTCTTTGCTAAATCTAAAACGTTTTTTAAATCTGCAAATAAATCATACTAAATATAATAAAAACGAATTCATATTTTTTAAATTTGTTATTATTATTTTTTACGATTTTATGACTTTTGACATTTATTTTATTACAATTTTGAAAAATCTATTACGATTTCTCAAAATTCTATTACAATTTTTTAAAAAATGAATTACTCTGATCCGCCAACTCGTTCGATCACGGAATTGTATTCGATACGACTGCTGTCTCGATAACGACTGCCGCGATTCGGCCCCAGCTGTTCGAAATGAGAAAAATAACCCTCTTCTTCTTCTTAAATGCTATTGACAATCGATAATTCGCCGGTGTTGCTATATTTCAAGCAAAGACTATTTCAAGCACTGATCTGAATGAAACTTAAACTGCCACTGAAAAACTGCTCGAATAGTAAAACTACGTGAGACGTTTAATTGAACTTACTTTAAACTAAGTATAAACTACCACTGAAAACTGGTCCTTAATGAGGTCCACTTATATTACATGTTCACCAAATTTCATTCAGATCGGAAAGAAACATTTTTTGAAGCAGGTACGGTTGACAAATTTTCACCCATATATAAAAAACGAGTTGGGAAAGTTAGGTCACATGGAGCGGATTTTTATAGTCGGTCGGGCCCGACTATGGAATACCCTACACCTTTGGTGGGAGATATTAATGTGGGATATTTAATTGCATACCTTAATTCTAAAGTTTTTAATTATGCTGAACCTCCCCACACTCAGAATATTATTCATATATCAGAAATTTACGTCTTGTATCCCCATAAATTAAAAATTTTAAATAAAAGTATTAAAAACTAAAAAAAAAAATTGAAAATTTTAATTGGGCGGAGCACGCCTATATTTAAAATTTTTAAAGGCTAATATTTCATAGATTTGATTTTAATAATTTACGGATCAAATTTACACTTTGAAAACCCGGGAAATAATGCAAAAAAAAGTGGGCGGATCACGCCCATTTTTGGACCACATATTTATAGGTGAATTCTAATAATACCTTTTATATTTTATAACTATACTTTTCGAGTTATTAGTTCCGTAAGAGTTATATAAAAGTGTTTTGTATATTGAATATATTGAGACGAAATTTCATCGCATTCTGATCAGTATTTCTCAAGTTATTCTGTATTCGGACAGCAAGACGGACAGACAGACAGACGGACATGGCTAAACGGACTCGGGTAGTGATGCTGATCAAGAATATATATACTTTTCCATACCGGACACGCCTCCTAAGGTGCGTTACTATATATGCACAAAGTTAATATACCCTGTACCTCATAGGTGTAGGGTATAATAAAATATTATGATCAAATAAGCCAAATTGAGATATTGAAACATATGTATATGAGTAATAATTGAATGGAATGTGAGGTTTATAAAAACACAATTTAATGTTATTCAAATATGAAAACATTTTTGTTCATCATGTCATGATTTCACCATGATGTGTTTTTGCGATCGTATATTGAAATATATATTTGAATTAAATTTTAGTTCATTTTGTTTATATTCATTGACTCAATTATTTTAATAAAAACTGGCTCATATGTTCCAACATAAGCAACACACCGGTGCGGAGAATGATTGTCATGAAATTGTTTGTAAATATTATGTGAATTTGTTGTATGTTTGTCTAGCTGGGATTATAATTCTAATCTTAATTTTAAAAAATAATTTTTAATTTTTCCAATGTAAAACTAATGTTTTATTAAAAATAACTGGAACTATTTGTATAAAGCGCATTTAATTATACTGTTCTTCAAAGATTTCAATCTAGAATGCAACCTATCATTTCTGGTTGATTACGGTCTCCTGATTCTTGCTGCGTACTCAGAATTATTCCTATGAGTCATTCCATATCAAATCAACTGAAAAAATTCAAATAATGGCAGCACCATCTCAGAATTTAATGAAATTTGGAAGTGTGGTGAAACAACATAAGTTAATAAATTGTCAAAATTTCAGCTTTCCAGATGGCGTAGTTTCAGAGATTTGGAGGTTTAAAATTAGAAAAAACTGTATAAAAATCACAAATGTGGTGCTAATCAATTAAACGTAAATTAAGTTGTGGTCAACCAAAATAAAATACAAAGGTCTCATTTAATAAAATTATGAAACTGCCAAAAATATGTCTTATAATTTCTATACCACGTTGATTTAATAGTGGTCAGTTTTAAACAAAGTATATTTCAAAAGTAGCCGCGGTACCTCAGTGGTTAGTGCGTTGGACTGCGAGCCGAAATGTCAACGGTTCAAGCGTGGACTGGGGCTAACAGCATATTTTCATAGAAACATTTTTCTATACCGCGCTACCTCTCAACAGTAAATGGCAAACCTACGAGAGTAAAACATTGCCTATGAAAAGCTCTCAACCGCCGTTCGGATTCGGCAATAAACTGTAGGTCCCACCATTTTGAGTACAAATATAACACGCACAGCTTAAAAAATGGTGAGAGAGCTCGGCCTAAGTCCTTATAGGACTGTAGTGCCAAACTGTTATTATTATTATTTCAAAAGGACATATCTCAAAAAGCAACCTTTTTAAAATTTTTAAGGTTGACTTTTTATCTATTATTTAATATTTTAACTAGAGTGGTAAAATCACGGGTTCAGAAGTTATATATAAAAAAAGTTGTAGAATGTTGAAAATTTTGTTTTTTTATACCCTACACTAAGAGTGAAAGGGTATATTCAGTTTGGTACGCCGTTTGTAACACCCAGAAGGAAGCATCTCCGGTATGGAAAAGTATATATATTCTTGATCAGCATGACCTCCTGAGTCGATTTAGCGATGTCCGTCTGTCCGTCTGTCTGTCCGTCTGTCCGTCTGTCTGTTGAAATCCCTACTACTTTTAAAATTGAAGAGCTAGATAAATGAAACATAACTTTGATTACTAATATACCTACGCTGTATGTGCGAAAATTGGCGAGATCGGTTCATTGTGACCTATGATCCGACCACTTATGTTCAAATACCTCATATAAAATGTACATATAAAGATCAATTTTTATGTATACGTGCTTAGGTAAACTTTTTTGGTCAAATATATATTGACATCATGCTCAAGTACGTGATAATAATGTTTTCCGTCGAAAAGACCTGTGGTTCATTAAAAAAAAAATCGAAATTCGGTACACCTACCCATTTGTAAATATGGGTATCAAATGAATGGAAATTCTTCAGCGATTGAATGTTTGTAGTTATTTTCAGGATTCGTATACCCTGGTGACCTATATATCACTTTGAATGGTAACCACACATATGTGTAGGGTATTTATAGTCGGCTTAGACCGACTATTATTTTGATAATCCTAACTATCATAATTACACCTACTTTAAAATTTCCCATGTGATCTAACCTTCCCAACTGGTTTTTATATTTCAATATTTTCTTTTTGGTTTTATAACATACATGCTCAGTAAAAAATGATTCTGCCCTACCTTCATTTTGGTCAAAATTTTAAAATGGTTGCTTTTTGAGATATGTTCTTTTGAAATATACTTTGTTTAAAACTGAACACTTTTAAAGCAACATTGTATGGATATTGAATGATATCTTTTTGGCAATTTTAATATCTTTAAAATGCTTTGTGTTTTATTTTGGTCCACATAGCTTAAGTTACGTTCAATTGATTTGCACCACATTTATGATTTTTATACAGTTTTTTGAAATTTTAAACCACAAAATTTCTGAAACCACACCCTCCAATATCTTCATTATATGTTATTTTACCATACTTCCAAATTTCATCAAATTCTGAGATGGTGTTGCCAATCACTTGGTTGATTTGGTGTGGAATGACTCCTATACGTCGAGATTTATATCGCAAGTTATCGCACGATTTCGACATGTTGCAGATGTAAACTTTATCACAAAATAAAATATGAACCTTGTTAACGGATAATTGGCAAAAAAAAATCTGTATCCAGATATTAGTTTTTGCAAAAAATCAAAAAGAAATTTGTGTTACCAAAAAAGTGTGTCGAACGAGTAATTTATCACAATTCTCTATGCTCTCTTAAAAAAACATTTTAATATTAGTTCGCAATGCTTTTGCTGTCAAAATTCCAAAAAAATGTTTTAAACTTTATCTTACTGAAATTATTTGGAATATTTATTAAAATTTGTTTATGAAATATTTGATTAAAATGGAGGGAATTGCACGCAGAGATATACAATTTCATACTGATATAATGTAGTGGTGCTTGATGCAAAATCGAACAAAATTCTTAGCATCTGGTGTATGGGAAAACATGATGGGGAAAATTGCACTGCGTAGTCTCCTGGTGTGTATCTGATTCGGCAGGCTTTAATGGGTTAAAAAAATCAAATATACATCCGTCGTCAACGAATGCTTCTGAGCGACTGAACTGAAATTTTTGAAAATTGGACATGAACCAAAATAAAAATGCGACACCCTACAGCAACTCTTTATCAAAATTAAATTTATAACATTGTATGGACGCGGCTGTAGTTGTAATATGTATTGAACATTTTATTTTAATTAATGGCAGATTTGGAACTATTTTTCGTGACGAAGATGAAGTTTTTCATAAGCTAGTTTTAAGAAAATAGATTTTTTGTATATAACATGTATTTAAAAATAAAAAAATATGGTTGTTCACTACTTTATAGTTGGCAAAATATTACCTTGTAGTAGGTAATACCTAAAAATCACATTAAAATCGCGTAACTTCTTGTAAAGCCCTTTTTCTCGCTTATTTCTCGCTATGAAATAGTCATTCATTAGGTATTTGCTTGCTTCTCAAACAAATTTCATATCTCACTATTTTCAGTCAATGAGTGAAAACATAAATGGAATTTTATGTCAACGGTTATAACTTATAGTTAACTTTTATTCAGTTTTTAAAGAGAAATATCACTAGCCGCTTCAACAGACAGATCAGGTGATTTGAAAAACAATATAATTGAATCACGTGAGCTGAACTGAAGCTGCATATTAACTGTGGAAAGTTGCACTTTGGAGTACTAAATAAAACAATACGAACTAAATAAAACACTTCATTTGTATGTTTTCAATTTTAATAAATATCTGCATCGTTTAAGAACATTTTATCGAATGACATAAAATGTGTATCTAAATGTATCTAATGTAAACGAAACATTTTTTTAAAGTTATTGAAAACTTTTTTGAAACTAAAAAATATTAAAAAAAATTAATTAAGTCCCATAATATGAGTGTTTTGTTATGTTTTTAAATTTTTCAGTATATAAAAAATTGTAAATAAAACAAGTTATTAAGAACTTTTTAAATGGCCTTTCAAAACTGATTAAAAAACTAATTGCCTTTATTTTCATTTCACAGAGAAGGCTACGCAATACATATACCTATATTTTTTTTTGTTTTGTTTGTCTGAATATTAATTTTCAGAATATAAGAACAGCTTACTTCGCATTAAATGTCAAAAAATTTGCTATATTGAAAATATGAAATAAATTTTATTCTTATTTATATTTCGTTGCAACCCATTTTATTATTATTTTTTATTATAATTAACATTGCTAGTAAAAAAACACAACATCTACTATTATTATTACTTTTATTTTTCATTACTTACTCATTAATATTATTATATTTCTACTATTTATATTATTACTATTATTATACAGTTACTAAAAACAAAAAATATTACTATATACTAACAAAAATTGTACTTATTAATTAATTTTAATTTAATATAAAAATACAAATAAAAATAATTAAATAATTAATAGAAATACAACAATTTCATTGTTACTTTTATAAATAATTTAAAACAAGAAAACAACTATAAGTATTATTTTCTTACCATTTTTACTTTATTATTACTACACTATTACTAAAAAACTTAAATATAATTTTAAAAATTATTATTATATACTTTTAATATTACAAAAAATATTATATTTAAAAAATAAATCTTTATATGAAAGAATAAAATATTACAATAATTAATTTAGTATGCTGAAGCGATCCATAATGACATGTTTTTAGAATTTTCACAATTCATCTTCGTCACGAAAAATAGTTCCAAATCTGCCATTAATAAAAATAATATGTTCAATACATATTGCAACTGCAGCCGCGTCCATACAATATTATAAATGTAATTTTGATAAGGAGTTGCTGTAGGGTGTCGCATTTTTATTTTTGTTCATGTCCAATTTTCAAAAATTTCAGTTCAGTCGCTCAGAAGCATTCGTTGACGACGAATGTTTAATATATATTTTTTAACCCATTAAAGCCTGCCGAATCCAATACACACTAGAAGATTACGCAGTACAATTTTCCCCACCATGTTTTGCCATAATGCGGATATCAGATGCTAAGAATGTTGTTCGATTTTGCATCTAGCACCACTACTTTATATCAGTATGAAAATGTATGTCTATGCGTTCAATTCCCTCCATTTTAATCAAATATTTCATAAACAAATTTTAAAAGATAAATTCCAAAAAATTACAGTATGATAAAGTTTAAAACATTTTTTCGAAATTTTGACGGTAAACACATTGCGAACTAATATTAAAATGTTTTTTAAGAGATCTTAGAGAATTGTGATAAATTACTATCTCAACACACTTTTTTGGTAACACAAATTTCTTTTTGATTTTTTTGCAAAAACTAATATCTGGACACGGTTTTTTTGCCAATTCTCCGTAAGGCAAGGTTCATATTTTATTTTGTGATATAGTTTACATCTGCAACATGACGAAATCGTGCGATGACTTGCGATAAAAAGTACCAAAAACGTGCTTTTTTGTGACTTAGACTCGATTTTGTGCAAAATCTCGACGTATAGGGAAAATTCTGTGTACGCAGCAAGAATCAGGAGACAGAAATCAACCAGAAATGATAGGTTGCATTATTAATAAAATACATCGCTAAATTTCTTATATAATTGACACCAGAAAAAAATATTTTGCAAATATATTGACCAAGAGATCAGCATTCGAACTATTTATTTTTGAAGTATCACAATTTTGCACAATTTCGAAAAAACAACCAGAGTAAAAACAGATCTAATTCCAATAATATAGAAGTTACAAATTAAAAACGATCACTCTACACTAGGCATGTCAAACACGCGGCCCGCCAACATTTTTGTGCGGCCCGCGAAGACTTTTTAAATAATATAAGAAAAATATATTTTTAAGAATTGAAAATTTTTAAAAATATTTTATTTTCAGGCATTAAAATGATTATTATATTAAATAACGGAGGCATAATCAAGATTACCATTTATTCTTGGTTAAAAATTCATTAATTTATTTAAAAAAAATCAATATTTTTATATTTTCCAAATTTAATAATGAGAAATTGAGACTCGAAGACTCGAGTCTTAATTTATTATCATAATTTTCATTTTAAATATTATACATGGCATTGAAAAAATGGCATAACAATAATGTTTATCTCTTTTTCATCAAGTAATATTGTTTTTTATTCATAAAATTTTAAATTAAATGTAAAGTTTTAAATTTCCCTTGGCAATATTTCACCAGCATTTATAAACGCCTAACAACGAAATGATAAATACATTATTGTTTTTGGTTCGACTATTAAAAATAAAAGGAGAGAAAAAGAATTAAAACTTTAAAATCTTAAAAACTAGACCCTATTTAACAAAACCATTTTCGGAATTGGCTCTAGTATCAAATAAAGGCACAATCAAAATAAAACAAGAATCAAAAATTTGTAGACAAGAGTCTTGCATTGTAAAAATTGGAATTGAATTCATTTTAACATTTTTTTTTGTAAGTAAAACTTTTTGTTTAGAGACATTCCACACCAAATCTATCAGAGTTCCAGACTCACCTTCACCAGAGATACATTGGTTCAAAGTTTCAAAAAATTAATTAAAAAATTACCTCATTTTAAGGATAATAAAATAAACTTTGTTATAACTCCTAAATCCGTACATCTCTAATCAATGGATTGTTCTTGCAATTTAAATTAGTTGTGCATAAAAAGGAACCCTTTTCAAATTTATATAAATTTCAAATTTATATAAATATCAAATTTATTTTAAATATCGTATATTTAAAAAAAAAACTTTTTCAATATGTTTGGTAAGAAGTCTGCCATGTGATTTATGCCTCGAAGTTTTCTCGAACTAACTTGGATAACAAAAATTCGATCTCGTTGCTAATTTTTAAAACTTGTAATTTTAGTAGAGTAAAATTTTATGTTAGGATATTTAAACATTTTCCACATCGCTATGTTTTTGAAATATATCTCTATATATTTAAACTATTTGATGCAATATTAATCCAGAATCATTTATATCATCGTTTCGAAAAAAACGGCCATATAGCACTTTGAACTATTTTTGTAGTTTTAGTACGATTTGGCCTTCGACATTGGTACAAGAGCTAATTGATATCGTACGATTTTGCGGACATACAAAGTTGCAACAATGTTGATGATTGTTAGATCTGTTTTACAAAATTGTCTCTGGTGTTTGAAATATACTCCATTGTACATACCCCTGATAAAATTTTTGGCAGGATCAAAGAAATTCGAACATTTTTTCGATATATTTCAAACAGATAAAAATCGCACAATTTTTTACGAAATTTTCGACTGCGGCGCTTTTAACAAGGATCAATGGAAAATATTTTCTTCTTAGTTAGTTAGGTTAGGTAGTGAGGATGTTGACAATGCAAATATATAAAGATATTTGACGCTTGCCAACCCACTGAGACCATTTTTGGTCCATTGTGTTTCCTCTGTTTTATTGTATATATCCATCACCTTAATATTATATTTTATTTTACAACAGAAGAACCAAATGTAAAAAACGAGCGATTTTTTTTTGTATGGTACCCAATTGCGGCCCGCCTCATATTTTGAGTTGCCAATGCGGCCCGTGATGCCAAATGAGTGTGACATGCCTGCTCTACACTAAGAAAATTTGTGACAAATTTTTAAGTCTTTTGAAAATTTTTCAAAAATGAAATTTGTATTCAAAGAATAAATTAATATTAATTTTAAAATTTTGTTTTGACTGTTAAATTGTGGTTTTGTATCTAAAGAAAAAGATTCTACGCATACCGTGATATTTATAGAATTTTATGTGATATTTTTTAAATGTTCGATTTTGTTGATTTTGATGATTTATAAACTGAACTTCACAAACCTTATGCTAATAAATAAGAACATTATATACAAATTATAATGATCGTACCTTTAAGTATTTATATCAGGGCATATTTGAAATTACTAAAAAATTGTAAAATTAATACCCAAAAATAGAACTCGCGCCACAAACAACAGAATTATTACAAAAAATTACGCATAATTTTATCAAATGAAAAATAACTAAATTACTTATAAAATGAAAAAGGAAATACAATTTAAAAAAAGAATATATTTAAAGAAAAATATTATTTTTCAAAAAACATATATATTCCACTTTTCAGTTGTACAATATTCCACTAGTGGAATATTATATTCCACTCTGGTCACACTGGTTGCATACCAGATTAGGCCAACAACCCTCAATTTGTAGAACAGTGTTATATATGCCCAGTCTGCTACGTCGACACCACGAAGCTTTCTCGTACTAACTTCGATAAAAAAGTTCAATCTCGTTGCTTTATCGCAATTAATTTTTAAAATTTCTCGTAGAATAAAATTTTATGACAGGATACGATATTAATACATTTTTCATATCGATATAGCAATATTTTTTCGAAGCAATATAGAACAATAATTTCTATAACCAATGCAGAATATTGCAAATGTCTTACGGACTGTAGACAAATGTAGAATTTTTTTTTGTATGAAAACGACGATACATCTGGTTTATGGTGCATTTTATCTGCCAAAAAGAAAAATTTTTGCCAAATATATTGTTTGCTCAAAAATTCTTATAGAAAATATTGTCCTAATTTGATCTACATATGGGCAATAGTTTTGAAAATATATTTGGTTTTATTTCACTTTATTTTATTTAAAATAAATTTCAAAACGTAGCGTGCTTTCATTTGTTTGTTTTTATTTATTTTTATTTTTGATGTCAAAAAATTTGTATTTAAAAATTAAAAAATAAAAACAATGACTGAGTTCGTTGACTGTATTTCGAACATGCTTTTGTTTAAATAAAATTTAAACATTCCAATACAAGGAAAAGTCCAGTTAACAGTAGAAGCAAATGACAGGATGTGGTTGTTAGGAGTTTTGTCGATGCAATCGATTCAGGATCGATTCAAGATGGACTGATGAGGGGATGATGAGTGAGGGAAGATAGTTAGTTATAGATGCTTGGTAAAATAGTTTTTTTTGTTTTATTTTGTCATTGCAAATGTCATATATTAATGACGCACTTATTTATGTCAATAATGTCAATGTGAAAATCTCGATATCATTGAACTATTCAATGCGATATAGAACCAGAATTGTTTTTATTCTCGTTTCGAAAATACTGCGATATGTCGAATTGATCTATGCGTGCAATTTAGTATATTTTAGCATGCGATAATAGACCGAAATCTGATTCGATATCGTACGAATTCTTCGACAATATCGAAACGAATGGCAGACTGGGTGTGGACAGTAACAATAAATATCAGTTGCATATACGAACTATTTTAAAATAAATGATGTAATAAATGAGGCATTTGAACATTTCTTTCAACTTAATAAAAGAAAGGATATATGCACTTATCTTTTCTACATGTAACATGCGTTTGAAACTTTCAAAGTAGAATTTTTTATCTACTTTTCTTATTTAAATGCTTTGACAGTTGCCAAACTATCAGAAGCAAGTCCTATTAAGCTTAATGAAGAGTACAACACCATAAAATATATTATCTTATTGTTGTAAAATTAGAGTTGTAAAGTAAGAGTTGATATAATTATTTATTTTACAATTTAATTAATCAAAAGACACTTTTTTATTTTTAGAGTTGAAAAGACACTTTTATTAATTTTAGAGTTGAAAAGACACTTTTACTATTTTAGTACCTCCACTTGAGGTTGGTTAAACTACAAACTTTTAAATTGCAACGAAAGGTATTAACAATACCTTCGTTGCAAGCTTTTCTTAAATTCTATTCTCACTTTGTTCTAGTGAGTTTTCACTTTCACTCAATTTTGGTGTACGTGACTTTTGAAGAAAGTTTGACTTGCAGTTTTTGGCTGACACCAATTGCGAAATATCAGAATTGTTGTCAATCGCTGCTTTGCTTATTTTAACATAGACCCAAAATTATGCAATGGAAAATTGTATTGCAAGCCTCTTGGAAGAGGTGTGGTCTAAGTAAAGCTTAAGCGCTTTGCCGAATTATCGCAAGCTTTTGTTAACTGTGGAAGCTAACTTGAAAGAGGTGTGTTCTACGCAAAGCTTAGCGCTTTGCCAAATTATTAACATTGTTGCCAACGTGAAGCGTTGGGACAATGCTATGAACATGTTGCTGTACAACATGAGTACAACATGATATAAAAACATGATGCGCTCAACATATGTACAGCAACATCCAAAACTGAATGAATAGTGAAGAACCATAAAGAAAAGAAAAATGTATGCGCTAATTCACAACATTTTTATTTAATTGTTTTATCGCTCAAAATGCCAATTATTCATTTACAGAAATCTTTATATATCTTGTCAATTTTTTATTCATGATCTCAAATTTTGTACCAAATGATAAGAAAATGTGAGTAAACTTTAAAAATGTATCAATTACTTTTTATAATAATAACAAAAAACTAATTGTTTTTGTTCTACGACCTCTTGATAATTTTAAGATATTGTCTTAACGTGCTCAAGGTCCAGTCAGTACAATTTGGGTATTTTGTACCAACCAATAAAACAACAAACAATTGGCAAAATGCATTGAGTGGCAGATCGTACAGCTGTTTCAGAGGCAGCCAAGCCCCTTCATCAGCGATCTTTCTCTGCAGATTCTACCTTTCAAGTCGCTAAAGTTTTCCTTTTCCAATGGACACAATAAGAATTATGTGCATTGAAGAAAGAACCAAAAGCAAAAATGCAAAAACTGCATCAACTCAAGATTTTTCCAAAGTTGTTGTTGCGTGCAGCAATTTGCTACGTATAGGCTGCAGAGTTTCCACAGAATCAAATAAGTAGGCTGCACTTTGTTTAAAAAATGGGTTTTTTATTATTTTTAAAAAATATAAAAAATCCTTTAGATTTTAAACGCCGTGCACTGCGTTAACAATTAATTGTTTTTGTTTTACGACCTCTTGATAATTTTAAGATATTGTCTTAACGTGCTCAAGGTCCAGTCAGTACAAATTGGGTGTTTTGTACCAACCAATAAAACAACAAACAATTGGCAAAATGCATTGAGTGGCAGATCGTACAGCTGTTTCAGAGGCAGCCAAGCCCCTTCATCAGCGATCTTTCTCTGCAGATTCTACATTTCAAGTCGCTAAAGTTTTCCTTTTCCAATGAACACAATAAGAATTATGTGCATTGAAGAAAGAACCAAAAGCAAAAATGCAAAAACTGCATCAACTCAAGATTTTTCCAAAATTGTTGTTGCGTGCAGCATATTTGCTCAATGCATTTTGCCAATTGAGAACGTTAAGACAATATCTTAAAATAACAAAAAACTTTACAACGATGAATTATAAATCTGTCGGTTATAAATATAACTACAAGCCGTCGTAGCTCGATCATGACTATTGCCGCAATGTTACATGTAGCGGTCCACTTCTCTGGTGACGAGGTCATATTCGGCACTATATTGCTAGGTGTCTAGGTGCTAGGATTTCCCCCAGAGTCTTGCACCATGTCTCTCTTTCCAGAAGGAAAGAAGACGTGTTCCGCATCTTCAATAGCATCTTCATCACAAAAATTCATCATCTTCGTGATGGAATCTGTGTAAGTATGCCTTGAAACAACCGTGCCCAGTGAGAAGTTGCGTTAAGTAGAAGTGAACTTCTCCGCGTTTTCTTCCTAACCATTCTGCGAAATTGACGATCACCCAATGAGTCCACCATCCGTTCTCTGAGCAGTCTCAGCGATTTTTCCATTCCTGCATACTTCGTTGCGTTGCACGGCTTTCGTTCCGTATGCCACTAGTCACCTCCGTCCGGATGTGGCATGTTACCTTCGCTAGCAGGTCAATGGGGCACATACCAGCAATGACCAGAGATGCGTCTTCTGAGACCGTACGAAAAGAGCTACACACTCTAAGTGCGCTTAGACGGTACACTGTCCTCACTCCACGCGCATAAGTTTTTATTTCAAGGGCATGTGCCCATATCGGTGCTCCATAGAGGATGATAGATTTAACTACCCCAGCTAATAGTTGCCTTCTACGTTGCTTTGGCCCTCTGGAATTTAGCATGATCCTAGAGAGCGCAGCGCATGCGTTGGCTGCCTTTGCACGTGTGTTATCGAGATGTTCTTTGAAGCTTTACCTTCTGTGGTGCAACTGTAAATAACCACAACCTATATAATATATATATATATATATATATATATATATATATATATATATATATATATATATATATATAAATAAAATATCAAAAGTAGGTATGATAAAATTTTCAAAAATAAATTCATTAAAAATAGTAGATAGTAAATAGAGAAAAACTTTGTTTTAATATTAAAAAATAAATTTTTCCAACGACATTAATTGGTGACCCCGACAATGTTCACACGTACTCCAACAAGATCAGGAAGTGCAAGCGGCCAAAATGCATCTGGCGCCGGAGGAAATGATTCCTCATCATACAATTTGCAGCAACAACAACTACATCTCCAATACCAATCACAAATACAGGATGAACAGAGCAGTAACAACAGCACAACCAAGATCGCCTCAACAAACAACGCCTCAACTCACATCTCTAGAGCAGAAATTGGAGCATCAGCTGTCCACGAATTACCACCATTATGGACACACAACCCTAAGTTGTGGTTTGTACAAATTGAATCGGTATTCGCATTAGCTGGTATAACTAGAGATGAAACCAAGTTTCAATATGTTGTTGCAAACATGGATATACAAATAAGTGAGTACGTAAGCCACATTATTTTTAATCCTCCACGCGATATTTCTCAATACGCCGCCATAAAACAATCGCATTCGGTGAGTTAGACGAATCACGCATTCGCAAACTGCTTAACGGACAACCACTAGGTGACAATAAACCCACTCAATTCCTCCAAAAACAAAAAAACCTAGCATCTGGCCACATTGAGGACACAGTTTTAAAAAGTGTTTTTCTCGAACAAATGCCCGATCTAATTCGCTCAATTCTTAATGTAGCAGATTGCCCACTGCAAGTTTTAGCTGAACAAGCTGACAAGATTTTCGAAGTTATCAAACCTGTTGTGAATTAGCACATACATTTTTCTTTTCTTTATGGTTCTTCACTTTTCATTCAGTTTTGGATGTTTCTGTACATATGTTGAGCGCATCATGTTTTTATATCATGTTGTACTCATGTTGTACAGCAACATGTTCATAGCATTGTCCCAACGCTTCACGTTGGCAACAATGATAATAATTTGGCAAGCGCTAAAGCTTTGCTTAGACCACACCTCTTTCAGGTTAGCTTCCACAGTTAACAGAAGCTGTCAATAATTTGGCAAAGCGCTAAAGCTTTACTTAGACCACACCTCTTTCAAGAGGCTTGCAATACAATTTTTCATTGCATAATTTTGGTTCTATGTTAAAATAAGCAGAGCAGCGATTGCCAACAATTCTGATATTTCGCAATTGGTGTCAGCCAAAAACTGCAAGTCGGAATTTCTTCAAAAGTCACGTACACCAAAATTGAGTGAAAGTGAAAACTCACTAGAACATAGTGAGAATAGAATTTAAGAAAAGCTTGCAACGAAGATATTGTTAATACCTTTCGTTGCAATTTAAAAGATTGTAGTTTAGTTAGCCTCAAGTGGAGGAAGTGCATCTAATAATAGTGTTAACATAATAATAGTGTTTTTCTAAAAGTAAAAAGTGTTCTGTAATAAAAAATACCTAAACTCTAAAATATATTTATTTAATTTAATAAATATAAGGAAATTCAACTTTAACTTTACAACATTTGGCGCAGGCGATACGTCGGTACCAACCTCTCAGGGACCGAGAGGAGGAAGAAGGAAGTTAAGATAGTTAAATATAAATTAATTTTTAAAATTTAAATAAATATTGTTAGTATTCAATAGAATCAATTAACATTCAATGAACAATAAATAAATAAAATAACACTGAGATTCCGAACTACGGACCCTCCATTGTATAACAATTAAAAAATAAAGATTTTAAAAACTTTCTTTTAATTTAAAATGGAAAATTAACATTTCCAAATAAATAAATCGAAATAACACTGAGATTCCAAACTACGGACCTTCCAGTGTATAACAAATAAAAACTAAATGATTTGATTAAATTTTAAAGCGGGTGAACACAGCACTGATTGCTGTTATGATTTTAAAAATAACAAAAAATGTATAATAAAAAAACATTGTATGTTAAATTTTTTTTTTACAGTCTTGAGTAACCGAATATACACATTTTTTTGTTTTATTTGGAAAATAAAATTATTTTTATTTTCCAATGTTATAGAAAACAGATTTAAAAAAAAATACTTCAATATAAATTTGAAAAAAAGTATAGTTTATAGTTATACTTCATGAATGCCAAAATTAATTTCGTTGCTGTTTGGGTAACATTTTTGTTTCATTGAAATTTTCAATTACAACCTGATGAAATTTATTTTTTATTTTTTTTTAATTAAAAGATAAAGATAACGTTTTAAATTTATTGAAAATATTTAATGGCAGATGCTAATGAATTAAATGCGTATATTCAAAAGCAATCTAGCGAATTGGACAGATTTGTTGAAAAATTATGGTCGCAATTTGTACCAACAATACTAAATAAAGATAGTACAGCGTTATTCAAAGATAATAAATCTAGAATTCTGCATTTATCTAAATTAGAGGAGGCAGATAAAATAGT
Organism: Dryomyza anilis; assembly: GCA_951804985.1. Classification (NCBI taxonomy): domain Eukaryota; kingdom Metazoa; phylum Arthropoda; class Insecta; order Diptera; family Dryomyzidae; genus Dryomyza; species Dryomyza anilis. Next base: position 52,141,104 of record OX638131.1, on the reverse strand, counting down.
AGAAGAGTTATTAAATTTCCAGAATTTGAAAATTAAATCTGTTTTAGCAGAAAATTGTGAATTAGAAAGATTAGTTGAAGTATTGAGAAAACGTTTAAACGATTATTGTTTAAAACGTACAGCAGAGTTAGAAGAAACAGCTAAAATAGAAGAGGAAAACATAAAATTAAGAAATTTATTGAAAGAAAAGAATATTTCTGAGGAATCAATAAATAATTCTGTCAGACGCCGGGCAAGGGAGGAGTACGCGACGTTGGAGGAAGCGAACAACAAAATACAGGAGTTTACAGCGCGTATTAGATATTTGAACGAGGAGGTTAAGACAGCGCACGAGACATCCTTATACAACAAGGATACCATAGAAAGTGACGACATCACAACACGTACTTGGAATGTAGGTCAGTAGATGCCATTCAATATGACATTAGAAAGGCATCTCAGTATCCGGGGGAAAGTATTAGATCTTTGTCGAGGCGTTTGGTTAACCTGCAGTCGGCAGCACTAAGCACGATTAAATGTAAATTTAATGATACGAAAGACGACGTGTTCGTTAATGAATTGAATAATTTAGTTAAAACCTCATTTAAGTTAGGACTTCGGGATTACACTTTGCGAATGCTCATGGTGAGCAGTAAGCAAAAAACACTGGAGAAATTGGTGGAAGAGGCATTGGACCATGCGACTATACAAAGGGTGTCAGCAGAGTTAACGGGCATAGACAAGTTTGGAGTCCATTTCAATGAGCCCTCATCGGCCTTCATGCCAAATAATCGTGCTGCATCAGGTGGCAAAGGCAATGAAATAAAGGAGACGGAAGAGAAAACACAAAATATAGGTATGAAGCAGCCTACACCTACATGTTCTTTTTGCAAGAAGAAGGGATATCTGAGGGATGAATGCATACACGGAGAAACACTCCGTATTGCAGTGAATGTTGTACTTATGGACATGAACAGTGTGCAGATCGTTCGGGTCGAAATGTTTTTCCAGGACATACTGCTCCCCAAGGAAGTCAGCCACCCGTACCTCAGGAAATGGTCAAGGTGGTATCCAGAACCAAGGCGGGGGTGCTCCAGGATTGAGATGCGATTGGTGCCATAGAGGGTGGCACGTCGAGGGGGATTGCCGTGTTAAACACGATACATAAGTTTTTCAAGGAAATAATGGTAATGAGAATTTTGCAAACAGGCCCGCTAAATATTGCACTTGGTGCAGAAGGACGGACATGTTATTATGAATTCTTATGCCAAACGCAAATATGATGCATGGAATAATAATAGCAGTCCACAGGGAAACTACAAGGGTATTGCCTACATGACTATTGCCGCAATGTTACATGTAGCGGTCCACTTCTCTGGTGACGAGGTCATATTCGGCACTATATTGCTAGGTGTCTAGGTGCTAGGATTTCCCCCAGAGTCTTGCACCATGTCTCTCTTTCCAGAAGGAAAGAAGACGTGTTCCGCATCTTCAATAGCATCTTCATCACAAAAATTCATCATCTTCGTGATGGAATCTGTGTAAGTATGCCTTGAAACAACCGTGCCCAGTGAGAAGTTGCGTTAAGTAGAAGTGAACTTCTCCGTGTTTTCTTCCTAACCATTCTGCGAAATTGACGATCACCCAATGAGTCCACCATCCGTATTCCATCCACATTCCTGCATACTTCGTTGCGTTGCACGGCTTTCGTTCCGTATGCCACTAGTCACCTCCGTCCGGATGTGGCATGTTACCTTCGCTAGCAGGTCAATGGGGCACATACCAGCAATGACCAGAGATGCGTCTTCTGAGACCGTACGAAAAGAGCTACACACTCTAAGTGCGCTTAGACGGTACACTGTCCTCACTCCACGCGCATAAGTTTTTATTTCAAGGGCATGTGCCCATATCGGTGCTCCATAGAGGATGATAGATTTAACTACCCCAGCTAATAGTTGTCTTCTACGTTGCTTTGGCCCTCTGGCATTTAGCATGATCCTAGAGAGCGCAGCGCATGCGTTGGCTGCCTTTGCACGTGTGTTATCGAGATGTTCTTTGAAGCTTTACCTTCTGTGGTGCAACTGTAAATAACCACAACCTTAGAGAAATAATTAATATATATATATATATATATATATATATATATATATATAAATAAAATATCAAAAGTAGGTATGATAAAATTTTCAAAAATAAATTCATTAAAAATTGTTGATGTCAAGAGAAAAACTTTGTTTTAATATTAAAAAATAAATTTTTCCAACGACATTAATTGGTGACCCCGACAATGTTCACAAGTACTCTAACAAGATCAGGAAGTGCAAGCGGCCAAAATGCATCTGGCGCCGGAGGAAATGATTCCTCATCATACAATTTGCAGCAACAACAACTACATCTCCAATACCAATCACAAATACAGGATGAACAGAGCAATAACAAACAGCACAACCAAGATCGCCTCAACAAACAACGCCTCAACTCACATCGCTAGAGCAGAAATTGGAGCATCAGCTGTCCACGAATTACCACCATTATGGACACACAACCCTAAGTTGTGGTTTGTACAAATTGAATCGGTATTCGCATTAGCTGGTATAACTAGAGATGAAACCAAGTTTCAATATGTTGTTGCAAACATGGATATACAAATAAGTGAGTACGTAAGCCACATTATTTTTAATCCTCCACGCGATATTTCTCAATACGCCGCCATAAAACAATCGCATTCGGTGAGTTAGACGAATCACGCATTCGCAAACTGCTTAACGGACAACCACTAGGTGACAATAAACCCACTCAATTCCTCCAAAAACAAAAAAACCTAGCATCCGGCCACATTGAGGACACTGTTTTAAAAAGTGTTTTTCTCGAACAAATGCCCGATCTAATTCGCTCAATTCTTGATGTAGCAGATTGCCCACTGCAAGTTTTAGCTGAACAAGCTGACAAGATTTTCGAAGTTATCAAACCTGTTGTGAATTAGCACATACATTTTTCTTTTCTTTATGGTTCTTCACTTTTCATTCAGTTTTGGATGTTTCTGTACATATGTTGAGCGCATCATGTTTTTATATCATATTGTACTCATGTTGTACAGCAACATGTTCATAGCATTGTCCCAACGCTTCACGTTGGCAACAATGATAATAATTTGGCAAGCGCTAAAGCTTTGCTTAGACCACACCTCTTTCAGGTTAGCTTCCACAGTTAACAGAAGCTGTCAATAATTTGGCAAAGCGCTAAAGCTTTACTTAGACCACACCTCTTTCAAGAGGCTTGCAATACAATTTTTCATTGCATAATTTTGGTTCTATGTTAAAATAAGCAGAGCAGCGATTGCCAACAATTCTGATATTTCGCAATTGGTGTCAGCCAAAAACTGCAAGTCGGAATTTCTTCAAAAGTCACGTACACCAAAATTGAGTGAAAGTGAAAACTCACTAGAACATAGTGAGAATAGAATTTAAGAAAAGCTTGCAACGAAGATATTGTTAATACCTTTCGTTGCAATTTAAAAGATTGTAGTTTAGTTAGCCTCAAGTGGAGGTAATGCATCTAATAATAGTGTTAACATAATAAAAGTGTTTTTCTAAAAGTAAAAAGTGTTCTGTAATAAATAAATACCTAAACTCTAAAATATATTTATTTAATTTAATAAATATAAGGAAATTCAACTTTAACTTTACAACATTTGGCGCAGGCGATACGTCGGTACCAACCTCTCAGGGACCGAGAGGAGGAAGAAGGAAGTTAAGATAGTTAAATATAAATTAATTTTTAAAATTTAAATAAATATTGTTAGTATTCAATAGAATCAATTAACATTCAATGAACAATAAATAAATAAAATAACACTGAGATTCCGAACTACGGACCCTCCATTGTATAACAATTAAAAAATAAAGATTTTAAAAACTTTCTTTTAATTTAAAATGGAAAATTAACATTTCCAAATAAATAAATCGAAATAACACTGAGATTCCAAACTACGGACCTTCCAGTGTATAACAAATAAAAACTAAATGATTTGATTAAATTTTAAAGCGGGTGAACACAGCACTGATTGCTGTTATGATTTTAAAAATAACAAAAAATGTATAATAAAAAAACATTGTATGTTAAATTTTTTTTTTACAGTCTTGAGTAACCGAATATACACATTTTTTTGTTTTATTTGGAAAATAAAATTATTTTTATCTAGCGAATTGGACAGATTTGTTCAAAAATTATGGTCGCAATTTGTACCAACAATACTAAATAAAGATAGTACAGCGTTATTCAAAGATAATAAATCTAGAATTCTGCATTTATCTAAATTAGAGGAGGCAGATAAAATAGTAGAAGAGTTATTAAATTTCCAGAATTTGAAAATTAAATCTGTTTTAGCAGAAAATTGTGAATTAGAAAGATTAGTTGAAGTATTGAGAAAACGTTTAAACGATTATTGTTTAAAACGTACAGCAGAGTTAGAAGAAACAGCTAAAATAGAAGAGGAAAACATAAAATTAAGAAATTTATTGAAAGAAAAGAATATTTCTGAGGAATCAATAAATAATTCTGTCAGACGCCGGGCAAGGGAGGAGTACGCGACGTTGGAGGAAGCGAACAACAAAATACAGGAGTTGACAGCGCGTATTAGATATTTGAACGAGGAGGTTAAGACAGCGCACGAGACATCCTTATACAACAAGGATACCATAGAAAGTGACGACATCACAACACGTACTTGGAATGTAGGTCAGTAGATGCCATTCAATATGACATTAGAAAGGCATCTCAGTATCCGGGGGAAAGTATTAGATCTTTGTCGAGGCGTTTGGTTAACCTGCAGTCGGCAGCACTAAGCACGATTAAATGTAAATTTAATGATACGAAAGACGACGTGTTCGTTAATGAATTGAATAATTTAGTTAAAACCTCATTTAAGTTAGGACTTCGGGATTACACTTTGCGAATGCTCATGGTGAGCAGTAAGCAAAAAACACTGGAGAAATTGGTGGAAGAGGCATTGGACCATGCGACTATACAAAGGGTGTCAGCAGAGTTAACGGGCATAGACAAGTTTGGAGTCCATTTCAATGAGCCCTCATCGGCCTTCATGCCAAATAATCGTGCTGCATCAGGTGGCAAAGGCAATGAAATAAAGGAGACGGAAGAGAAAACACAAAATATAGGTATGAAGCAGCCTACACCTACATGTTCTTTTTGCAAGAAGAAGGGACATCTGAGGGATGAATGTCATACACGGAGAAACACTCCGTATTGCAGTGAATGTTGTACTTATGGACATGAACAGTGTGCAGATCGTTCGGGTCGAAATGTTTTTCCAGGACATACTGCTCCCCAAGGAAGTCAGCCACCCGTACCTCAGGAAATGGTCAAGGTGGTATCCAGAACCAAGGCGGGGGTGCTCCAGGATTGAGATGCGATTGGTACCATAGAGGGGGGCACGTCGAGGGGGATTGCCGTGTTAAACACGATACATAAGTTTTTCAAGGAAATAATGGTAATGAGAATTTTGCAAACAGGCCCGCTAAATATTGCACTTGGTGCAGAAGGACGGACATGTTATTATGAATTCTTATGCCAAACGCAAATATGATGCATGGAATAATAATAGCAGTCCACAGGGAAACTACAAGGGTATTGCCTACATGACTATTGCCGCAATGTTACATGTAGCGGTCCACTTCTCTGGTGACGAGGTCATATTCGGCACTATATTGCTAGGTGTCTAGGTGCTAGGATTTCCCCCAGAGTCTTGCACCATGTCTCTCTTTCCAGAAGGAAAGAAGACGTGTTCCGCATCTTCAATAGCATCTTCATCACAAAAATTCATCATCTTCGTGATGGAATCTGTGTAAGTATGCCTTGAAACAACCGTGCCCAGTGAGAAGTTGCGTTAAGTAGAAGTGAACTTCTCCGTGTTTTCTTCCTAACCATTCTGCGAAATTGACGATCACCCAATGAGTCCACCATCCGTATTCCATCCACATTCCTGCATACTTCGTTGCGTTGCACGGCTTTCGTTCCGTATGCCACTAGTCACCTCCGTCCGGATGTGGCATGTTACCTTCGCTAGCAGGTCAATGGGGCACATACCAGCAATGACCAGAGATGCGTCTTCTGAGACCGTACGAAAAGAGCTACACACTCTAAGTGCGCTTAGACGGTACACTGTCCTCACTCCACGCGCATAAGTTTTTATTTCAAGGGCATGTGCCCATATCGGTGCTCCATAGAGGATGATAGATTTAACTACCCCAGCTAATAGTTGCCTTCTACGTTGCTTTGGCCCTCTGGCATTTAGCATGATCCTAGAGAGCGCAGCGCATGCGTTGGCTGCATTTGCACGTGTGTTATCGAGATGTTCTTTGAAGCTTTACCTTCTGTGGTGCAACTGTAAATAACCACAACCTTAGAGAAATAATTAATATATATATATATATATATATATATATATATATATATATATATATATATATATATATATATATATATATATATATTTGTACCAACAATAATAAATAAAGATATTACAGCATTATTAAAAGAAAATATATCTAGAATTCTGCATTTAACTAAATTAGAGGAGGCAGATAAAATAGTAGAAGAGTTACTAAATTTCCAGAATTTAAAAATTAAATCTGTTTTAGCAGAAAATGTTGAATTAGAAAGATTAGTTGACGGGTTAAGAAAACGTTTAAACGATTATAGTTTAAAACGTACAGCAGAGTTAGAAGAAACAGCTAAAATAGATGAGAAAAACATAAAGTTAAGAAATTTATTGAAAGAAAAGAATATATCTGAGGAATCAATAAATAATTCTGTCAGACGCCGTGCAAGGGAGGAGTACGCGACGTTGGAGGAAGCAAACAACAAAATACAGGAGCTGAACGCGAGTATTAGATATTTGAACGAGGAGGTTAAGACAGCGCACGAGACATCCTTATACCACAAGGATACCATAGAAAGTGACGACATCACAACACAGGGCAACATGGGATTAGGCGATGTCGCGAAATTCGTTAAAAATGCGGTGCCATATTTTGCAGGTTCATCATCGCTGAGGATGGATCTTCACCGTTTTATTGAAGGATGTGAAGTGGTGAGGGCAGAACTGAAGCCTGAACAAATGAAGGAGTTTATTAAAGGCGTAAGGGTTCGTTTACAGGGAGATGCTTTTGACTTAGTAAGTTCAAAGGAGTTTGATACAATAGATGACTTATATAATATGTTAAGGAATACGTACTTGGAATGTAGGAATGTATGACATTAGAAAGGCATCTCAGTATCCGGGGAAAGTATTAGATCTTTCTCGGGGCGTTTAATTAACCTGCAGTCGGCAGCATTAAGCACGATTAAATGTAAATATAATGATACGAAAGACGACGTGTTCGTTAATGAATTGAATAATTTAGTTAAAAGCTCATTTAAGTTAGGACTTCGGGATTACACTTTGCGAATGCTCATGTTGAGCAGTAAGCAAACAACACTGGAGAAATTGGTGGAAGAGGCATTGGACCATGCGACGATATAAAGGGAGTCAGCAGAGTTAACGGGCATAGACAAGTTTGGAGTCCATTTCAATGAGCCCTCATCGATCTTCATGCCAAATAATCGTAATGCATCAGGTGGCCAAGGCAATGAAAAAAAGGAGACGAAAGAGAAAACACAAAATGTAGGTATGAAGCAGCCTACATGTTCTTTTTGCAAGAAGAAGGGACATCTGAGGGATGAATGTCATACACGGAGAAACACTCCGTATTGCAGTGACTGTCGTACTTATGGACATGAACAGTGTGCAGATCGTTCGGGTTGGAATGTTTTTCCAGGACATACTTCTCCCCAAAGAAGTCAGCCACCCGTACCTCAGGTAAATGGTCAAGGTGGCATCCAGAACCAAGGCGGGGGTGCTTCAGGATTGAGATACGATTGGTGCCATAGAGGGGGACACGTCGAGGGGGATTGTCGTGTTAAACGCGATACACAAGTTTTTCAAGGAAATAAAGGTAATGGGAATTTTGCAAACAGGCCCACTAAATATTGCACTTGGTGCAGAAGGACGGACATGTTATTATGAATTGTTATGCCAAACGCAAATATGATGCATGGAACAATAATAGCAGTCCACAGGGAAACTACAAGGGGCCCAGTCAAGGCCTCTAAACTGGGGACCCTTAGCAAATAGTGTAGTAAGGCCAATAGTTGTAGAAGTTCCAAAGAGGACACTACAATATAGTAAAACAGCGAATATTATTTACGCAGAAAATAAAGAACAAAAAGTAAAAATACATATTAATGAAGATAGAAATCTTCCAACAAAAACATATAATGAACTAAATAATAATAATACACAACTTGACGCGAATAAAGAACAGAATATAGGAATTAAGGAAATTAAAAATAAACAAATTATAAAGAAAGCAAATAAAGTAAATAAAGTAAAACCAAATATTAATATAATATTAAAAATATTAAAATCAAGAATAATAAAATCAAAAGTAAATCAAATAAAAAGAAAGTTGTAATTAACTGCTCTGGGAATTGTAGAACAAACGTCTGACAAGACTGTGGATACATTCCGTAGAGAGTCGAGTATAATTTGCAATGAAGTAATTTCAATATTTCTTTTTATTATTAGCGCTATGTGCAGTTTATCGTCAGAAATGTATAATAAATTCACGATCTGTAAAATTAAATTGTCTTCAATTGCTAATAATTTTAAGAGTAAATTTATGTCGAGGAAAATGAAATTAGCTTCACAATTAGGCATGCATCGTAAAATATTTAACCGGCATGGAGAGTGTTTCAAGATATCCGATACGAGTGATGTGTTCATTGAAGTACCTTGCGAGGCATCAAAAAATTGAAAACTTACTCTGTTAGTGGATTCTGGAGCTGAGGCCAGCCTGATTAAAGAAAATAGGATGGCACATTTGCCGAATATTAATAAAAATATTCAGAAAGATCTGAGTTTTGCTTTTGGTGGATGCGTTAGAACCTTAGGCTCCACTAAGATTCAGCACACAAACATAGAAAACCTGAGTCTAACGCTACACGTTGTGTCACTTGAACAAGGGGTACCAGCCGATGGAATAGTCGGCCGTGACAATCTCTGGAACAGATCTATAATAAATGCGTTAAATAAAAAAATTACATTTTTTGATGAAGACAAAAATCACCTTGTTAAATTTCCATTTAAATCATTGCAAGACATAGAAAATATTAATTTTAATCATCAAATCAGGGTACAGCCCAGAACGGACATGATTGTATCACTGCCGTTAAGAACAAGAATTCCTATAGTTTTGTTGCACAAACAGGAAATTCAGCCAGGAGTATATTTGGGAGAGAGTTTAACAAACGTTAGAAGAAATAGAGTACATGCATCAATTTAAAATGCCACCGATAAGGAGGTGACCATTGATAGCAATTTCAAGCCACAATTTTGAAATTTTAACAAATATAAAGAAGCAACAAAGGCGAGTTCTACAATAAATACAATAAACTCGGTTATTATAAAAAATAGAATTCATAGATTATTAGGGAATGTAAAGATCGATGAATCATTAAATAAAGAAGAAGATGCATCTTTGCAAAATATCAAGACTTTTTCATTTGGAAGGGGATGAATTAACATTCACTCCGATATTAAAACAAGAAATACCCACACAATGGAATCAGACACCAATAAATCAGAAACAGTATAAACTCCTCATATGCATAGAAATGAGATTAGGGCGATGAAGATGGCAATAAGAAATGGAGACTGGTTATAGATTTTCGAAAATTAAATGACGTCAGCATCAAACAGGTATTTCCTATACCACGAATAGATGAGATTTTAGACCAGTTAGGTCATAGTCGGTATTTTTCAACACTAGATTTAGCCAGTGGTTAACATCAGGTTTTAGTTGAAGACAATGACAAAGGAAAAACTGCTTTCAGTGCAGGCCTTGGTCATTTTGAATTCAACAGGATGCCATTCGGTTTAACGGGGGCACCTGCCACTTTTCAAAGGATAATGAAACACATACTAACAGGTTTACAGGGTATTGACTGTTTCGTATATTTAGATGACATAGTGGTTTATGGAAATAATTTAGCAGAACACGAGCATAGGCTATGCAAGGTTTTGCAAAAGCTGAGAGAACATAATTTGAAATTAAATACAGAGAAATGTCAGTTTTTGCGACGCGAGGTTATATATTTAGGACATAAGTGTTCTGAGTTAGGTGCCCTACCAGACCCAGCCAAAGTAGAGTGTGTAAAAATATTCCAGTTCCGAAGTTCAAGCATTTTTAGGCTTAATTAATTATTACAGAAAATTTATAGGAGGTATGGCGAAACTGTCATTACCAATAAACTGTTTGCTTAAAAAGGACGCTAAGTTCATTTGGAATGACAATTGTCAGAATTCATTTTTAAAACTTTATGTCACCACCCATACTAGCGTATCCGAATTTTAACGAACCCTTTTGCTCACGACAGACGCCATTAACGAATCAATTGGCGAGGTTCTGTCGCAAGGTGAAGTTGGAAGCGACCGTCCGATCGCGTTTGCCAGTAGGACTCTTAACGATGCGGAAACACGCTATTCTACTATAGAGAAAGAATTTTTGGCAATTGTATGGGCAACAAAAAATTTGAGGGCATATCATTTGGGAAGGCCATTTAGAATTTATACAGATCATCAGCCCCTAAAGGGTATTGCAAATTTAAAAGATCAGACGTCACGCCTTGCGCGTTTCCGACACAAATTATCGGAATATGATTTCGAAATTCATTATAAACCGGGAAAAAGTAATTTAAACGCGGATGCGCCTAGCCGCATACCAAATAATACTGAAAAAGTAGTTGTAGTACAAACACATTCGAAGACCATGAAAATGGACAAGGAAGACTATTAGAAACAGCCAGAATGCGATCCTGACGATTTGGTAACAAAGGAAAATGACAATATAATAATTCTAACTGAACCTCGGGACTTAGAGACGGTAATTAAAGATATTCACGATTCACCGTTAGGTGGTCACCGTAGAAACATTTTTATGAATTCGGCAACAGTACCGATGGAAGGGCTTGCAGAAGCAAATAAAGGATTATGTGAAAAATTGTTCAAAATGCCAGGTAAACAAGAGTTCAAGGCTGACGAAGATGCCACTGGTTCTAACTGATACGTCAGTTATACCCTTTGACAAAGTGCACATGGACCTGGTGGGTATTCTGCCTGAAACCATTTCAGGAAATAAATACATCTTAACGTTTCAGGACGATCTTTCTAAATTTCAGTTGGTTTCGTTTCTTTGTCGGTGACGGTTGTTTTTGTTTTAGCGCATGCATTTGTGATTAGAACAGTGTTATTTAAAAATTAAAACAAAGTAATATACATTTTATAAAGTGCAGTGTACATTGTTCTACATTATTGACTAACAATTGATTTAACCAATAGTTAATGTGCAATTATACAACTTGTTTACGCTAAACTCTTGTTGTGTTGTTAGTGTGTTCAAAATCAGTAGCATTAACCCCTGCGTACCTTTTAATTTTTTTAGCACTAAATTCTTAAATTTGTGTTTTTCGATAGTTTTATACTATGGATTTCTTATCAGTTGAAAACTTCGCTGCCTGCTCACTGAGGGACAAATGTAAAAGTCAGAACTTTTTAAACTCAATGTTTTCCTGTTCTGGTCCCTGTGGTCAATTGTACCACGCTACATGTGCTAATATTTCTATTGGATGCACTGAATTTTTATGTTCAGTGCATTCAGGTCTACAGTGGTACTGTCCTTCTTGTAGACCTCTTTCTCCATCTGTTTTTTTTGTTAAAATTAAAAACTTTGGTGAAAAACTTAGTATTTTAAATTCAAACTACAGTGAAATATTAAATTCTTTAAACGAATTTAGCTCAATAGTAGAAATCAGTGATACCGCAAATAAGCCAGACTGTGTTGAAGGAGTAGCGTCAACGCACTTATGGAGGACGGACGTGTCGTGTCGTCTCTTGTCTTTTTTAACGTGTACCGTTAAACGTTTAGTATAAATGTGTTTCAAAACTGTGTTTAATGTGCCCGCCCAACATAAGAAAAAATAACAACGAAATAAAACAAAATTAAATTAAAACACAAACCAATAATAATTTACATAAAAAACTAGAAAGAAAAATAAACACCAAATAAATAAAACAAACAATAAAAATTCAACAACAACAACCACATAATAGAACCGGATTCGCGCTGCCTGCTGAGTTGCCGCACTCGCTGTTTTTGCAATTGCCAGGTTTGTTGACGTATTCCCTCCCCCATCCTACTCCACGCTACTAGCGCGCACGGTTGAGGCTGCACTGAGTGCGTAATCTATGCTGTGGTGAAGGCATAACACTCACCACGGCTTGACTTACGCTCTCATTTGTTTATTTCAACTGCTGCGCCTTGGTAGTATGTATGTCTGTTTTGAAGTTGCCCAGTAGGAAAAATGTCGCAAAAATTTCGCATAGATTTTTGCAACATTCGTGGGCTAAGGGCGAACTTTTTCTCTGTATATGCGTATGTGTCCATCCATAGGCCACAAATAATGGCACTAGGTGAGACCCAGGTTAATGAGGGTGCAGATCCACTGGATTTTCATATACCTGGTTATCACCTATTGCCATTATTCTCTGCCCATAGGGGCCTTGCTCTTTTTATTCGAAGTGACGTTGCGTATCAACTGCAGCAACAACATAGTGTGTCGGATAGCGAATTTAATACTATTTGGGTTAAATTCAAAATTCAAACACACATCATGCACTTGTGCTTTCTTTATAGGAGTCCGAATTTAGATAGGGTTTCCACCTGTAATAAGCTGGATGCCTTATCTGATTCGATCTCAAATATATTGGAGCAATTTCCAGGCAGTGAAATTGTTGTTGCCGACGATTTTAATGTGCACAACGCCACTTGGTTGAGCCACTCGGGTCTACCAACACAGGAGGGTTGTTATGTTGAGCTTTATGCCGATTGCAACCAACTCACTCAAATGGTGAAGGAGCCGACGTATATACCACGCGTCGGCGGGCAAAGCCCAAAATATGATGTAAATGTCCTTGCACCTCTTGGTAATTCCGACCACTGTACTGTTTCCGCTGAGTTTTCGTATTCTAGTTTACGCGCCTCTTCGATTAAAGCCCCGAAGAGGAATGTATGGCTTTACGAAAAAGCAAATTGGGTTGCGTTATATGATTTTTTTCGCAACTTTAATTGGAAATTGTTTTTCGCTGACAGAGACATAAATGCTGCGGCTTTAATGGTACAAAATATTATTTTATTAGGTATGAGGTCCTTCATACCTTCTAAAAAAATTAGCATTAAACCTAAGGACCACTCTTGGTTTAATGAGACTTGCAGGTTTGCAGTCAGGTCGAAAGAGGAAGCCTTTCAGACTTGGCGTTCTAACAACAATGCTGATACTGAAAGACTTCGTATACAGGCTAGGAATCGCTGTAATGCCGTGATCTCGCGCGAAAAGTTTCTTCACGAACAAAACGCGCGCAAAAAGGTCCTACTCTACCATAGAGGTAGTAAAAATTTCTGGTCATTAGTTAAAAGGGTGAAGAATCAGACGAAGTCGTGGGATAATGTGGGATAAATAGAGCCACAGCACTCAGACAGGGTTATATCCATTGTGCTGTGACCCAGTTCCCTGGTTTTTAATGATACTTCTTAGATTCATTATTGAATCTAAGAAGGCTATTGTGTGATAGAGAGTGAAGCTGATCCTCTCTCATCACGTCTGTGACAAAGATCTGCCTTCTAATTCTAGAAAATGCTGGACAGTCACAGAGATAGTGCTCTGTGGTGCCAGTTTCTTCGTAGCAGGCAGAACATAAGGCGCTTTCGGCCAGGCCGATTGCGTTCATGTGTTTTTCACATGCGTTGTGTCCCATTAGAAGTCCCGTCAGTTTTCTGCACTCCTTTCTACTTAAGGAAAGTAGAAACGAGGCCGATCTTTTGGTTATCGTCGGTGTCATGAGCTTGGAGAATCTGCATTTCGTCTCATTCAGCCATCTGCTCTTGTGTGCGGAGGCGACCAAAGAGCTGATGACGAATTTTCCCGTAGATGCAGGTAGTCCAAGCAGAGGTTCTGGTCCAAATGGATTATCCTCAGATCCAGCACGTGCTAGTTCGTCAGATGTTTCATTGCCCGAAACTCCTTTATGTCCCGGCACCCAAATCAGTTTCAGTGTATTGTATTTACCAACATAATTGAAACGTGATCTGCATTGACGTACAATTTTGGATGTGATGACCTGGTTGTTCAAAGCCATAAGAGCAGCCTTGACTATCGCTGCAAACTGATATAGCCCTATTCTGCCATCTATTATCCGCAATGTAGTCCATAGTCATAAGTATAGCATAGACTTCGGCTTGAAATACTGAGGCATTGTCGCCTAAGGCGAAGTGAAGTCTGCGGTCACCCGGTTCCAGAAACACTCCAGCACCAGAGCCGACTGTGAAAATGCGGTGTGACCCTCTACCTGGCTCACAGTCAGGCGTTAGCCAGTCTTGAATGTCAGGTTGGCAGACCTCAAAATTTCGTCTTGGTAATATTTCTGTTATCATTGCATCAGAGGGCATCTCCAGTAGACAGGTGTCTAATGGAGTGTCAAGTGCAATGTCAGAGATATTCCAGGGAACATTAAACCAGAAACCACCTCGTTTTAGTCTCCAGCAGCCGACGACATCGTCTACTCCAACCCTTGTTATGAATGGCCAGACCTTCACTGACCCGGTTGATAAAGCTAATATCTTGGCAGAATTATTTGCAAATAATTCAACGCTCCCAGTTAGCAATCAACCACTGCCCGTAGTTGAATATGTTTTTTCTGCAATGCTGGAGATACATTTTCAAACTCGGGCAGTTAAAAAGGTTTTAGCAAATCTCAATATTAACAAGGCCTCCGGGACAGATGGCATATCTGCCCATGTGTTGAAGAAGTGTGCGTCAACACTGGCTTGTCCATTGCGTAACCTTTTCCACATCTCCTACACGACAGGAGTTTTTCCATCATGTTGGAAGGTTGCCAATGTTCAGCCAGTTCCGAAAAAGGGCGAAACTACGAACCCTGCTAATTACCGACCCATTGCAATATGCTCTGCGCTATCCAAAGTAATGGAAAGCGTAATAAACTTCCACCTTGTGAACTATCTGGAGCGAAACGAATTACTTAGTGACCGGCAATATGGTTTCCGTAGGACCAGAATCCACCGGTGACTTAATAGCGGTCCTCTCCGAAAAAAGGAATAATTACTTACTTACTTAAATGGCCCTTACAACCGTGGGTCGGTTTAGGCCGCTGAGATGAAGCCGCGCCAGTCGGATCTGCTTTGCGCGCGCTGACGCCAGTTAGAAATACCAAGCGTTGCCAGGTTGTCCTCAACTTGGACTTTCCAACGCAGATTTGGACGCCCTCTTCTACGCTGTCCACCTTCGAGTTTCCACCTTCGAGATTCGAGCACCTTCTTGGCTGGAGTGTTTTCATCCATTCGTTCGACATGACCTAGCCAGCGAAGCCGCTGGATCTTGATGCGCTTGACTATGTCAATGTCGTCGAATAACTCATAAAGCTCATGGTTCATCCTGATTCGATACTCGTTAGCAAAGCAGATAGGGCCAAAGATTTTACGGAGAATCTTTCTCTCGAACGCTCCCAGTACTCTCTTATCGGTGGAATTGCGGTCATCATCACCGGTCAGCAGTTTAGAGAAGTGATCCTCCATATCTTCACTGTGCTCTGGATATCTGTCACTAGATTCCCGTTCTCATCTTTACAGGAAGAGGCTCCGGATTTTGAACCTCCGGTTAGGCGTCTTATTTTCTCGAAGAATTTTCGAGCCTCATTCCTGTCCCCATGCATCTCAATCTCCTCACACTCACGTCTCTCTGCCTAGCTTTTTTTACGCCTGAAAAGACGTCTCTCTTCCCTCCTCTTCTCTTTGTAACGCTCCTTTGCAGCTCGCGTAGCTACTGACTGCAGGGTGGATTTGTACGCAGCGTCTTTCTCTGCAGTGGTCGCGCGACACTCTTGGTCATACCACTGATTCCTCAGGGGGCGTTGGAATCCAAGCACCTCTTCGGCAGCCGTACGCATAGAGCAGGAGATATGGTTCCACTGCGCGCTTATATCATCGAGAGGAGGAGTGCTTTGTCTAAGCAGGTGTGAGAGTCGAGTGGAAAAGGCTTGCGTTGTCTGTTGTGATTGCAGCTTTCCGACGTCTAGCTTTCTCTGCGTTTGGTTCCGTACGTTCTTCGGAGCGCTTAAGCGTGTGCGGACCTTGGCTCCTACAAGGTAATGTAGCTGCTACAAGTCCATATTGGCACCTCGGATAGTGAGTACGTCCATCACGCTTGAAGCGTGCCTTCCGTCAACACAACGTGATAAATTTGATTTCGAGTTTTTTGATCGGGCGACAACCATGTGGCCTTGTGGATATCGAAGTGTTCGAATCTAGTGTTACTAACACCATGTTTCGTGCTGCGGCGAAGTCGATTAGCCTCGTTCCATTATCGGAAGTGTTGCCATGGAGGCTAAATTTTCCGATTGTGGGACAATAGATGACTTCTCTGCCCACCTTGGCGTTAAAATCGTCTAGAACGATTTTAATATCGTGGCGAGGGCAGCGCTTGTATACGTTGTCTAGGCGCTCGTATGCGTTGTCTAGGCGCTCGTAGAAGCGCTCTTTTGTCTCGTCATCTTTCTCGTTCGTCGGAGCGTGTGCACAAATTAGGCTGATATGGAAATATTTAACCTTGATGCGGATTGTTGCCAGCCTTTCGTCCACGGGCGTGAACCTAGAGACAAGGTGGCGGAGTCTCTTGCCGACCACAAATCCACATCCAAATTCGTGTCTCTTCGTATGGCAGCTGTATTAGTTATGTGTGGTGTCGATAATTCTTTTACTCGATGGATATCGAGTTTTCTCCAGGGATATCGAGTTTTTCTCCAGAGTTGCGATGGATGGTGTTTTCTCAGAACAACATTTCATCAATTCTGGAGTACCGCAGGGTTCCGTCCTATCCCCGTCCCTATTTCTGGTATTCATCAATGAACTTCTGTCACTGACTCAGAACTCAATTCATTTCTTTGCAGATGACAGTAACATTTGTCATTAAAATTCGTTCAACAAGCGCCCAAACTCTTTGGAGATTGAGAGTAAAAGATGCACTATGAATGCCACACTCAACAATGACCTTAAATCAATCTCCGAGTGGGGTCTTGCTAATAACGTGGATTTTAATGCAAGCAAGACCCAATGTTGTCTTTTATCTCACAAAAGAATGGATTCACCCCTCCCTCCCCTCAATATGGACTCTGTCGATATTGCGCAGTCAGCTGCTCTTGACGTTCTGGGCACATCAATTCAATGTGACCTCCGTCGGAATGATCGCATATTTGATGTGTCGAAAGAAGCGGCCAAGTGCCTGGGTTTTCTGAAACGGTGTAAGACATACTTCACTCCCGCTGACTTGCGCATTGTCTACACAACCTATATTCGGCCTAAGATGGAATACAATTCGCAAATATGGGCAGGGGCTTCAAAATCTTCTTTGGAGTTCCTGGATCGAATCCAACAACGTGCAATATATTTAATGGGGGATGAAAATATTTCATCCTCTATTGGTTCTCTTAAGCACCGAAGGACCGTAGGGTGTCTAAGCCTGTTTTATAGGTATTACAATGGTAAGTGTTCGAGGGAAATACATGGCCTGATTCCACCAGGTCGTGTATTCTCTCGAACCAAGCCCACCCCTTCGTAGTTCACTCGGCTCTCAATAGAACTACGCATTACCGAGAGAATTCGTTCTTCAGTCGCACGACACGTTTGTGGAACAATCTCCCTGCGTCTGTTTTCCCGACATTTTTGATATTGGCAAGTTCAAAACAAACATTCACCGACACTACTCCATTTTTACCCCCTCCATTTAACCTATCATCCCTTCTTACGATCAACACTGTGCATTGCATGAATAAGGGGCATCCCCTGAGCGTTGGTCAATTTTAAAAAAAAAACTAAAAAAGTTGAAAAAATACGCAAACGAAAACGTAGTTCCCAAATAACTTCTGCTACCTCTTCTGTTTCTCCTATTAGTCCATCACTAACAGCAGTTACACTGCCCAAAACAACCACAAGTAGTAAGACACCAGTTAGTTCAACGTTAAAGGCAATCCCAAAATTAAAAAGTTTTTTTTATCTCGGTTGATGGCACAACAACAGGAAATATTTCCAATTTTATAAAAATGAATAAACTCGTGCCGACTGATACTTACATGTCTTGTAAAAAAATCGGAAACAGGCCAACACATGCATCTTTTACTTTGTCAATTGCGGAAGAACATGCTGCGGCCGTTATCAGTTCAAATCTGTAGACTGATAACATCCTTGTTTCTGAATTCAAAACCAAAAGAAACAATAGACCAACTAAAACAGTCCACCAAAATCCAAAAAACTTAAGCGTATCTCCCTTTACTACCAAAACGTAAGGGGATTGGTTCAAAGACTCGGGATCTCTTTTTATCTACTCAGAATTTCGCGAACGATCGAAAAATCTCCAGTCGGTGGTGGAATATTAATAGCAATAAAGAACAATTTAGTAAGTTCCTTATTAGAAATTCCAATTGCTGCTTCATTAGAGCTTATTTGTGTTAGGATGGTACTTCACAATTCCTGTGTATATGTCTTAAACGCTTACATTCCTCCGAAATGTAGCATAGAAGTCTATGAGACCTTATCTAAATCCATAGATTTTGTATTAGAAATGCTTAATAGTTCTGATGATATTATACTTTTAGGCGATTTTAATTTACCAGATTTAATATGGAATAACTCTGACGACGACACATATTTCTGTGCGTCTAACACTAAATCTCGACAAGAACAGATTTTTGTTGACACTATATCATCTGACTTACTACAAGTAAGTTGTATTACTAATTGTCTGGGACGACAACTTGACTTAGTATTTACTACAGATAGTAACAATGTTGTAGTTACAAATTCGACGAATATTCTAATGGACATTGATGCATATCATCCGTCTCTAACAATATTTTATCAATGTGATAGAGCGAATATCATTAGTAGTAAATCTGCAGACAATTTAATTTTAAATTTAATTTTAAAAAAGCCAAATTTTCATTGTTAAATGAATTGTTGTCTGCTAAAATTGATATAATATCGGACTATATTAATGATAATGAACTTGATGTTGCCATAAACTATTTTTTACCATGAACTCTTTTCCTGCATAGCACTATCTGTACCATATAACCTTAAGTTCACTAAGATCTTATCGTATCCCTGGTATACTAAGGATTTGAAGATGCTACGTAACTCTAGGAATAGAGCATGGAATAGATATGTCAGCAGTCAAGACCCAAGTGACCAAGAAACATACAACAAATGTTTCTAGAATTCCAGTCTAGATTTAAAATTTTTTACACTGGGTATATTGATGAAATGAAGATACAATTTTATCAGATCCAAAAAAGTTCTGGGGTTTCTTCAATACTAAAACAAAGAACGATGGTTTTCCTGCTTCTTTTAAAAATAATGATGGATTCACTAGCGACCCTAATGTCATATGTGGCCTATTTGCAAGCCTGATGATATCTAATGGTATTTTTATAACCGATGTTAATTATTTTGATTACGTGCGTTCTGCTCCTAAACCTTCATTAGTCTCTATATCATTTTCTCCGGAGCGGATTTTGCAATAAATTTCGACGATTGATGACGTTTTTAGTTCTGGACCAGACGGTATCCCGGCAACAGTTATAAAGAAATGTGGTACTTCGTTCTGTAAACCACTTTGTTCCATATTTAATAAATCAATAAATGAAAGTAATTTCCCAATATTTTGGAAAAACTCATTTATAAGCCCAATTTTTAAAAAGGGGTGTAAAAATGATGTAAATAACTATAGGCCAATCGCTAAATTGTCATCAATACCGAAATTGTTTGAACGTATTGTATATGATCAAGTTAAAATCCACTGAAGAGATGTAATTACCTCACGTCAGCACGGATTTGTAACCGGAAGATCCACAGTATCTAATCTATTAGACTTCACTTCATTTGCAATAAGTTCAATAGAATCAGGAAAACAAGTCGACTGCATTTACACAGATCGCAAAAGAAATAAACTAGAATACAACTATTCACTAAAAGAGAAACTTTTAAATCGGGTGCGCGTGTTGAAAGATCTTGGTGTGTTTGTCGATACAAATTTATCGTTTAATTTACATATTGAAAATATATGTAAAAAAGCCTCATCATTACTTGGTTTTATCAAACGATGGGCTAAAGAATTTAATAGTCCCCTTACAACTCTGACTCTATATTGCGCTCTGGTTCGTTCACAATTAGAATATGCAAGTCAAGTTGGTCTCCTTTCTACAAGGTACATAATGACCGGATACAGAAAAACTTCGTACGTTTCGCTCTCAAGGGTTTAAATTGGATGGATAACTTACATCTTCCTCCATACGTAGATCGTTTGAAACTACTAAATTTAAAGACTCCTGACGAGCGCAGACAAATTGCCGATATCATTTACATACATCAATTAATAACCGGTAGACTTGATTCACCCGAGCTTCTTAACTATATTAGTTTTAACCATAATCGTAGAAGTAGCAGACATCGTGATGTTCTTTTTTATATACCTTATAGTAGAACTAATTATGTTGCTGCATCACATTTCAATTGAATGTGTAATTTAGTTAATAATTGTCCACACTATAATATAAATCTGTCAAAAAATCAACTCAAATGTAGATTAAAACTATAATGTAACAAATGCATGTGTTTGTTCACGAGCACAACTCATTTTGTGGGTAAATATTTTTCAGCTTTATGCTGTGAAAGTGCAAGCTAGCTGTATTAGCTAAAACTCGATTATTATTATTATTATTAATGTGCTGTGTAGCTATACCCGATGCGGAAGCCAACAACGTAGCAAAAGCATTCTTCAACGAAATAATTACACGCCACAATATACTCAAAGTATTCGTAACGTGCTCAGAACCAGGGCATCGAAACGAACGGATGGAAAATCTATAGCCATAAACCAGAGCGAGGTCCGGAGGACAAAGAGGGCTCAACCCTGGTTGTTGGCTTAGACCAGAAGTCGTTAGATGTCATGCTATCTAAGTACGACAACCATCTAAACTTATTCTTTGGACGGATCAAATTCCGAATCAATTCCAAATGAATAGGCATATGATGAGAAACGAGTTAATTATGATGAGAAACGAGTTAGAGACAAGGTGGCGGAGTCTCTTGCCGACCACAAATCCACATCCAAATTCGTGTCTCTTCGTATGGCAGCTGTATTAGTTATGTGTGGTGTCGATAATTCTTTTACTCGATGGATATCGAGTTTTCTCCAGGGATATCGAGTTTTTCTCCAGAGTTGCGATGGATGGTGTTTTCTCAGAACAACATTTCATCAATTCTGGAGTACCGCAGGGTTCCGTCCTATCCCCGTCCCTATTTCTGGTATTCATCAATGAACTTCTGTCACTGACTCAGAACTCAATTCATTTCTTTGCAGATGACAGTAACATTTGTCATTAAAATTCGTTCAACAAGCGCCCAAACTCTTTGGAGATTGAGAGTAAAAGATGCACTATGAATGCCACACTCAACAATGACCTTAAATCAATCTCCGAGTGGGGTCTTGCTAATAACGTGGATTTTAATGCAAGCAAGACCCAATGTTGTCTTTTATCTCACAAAAGAATGGATTCACCCCTCCCTCCCCTCAATATGGACTCTGTCGATATTGCGCAGTCAGCTGCTCTTGACGTTCTGGGCACATCAATTCAATGTGACCTCCGTCGGAATGATCGCATATTTGATGTGTCGAAAGAAGCGGCCAAGTGCCTGGGTTTTCTGAAACGGTGTAAGACATACTTCACTCCCGCTGACTTGCGCATTGTCTACACAACCTATATTCGGCCTAAGATGGAATACAATTCGCAAATATGGGCAGGGGCTTCAAAATCTTCTTTGGAGTTCCTGGATCGAATCCAACAACGTGCAATATATTTAATGGGGGATGAAAATATTTCATCCTCTATTGGTTCTCTTAAGCACCGAAGGACCGTAGGGTGTCTAAGCCTGTTTTATAGGTATTACAATGGTAAGTGTTCGAGGGAAATACATGGCCTGATTCCACCAGGTCGTGTATTCTCTCGAACCAAGCCCACCCCTTCGTAGTTCACTCGGCTCTCAATAGAACTACGCATTACCGAGAGAATTCGTTCTTCAGTCGCACGACACGTTTGTGGAACAATCTCCCTGCGTCTGTTTTCCCGACATTTTTGATATTGGCAAGTTCAAAACAAACATTCACCGACACTACTCCATTTTTACCCCCTCCATTTAACCTATCATCCCTTCTTACGATCAACACTGTGCATTGCATGAATAAGGGGCATCCCCTGAGCGTTGGTCAATTTTAAAAAAAAAACTAAAAAAGTTGAAAAAATACGCAAACGAAAACGTAGTTCCCAAATAACTTCTGCTACCTCTTCTGTTTCTCCTATTAGTCCATCACTAACAGCAGTTACACTGCCCAAAACAACCACAAGTAGTAAGACACCAGTTAGTTCAACGTTAAAGGCAATCCCAAAATTAAAAAGTTTTTTTTATCTCGGTTGATGGCACAACAACAGGAAATATTTCCAATTTTATAAAAATGAATAAACTCGTGCCGACTGATACTTACATGTCTTGTAAAAAAATCGGAAACAGGCCAACACATGCATCTTTTACTTTGTCAATTGCGGAAGAACATGCTGCGGCCGTTATCAGTTCAAATCTGTAGACTGATAACATCCTTGTTTCTGAATTCAAAACCAAAAGAAACAATAGACCAACTAAAACAGTCCACCAAAATCCAAAAAACTTAAGCGTATCTCCCTTTACTACCAAAACGTAAGGGGATTGGTTCAAAGACTCGGGATCTCTTTTTATCTACTCAGAATTTCGCGAACGATCGAAAAATCTCCAGTCGGTGGTGGAATATTAATAGCAATAAAGAACAATTTAGTAAGTTCCTTATTAGAAATTCCAATTGCTGCTTCATTAGAGCTTATTTGTGTTAGGATGGTACTTCACAATTCCTGTGTATATGTCTTAAACGCTTACATTCCTCCGAAATGTAGCATAGAAGTCTATGAGACCTTATCTAAATCCATAGATTTTGTATTAGAAATGCTTAATAGTTCTGATGATATTATACTTTTAGGCGATTTTAATTTACCAGATTTAATATGGAATAACTCTGACGACGACACATATTTCTGTGCGTCTAACACTAAATCTCGACAAGAACAGATTTTTGTTGACACTATATCATCTGACTTACTACAAGTAAGTTGTATTACTAATTGTCTGGGACGACAACTTGACTTAGTATTTACTACAGATAGTAACAATGTTGTAGTTACAAATTCGACGAATATTCTAATGGACATTGATGCATATCATCCGTCTCTAACAATATTTTATCAATGTGATAGAGCGAATATCATTAGTAGTAAATCTGCAGACAATTTAATTTTAAATTTAATTTTAAAAAAGCCAAATTTTCATTGTTAAATGAATTGTTGTCTGCTAAAATTGATATAATATCGGACTATATTAATGATAATGAACTTGATGTTGCCATAAACTATTTTTTACCATGAACTCTTTTCCTGCATAGCACTATCTGTACCATATAACCTTAAGTTCACTAAGATCTTATCGTATCCCTGGTATACTAAGGATTTGAAGATGCTACGTAACTCTAGGAATAGAGCATGGAATAGATATGTCAGCAGTCAAGACCCAAGTGACCAAGAAACATACAACAAATGTTTCTAGAATTCCAGTCTAGATTTAAAATTTTTTACACTGGGTATATTGATGAAATGAAGATACAATTTTATCAGATCCAAAAAAGTTCTGGGGTTTCTTCAATACTAAAACAAAGAACGATGGTTTTCCTGCTTCTTTTAAAAATAATGATGGATTCACTAGCGACCCTAATGTCATATGTGGCCTATTTGCAAGCCTGATGATATCTAATGGTATTTTTATAACCGATGTTAATTATTTTGATTACGTGCGTTCTGCTCCTAAACCTTCATTAGTCTCTATATCATTTTCTCCGGAGCGGATTTTGCAATAAATTTCGACGATTGATGACGTTTTTAGTTCTGGACCAGACGGTATCCCGGCAACAGTTATAAAGAAATGTGGTACTTCGTTCTGTAAACCACTTTGTTCCATATTTAATAAATCAATAAATAAAAGTAATTTCCCAATATTTTGGAAAAACTCATTTATAAGCCCAATTTTTAAAAAGGGGTGTAAAAATGATGTAAATAACTATAGGCCAATCGCTAAATTGTCATCAATACCGAAATTGTTTGAACGTATTGTATATGATCAAGTTAAAATCCACTGAAGAGATGTAATTACCTCACGTCAGCACGGATTTGTAACCGGAAGATCCACAGTATCTAATCTATTAGACTTCACTTCATTTGCAATAAGTTCAATAGAATCAGGAAAACAAGTCGACTGCATTTACACAGATCGCAAAAGAAATAAACTAGAATACAACTATTCACTAAAAGAGAAACTTTTAAATCGGGTGCGCGTGTTGAAAGATCTTGGTGTGTTTGTCGATACAAATTTATCGTTTAATTTACATATTGAAAATATATGTAAAAAAGCCTCATCATTACTTGGTTTTATCAAACGATGGGCTAAAGAATTTAATAGTCCCCTTACAACTCTGACTCTATATTGCGCTCTGGTTCGTTCACAATTAGAATATGCAAGTCAAGTTGGTCTCCTTTCTACAAGGTACATAATGACCGGATACAGAAAAACTTCGTACGTTTCGCTCTCAAGGGTTTAAATTGGATGGATAACTTACATCTTCCTCCATACGTAGATCGTTTGAAACTACTAAATTTAAAGACTCCTGACGAGCGCAGACAAATTGCCGATATCATTTACATACATCAATTAATAACCGGTAGACTTGATTCACCCGAGCTTCTTAACTATATTAGTTTTAACCATAATCGTAGAAGTAGCAGACATCGTGATGTTCTTTTTTATATACCTTATAGTAGAACTAATTATGTTGCTGCATCACATTTCAATTGAATGTGTAATTTAGTTAATAATTGTCCACACTATAATATAAATCTGTCAAAAAATCAACTCAAATGTAGATTAAAACTATAATGTAACAAATGCATGTGTTTGTTCACGAGCACAACTCATTTTGTGGGTAAATATTTTTCAGCTTTATGCTGTGAAAGTGCAAGCTAGCTGTATTAGCTAAAACTCGATTATTATTATTATTATTAATGTGCTGTGTAGCTATACCCGATGCGGAAGCCAACAACGTAGCAAAAGCATTCTTCAACGAAATAATTACACGCCACAATATACTCAAAGTATTCGTAACGTGCTCAGAACCAGGGCATCGAAACGAACGGATGGAAAATCTATAGCCATAAACCAGAGCGAGGTCCGGAGGACAAAGAGGGCTCAACCCTGGTTGTTGGCTTAGACCAGAAGTCGTTAGATGTCATGCTATCTAAGTACGACAACCATCTAAACTTATTCTTTGGACGGATCAAATTCCGAATCAATTCCAAATGAATAGGCATATGATGAGAAACGAGTTAATTATCCTGTCAGGATATTTACTCAGATCAATCTGGAACATTCTAAAGCTGCTACCGCTTTACTAGGTAAGCGGCTCTCCATGTTGCATACGTTACCTCACATCACAGTTATTCAACAATCATGGGTGTATAACAAACGCATCTGTGGTCTTAGTGAACTACGTGGTGAAACCATACTATACGATGAGCAAGCCGCAAGGCCTAGAAGCTGTCTTGCTGTCACCAAGTTAACCCAATTCTGTGGGCAAGACCTGGTGGCAGCCAAAGTGAGCTATGAAAGCGATAGTGGATGGAAACATCTGATTGTCGCCTCAGGCTACTTCCCCTATGACTCACTACTGCCTCCTCCACCAAAGGTTGAGCTCATAGAGTACTGTGATCTTAAGGAGACCGGCCTTATTCTTTGCTGTGACGCTAATGCTCAACACACTGTGTGGGGCAGCAGTAAATGCAACGCACGAGGTACCAGACTCCTTGACTTCATCATGACCTCCAATCTGAACATTCACAACACTGGTAATAAACCCACGTTTGTGACTGCTAGAATACAGGAAGTGATTGACCTTACTTTGTCTAACTGTAGACTGAGAGAGTCAATCTTTAACTGGAAGGTTCTTAAAGAAGATTCTTTATCGGACCACAAGTATATCGAGTTTCATACTGACCGAGAGGTGCTGTCCTCTATGACGGTAAGAAATCCTAGAAAAACAAACTGTGCACGCTTCAGACATGAACTTGAGAATTCCCTCAATATTCCTGTCAGAATTCGTACCAAAGAAAGTATTGAGACGTCCGTTCAAGTTATGAACGATGTCATAAATTCTAGCTTTGTACGAACATGTCCGGTACGAAAAACGTTATGTAGACCTCCCATTCCTTGGTGGAACGCTTGTCTTGAAACCTTGCGTAAGGATTCCAGAAAGCTTCTAAAAAGGGCCCTAAGGAGCAATTTTGACTCTGACTGGTTTCTTTATCGAGCTAAGCAGAAAGAGTATAAGAAACGAATTCGTAAATCGAAAAGTGTTTCTTATAAAGACTTCTGCAGTAGCATCGAATCCTGCATTGAGACTAGCAGATTGGTCAAGTTTCTTAAAAGAGACCGAACCGCTCGACTGGACTCACTGCGGAGACACGATGGCTCGTATACTGAGTCTAAGACAGAGGCACTCAGTCTCCTAGTTGAGACTCACTTTCCGGGAAATCTAATCCACATAGGGCCACTTTGTAATCCCAGCACTGGGGACTGCAATAACAACTCTAATGTGACAAAACATGACTGGCAGGTTGCCAAATTGGTTGTGTACGATGAAGCTATCCAATACGCAGTAGCCTCTTTTGATGGCTTCAAGTCACCTGGACCGGATGGCATCTATCCAGTCATGATACAGGAAGATATAACCGAGGGTGCTTTTGATAATGCGACTTTTGATGGAATGTGTGACGCAGCTAGAAGGCATGGAATATATGAAACATTGGTCAAATGGCTAAGGTCAATGCTAATGTTTAGGACCATCACATCTGAGGCGGAGTGCGGTCAGAATATGGAATAGAGGTTGTCCTCAAGGAGGCGTTCTCTCCCCCCTGCTCTGGTGTATGCTGGTTGACTCTCTGGTCAACGATCTCGATGGACCAGGTGTCTATTCCCAGGCCTATGCAGATGATGTTGCCATTCTTGCCACAGGCTTTTCCCTCAATGAGGTCTGTGTTAAAACACAAAACTCATTGAACCGAATTGACAGCTGGTGTACTGCAAACGGACTTTCCGTCAACCCTCACAAAACAGGGATTGTTCCCTTCACTAGGAAAAGAATAATGACAGGATTATCTCTACCAGTACTTAAGGGTGTCACTATTCCTCTGTCTAACGAAGTAAAATATCTGGGCTTAACTTTAGATAGTAAACTACTTTGGACAAAACATGTTGAAAATAAAATTTTGCGAGCATTGAATGCCTTCTGGCAATGCAGAGGAATTTTTGGGAAGACATGGGGACTATCGCCGAGCAAAACCTTATGGATTTACGCGGCAATGATAAGACCGATGATATCATATGCATCGGTAGTCTGGTGGAACAAGCTGTCGCGAAAATGCGTGACAACTAGTCTTGCCAAGATTCAGAGAACCGTGTGTCTGGGTGTTACGGGTGCCTTTCCCACTACACCTGGTCCAGCACTGAATGCAATCTTAAACCTACCACCACTTGACATCTTCATCAGAGGCGAAGCCATGAAAGGCTGCTGGAGACTAAAACGAGGTCGTTTCTGGTTTAATGTTCCCTGGAATATCTCTGACATTGCACTTGACACTCCATTAGACACCTGTCTACTGGAGATGCCCTCTGATGCAATGATAACAAATATATTACCAAACCGAAATTTTGAGGTCTGCCAACCTGACATTGAAGACTGGCTAACGCCTGACTGTGAGCCTGGTAGAGGGTCACACCGCATTTTCACAGACGACTCCAGAACCGATCAGGGATCTGGTGCTGGAGTGTTTGTGGAACCGGATGACCGCAGACTTCACTTCGCCTTAGGCGACAATGCCTCGGTATTCCAAGCCGAAGTCTATACTATACTTAAGGCTATGGACTACATTGCGGATAATAGATGGCAGAACAGGGCTATATCAGTTTGCAGCGATAGTCAGGCTGCTCTTATGGCTTTAAACAACCAGGTCATCACATCCAAAATTGTACGTCAATGCAGATCATGTCTCAATTGTGTTGGTAAATACAATACACTGAAACTGATTTGGGTGCCGGGCCATAAAGGAGTTTCGGGCAATGAAACATCTGACGAACTAGCACGTGCTGGATCTGATGATAATCCATTTGGACCAGAACCTGTGCTTGAACTACCTGCATCTACGGAAAAATTCGTCTTCAGCTCTTGGGTCGCATCTGCACACAAGAGCAGATGGATAAATAAGACGAAATGCGGATTCCCCAAGCTCATGACACCGACGATAACCAAAAGATCCGCCTCGTTTCTACTTTCCTTAAGAAGAAAGGAGTGCAGAAAACTGACGGGACTTCTAACGGGACACAACGCATGTGAAGAACACATGAACGCAATCAGCCTGGCCGAAAGCGCCTTATGTTCTGCCTGCTACGAAAAAAATGGCACCACAGAGCACTATCTCTGTGAATGTCCAGCATTTTCTAGAATTAGAAGGGTCTTTGGCACAGACGTAATGAGAGAGGATCAGCGTTACTCTCTATCACACAATAGCCTTCTTAGATTCAATAATGAATCTAAGAAGTATCATTAAAAACCAGGGAACTGGGTCACTGCACATTGAATATAACCCTGTCTGAGTGCTGTGGCTCTATTTTTTATCCCACATTATAAAAAAAGGGTAACAGACAATGGATCGAACTTCGTTTCCAAAGTATTTTAGGATACATGTAAACTGTTAGGAATTAAAAAAATACATATACCCTACCATCTACAGGCTAATGTGTCATTGGAACGAAGTCATCGTCCACTAGCTGAATATTTACGTAGTTTTGCTAAAGAGGATGGGTCAAACTGGGACCAATGGTTAAATTCTGCAATGCATGTTCATAATAACACGGTGCATACGTCGACGGGTCAAACACCCTTCCGTACGTTGTACGGGTTTGACTTCGACATGCCTACGAATTTAAAGCGTAAATGTTCACCTTTATATAACGCAGGAGACTACAATAAGGTATTAAAGTACCAAATACAGCGATCACACGAGATGGTCAGGCAAAATCAATGTAGGGCCAAGGAGGTGTCGAAAAAACAATACGACAAGAACCTCAACCCTACACAATTCAAACCACACGACATGGTTTTAATGAAAAACCAAACTAGGAAGAATAAGTTCTCTCCAATTTGGAAGGGACCTTACGTGGTTGTAGAGGGAAGTGGGCCAGTAACCACGACGATATTGATCAAAAACAAAGATAAGATAATTCACAATAATTTGTTAAAGGCATATCACAAATAGTGTATGCCGTTAAAACTAAAAATATTATAACTCGTCATTTAGAGGAAGAAATAAATTTAAATAGTTTAGGAAAACAGTAAGTAACAAACAAAAGGAAAAATATAATAATAAAAAAATGAAAAACATAGGACATATTAAAAACAATAATTAAGTAATAAAAGAAAATAAAAAAAATATATATATATATGACTATTTTAGGAAAAGAACTTATAATTTTAAAGTTAGTTAATAATCAATTGAGAAAAGAAATAAATTAAGCACATGCAACCAATTGCATTAATTTAAAATTAAATCAATGTTAGTCATAAAATTGTCGTATTCAACACAGATAATGCAAATCCAACAATTGCATTACTGAACTATATTAATAGCGCAAGCTATCAAACCTTGAAAAGGGTCAATCCCCCAAGTGTTTCATGCTGAAGCACATATGCAATTTGTACGAACGTATGTATTTTCTGATATCAACAATTCAGAAATCTATAATATTTTAAATAAAACGACATAAGCACCAAGATGTTCCACAAAAAAGTAGTGAAGCAGATGCCCAGCGGTTTTCTGATATCAACAATTCAGAAATCTATAGGCTACATAAAGTGACATGAGCACCAAGATGTTTTCAAAATGATTGACAAGATCGCAGAAAAGAACACTCATCTCGAACGAATCGTCAACGGAATTAAGTCAACGGAACCAAAACTCTCTTGACCGACTAAGAGTCCAGAATATCAACATGACGACGTCTACTAAAGATAACACCATTAGAAAATTCCACAAGAACCATCGAAGCCCAACAGATCCAACACACTACATACAACGAAACATTGAAGATGAACAAGGCAAATCCGACCCAATACACAGAAGAGCAAGAGGAGAAATCTGGTCCAACAGTAGGGCATACAGAAGTCACTCATGTAAGTATTTACACCTCTCTAACCCAAATATAAAATCAATATATTCATTTTAAAATACCAACAAACACACACACACACTCAATACACACGTAATAGTATAAGTAAAATAATTTGAACAAGTTTATTTACATATATATATATATATATATATATATATATATATATATATATATATATAATAATTATCATCCAATTACAAGTATTAAATCGGTTAGATTATCATTATAAGTATGAAAAAAATATATATATACAAAACACAAAAATAAATATATACAAAAAAAAAATTAAGAATATTAATAAAAAAACAAATAATTAAAATACATAAAAAAAGAAGAAAAAAAAATATATATATAAAAGAAGAAATCTATCTAAAAAAAAAAAATATTATCATTATTATTATTTAAACCCATTTAATTATTCAAACATATTTTTATAGATAACTTAAGATAAAATAACATATTATATTTATTATCACCATATTAAAATAAACATATTATCATTATTAATCATTATATTAACTCTAACAGCCTAACTAATAAACGAAATAATGTCGACTTTATAGAAAGTATCAGCTTTTTGACAAATAAATATTAGAGAAAATTGTCGAAAAAGCTGATACTATCTTTAGAGTCGACTTTATTTCGTTTATTGGTTAGGCTGTAAGAAAACATCATTTCTATATATTTAACCATATATTTAAGACATTTTGTAAAAAATTATCATTAATCCTAATATTAATAATATTTTTTTCCATAAGGGGGGAGGAATGTTGTGAATTAGCGCATACATTTTTCTTTTCTTTATGGTTCTTCACTATTCATTCAGTTTTGGATGTTTCTGTACATATGTTGAGCGCATCATGTTTTTATATCATGTTGTACTCATGTTGTACTCATGCTGCTCTTATGGCTTTGAACAACCAGGTCATCACATCCAAAATTGTACGTCAATGCAGATCACGTCTCAATTGTGTTGGTAAATACAATACACTGAAACTGATTTGGGTGCCAGGCCATAAAGGAGTTTCGGGCAATGAAACATCTGACGAACTAGCACGTGCTATATCTGAGGATAATCCATTTGGACCAGAACCTGTGCTTGGGCTACCTGCATCTACGGGAAAATTCGTCATCAGCTCTTGGGTCGCATCTGCACACAAGAGCAGATGGCTGAATGAGACGAAATGCAGATTCTCCAAGCTCATGACACCGACGATAACCAAAAGATCGGCCTCGTTTCTACTTTCCTTATGTAGAAAGGAGTGCAGAAAACTGACGGGACTTCTAACGGGACACAACGCATGTGAAAAACACATGAACGCAATCGGCCTGGCCGAAAGCGCCTTATGTTCTGCCTGCTACGAAGAAACTGGCACGACAGAGCACTATCTCTGTGACTGTCCAGCATTTTATAGAATTAGAAGGCAGATCTTTGGCACAGACGTGATGAGAGAGGATCAGCTTCACTCTCTATCACACAATAGCCTTCTTAGATTCAATAATGAATCTAAGAAGTATCATTAAAAACCAGGGAACTGGGTCACAGCACAATGGATATAACCCTGTCTGAGTGCTGTGGCTCTATTTTTTATCCCACATAAAAAAAAAAACTCATGTTGTACAGCAACATGTTCATAGCATTGTCCCAACGCTTCACGTTGGCAACAATGATAGTAATTTGGCAAGCACTAAAGCTTTGCTTAGACTACACCTTTTTCAGGTTAGCTTGCACAGTTAACAAAACCTTGCGATAATTCGGCAAAGCGCTAAAGCTTTACTTAGACCACACCTCTTCCAAGAGGCTTGCAATACAATTTTCCATTGCATAATTTTGGGTCTATGTTAAAATAAGTGAAGCAGCGATTGCCAACAATTCTGATATTTCGCAATTGGTGTCAGCCAAAAACTGCAAGTCGGACTTTCTTCAAAAGTCACGTACACCAAAATTGAGTGAAAGTGAAAACTCACTAGAACATAGTGAGAATATAATTTAAGAAAAGCTTGCAACGAAGGTATTGTTAATACCTTTCGTTGCAATTTAAAAGATTGTAGTTTAACCAACCTCAAGTGGAGGTACTAAAATAGTAAAAGTGTCTTTTCATATAATTTTTTTTTTATTTCATAAATATATTTTTTTTAAATTAATAGTATTATTATTTTTTTTAATACCCCTTATTTTTTTCAATTAATAATTAATACCGTAATTTATATTTTTTTTCTCTTCTTTTTTTTCTATATATATATATATATATATATATATATATATATATATATATATATATATATATATATTTTTATTTTTTGTTTTTTTTTTTTTCTTCTCTTCTTATATTTTTCTTTTTTTTTTCTCTTTAATAAACATTGTTATACCTCCTTTTTTTTAATTTTAGTTCTCCTTTTTTTTAACATATTTTTTTTTTCATATATGTATATTTTTTTATCTCTTTAAAAATTGAATAGTTAATATTATTTTCTTTTTTTTTTCTTCTCTTTAATTAAAATTTGTATCCCCCCTTTTTTTAAAATTTAATTCCCTTTTTTTTCATGTTTATTATTTTTTTTTTTGTTTTCTTTGTTTTTATCTCTTCTTAATATATTTTTTTCTCTTTGTTTTTTCTTTAAAATTTAAAAATACCTTTATTTATTTTACTAATATGTTTCCTCTTTTATTTTTTCAATTCAATTATTAAAACTTTTTTTTTTATTTCAACTACACTAAATAATTTAATGTATTTATCGCTTTTTTTTAATTTTAAATTCTTTGCTTTTATTTATTACCTGTTTTTTTTACATTTAATTTATTCTACTTATATATTTTTGTTTTGTTCCTTTTTTTTAATTTTAACTGTAATAAATATTTACATATCTCTCTTTTTTTTAATTTTAATACTAACTGATATTTTTCTTCTTATTTAAGAAATTAAAATTTTTATAAGTAAGTTCTTCAAATTCATTTAAAATTTATTTGTTATATTCAAATGTATGTTATATGTAATTATATTAATATACAAAAGTACCTATGATTTCTCTGCATGTAAAAAAATATAATTAGAATTGCGATTTATTTTCTAAACATGTTTAATATTTTTGTGTACTTAATATATAAGTCACATTATATGAAACTTCCTTCTGGCATGACGGTAAAATTGAATTATATTTATTTGAATTGTTTATGGTATCAAAAAAACTTCAAGATCTGCATTTATATGTCAGCTATTAACGCTTGCTTAGTGTATGATATACATACGTTCGTACAAATTGCATTTTAAATTATATTTTATATTTATATTTTCCTCTAAATGACGAGTTATAATTTTTAGTTTTAACGGCATACACTATTTGTGATATGCCTTTAACAAATTATTGTGAATTATCTTATCTTTGTTTTTGATCAATATCGTCGTGGTTACTGGCCCACTTCCCTCTACAACCACGTAGGGTCCCTTCCAAATTGGAGAGAAGTTATTCTTCCTAGTTTGGTTTTTCATTAAAACCATGTCGTGTGGTTTGAATTGTATAGGGTTGAGGTTCTTGTCGTATTGTTTTTTCGACACCTCCTTGGCCCTACATTGATTTTGCCTGACGATCTCGTGTGATCGCTGTATTTGGTACTTTAATACCTTGTTGTAGTCTTCTGCGTTATATAAAGGTGAACATTTACGCTTTAAATTCGTAGTCAAACCCGTACAACGTACGAAATGGTGTTTGACCCGTCGACGTATGCACCGTGTTTTTATGTACATGCATTGCAGAATTTAACCATTGGTCCCAGTTTGACTCATCCTCTTTAGCAAAACTACGTAAATATTCAGCTAGTGGACGATGACTTCGTTCCAATGACCCATTAGCCTGTAGATGGTAGGGTGTTATATGTAATTTTTTAATTCCTAACAATTTACATGTATCCGAAAATAGTTTGGAAACGAAGTTCGATCCATTGTCTGTTACCAATACTTTGGGTATATTATGGCGTGTAACTATTTCGTTGAAGAATGCTTTTGCTACGGTGTTGGCTTCCGCATCGGGTATAGCCACGCATACATAAATTTAGAAAAAATCGTCCTGAAACGTTAATTGTTATTTATTGCCTGAAATGGTTTTAGCCAGAATACCCACCAGGTCCATGTACACTTTGTTAAAGGTTCTGACTGGCTTATCAGTTAGAACCATTGGCATCTTCGTCAGCCTTGAACTCTTGTTTACCTGACATTTTGAACAATTTTTCACATAATCCTTTATTTGCTTCTGCATACCTTTCCATCGGTACTGTTGCCGAATTGTTAAAAATGTTTTTACGCCCCCTTGGTGACCACTTAACGGTGAATCGTGAAAATCTTTAATTACCGTCTCTATGTCCAGAGGTTCAGTTAGAATTATTATATTGTCATTTTCCTTTGTTATCAAATCGTCAGGATCGCATTCTGACTGTTTCTTATCGTCTTCCTTGTCTCTTTTCATGGTTTTCGAACGAGTTTGTACTACAACTACTTTTTCAGTATTATTCGGTATGCGGCTAAGCGCATCCGCGTTTAAATTACTTTTTCCCGGTTTATAATGAATTTCGAAATCATATTCGGATAATTTGTGTCGGAAACGCGCAAGACGTGATGTCTGATCTTTTAAGTTTGCTATACCCTTTGATGATCCGCAAGGATTGATGATCTGTATAAATTTTAAATCGTCTTCCCAAAAGATATGCCCTAAAATTTTTTGTTCCCCATACAATTGCCAAAAATTCTTTTTCTATAGTAGAATAGCGTGTTTCCGCATCGTTCAGAGACCTACTTGCAAACGCGATCGGACGGTCGCTTCCAACTTCACCTTGCGAAAGAACCGCGCCAATTGCTTCGTTGCTGGCGTCTGTCGTGAGCAAAAAGGGTTCGTTAAAATCCGGATACGCTAGTATGGGTGGTGACATAATTGCCACCTTAAGTTTTAAAAACGAATTCTGACAATTGTCATTCCATATGAACTTAGCGTCCTTTTTAAGCAAACAATTTATTGGTAGTGACAGTTTCGCCGTACCTCCTATAAATTTTCTGTAATAATTAATTAAGACTAAAAATGCTTGAACTTCGGAACTGGAATATTTTTACACACTCTACTTTGGCTGGGTCTGGTAGGGCACCTAACTCAGAACACTTATGTCCTAAATATATATCCTCGCTTCGCAAAAACTGACATTTTTCTGTATTTAATTTCAAATTATGTTCTCTCAGCTTTGCAAAACTTTGTATAGCCTATGCTCGTGTTCTGCTAAATTATTTCCATAAACCACTATGTGATCTAAATATACGAAACAGACAATACCCTGTAAACCTGTTAGTATGTGGTTCATTATCCTTTGAAAAGTGGCAGGTGCCCCCGTTAGACCGAATGGCATTCTGTTAAATTCGAAATGACCAAGACCTGTACTGAAAGCAGTTTTTTCTTTGTCACTATCTTAAACTAGAACCTGATGGTAACCACTTGCTAAATCTAGTGTTGAAAAATACCGACTATGACGTAACTGGTCTAGAATCTCATCTATTCGAGGTATCGGAAATACCTGTTTGATGGTGACGTCATTAAATTTTCGGAAATCTATAACCAGTCTCCATTTCTTATTGCCATCTTTATCGCCCTTTTTAGGCACCAATAATAATGGGGAATTCCATGGCGACATGCTTGGTGAAATAATTCCATCGTTTAACATCTTTGATACTTGTCTATTAATCTCATTTCTATGCATATGAGGAAGTTTACACTGTTTCTGATTTATTGGTGTCTGATTCCATTGTGTGGGTATTTCATGTTTTAATATCGGAGTGAATGTTAATTCATCCCCTTCCAAATGAAAAACGTCATGATATGATAAGCAAATATTTTGCAAAGATGCAACTTCTTCTTTATTTAATGATTCATCGATCTTTACATTCCCTAATAATCTATCAATTCTATTTTTTATATTAACCGAGTTTATTGTATTTATTGTAGAACTCGCCTTTGTTGTTCCTTTTTATTTGTTAAAATTTGAAAATTGTGGCTTGAAATTGCTATCAATGGTCACCTCCTTATCGGTGGCATTTAAAATTGATGCATATACTCTATTTCTTCTAACGTTTGATAAACTCTCTCCCAAATATACTCCTGCCTGAATTTCCTGTTTGTGCAACAAAACTATAGGAATTCTTGTTCTAAACGGGTTGTATCACTGCCGTTAAGAACAAGAATTCCGTTGGCTGTTCTGGGCTGTACCCTGATTTGTTGATTAAAATTTATATTTTCTATTTGTTGTATGTTAAAAAATCCTTCTACTAGGACTTTAACTTGATCCTATTTATACTTACTGAGTCCTTTTTACTTTCTTTATATTATTTAAAACAACCGGGTCTTTTTTACTTTAAGACACTTTATTTCGCTTTAAAAGTTGGTTACACTTATAATTAACACTTATTTGTAGACAGTTCAGCTTATCGAAAACAATTGATTCTTAGTCTATACTTAACTTCTACTTAACACCTCGTATTCTTATAATTTCACAATAAATTGAGTAATTTCATCATGCTAAAATAACTTAGTCAGCGTATTTATAATTTCACAATAAATTGAGTACTTTCATCATTCTAAAATAACTAAGTCAGCATTTATTTGTGTGATCTGAGTGACCTATTTAACGTGGGCGTGTATACCTGTGCTATGTTAAGCGGGGTGCGCCAAGACAATTAAATGCTTGTGTTTGTGTTAAACATGCATAATGCTTAACCCTAAAAGTATGCCATAAAGAAAAATATACTGGTTATGTTATATTGTGGATCATAAGCACGCTATAAGTTCCACGATTATGATACACAACAGTGGATCATATGTAAGCTGTGAACTCTACGATTATGATACACAACATATCTCCCCCCTTATTAAAATAAAAAAAAATATTATTATTAAGAAGAATAATAGTTTTTTTTCTTTTGTATTATTTTAATTGTTTCTGAAGAGAAAATTATTATTAAAAAGAATAATACTTTTTTCTTTTTACATTGTTTTATGTGGTATAAATTACGTTAAGTTCTATTAGTTATGAAGTTATGATCTTTACTTATATAATATTTAATGGATATTAGTAAATTAAGGGTTGTAATTTCCAGTTATATATAATAAAAACCTGGTCCCGATGTTTTCGTTGATGACTGCTGTTCTGCGGTAGTAATTCGATGCGTTGTTGTTGTTTCTGACGTATTGGCTTCTATTTCATGTGACTTCGTTCGTTGACTTGCTATGGGTGTTGTGGTGTTTGGTTTCTGCGTTGTTGATTTCCGCAATGACCTGATTTTTTCACCATTTCAAGGTTTTCCTTAGCCGCTTCTACATCTATTGTTGCTATTGGTGATTTATTTGTATTAAATTCATCGGCTTTTATTGTTGCTTTATTTTTAATTGTCGATTAGTAATGTATGTGTAATACATATGCTGCTATTATTATTATTAATATTAGCATTAATATGCCGTAAGACATACCGGTTTTCGTTCTTCCTTCTTGTATGTTATATTCCTAATTCTTTGATGTGAAAACTCGTATGGCAGTATCATTTCTTTGTTGTGTAAGTTGCAAGCTTCATTTATGGACATCCAACCCAGGCCGGATAGTGTCAATGTGGCTATATTTGACCCACAAACTGCTTCGAAAAAGGCTGGTGTATTGAATTTATACAACCATGTGTTTGGTGTCCATAGTTT
Organism: Dryomyza anilis; assembly: GCA_951804985.1. NCBI lineage: Eukaryota > Metazoa > Arthropoda > Insecta > Diptera > Dryomyzidae > Dryomyza > Dryomyza anilis. The sequence continues at coordinate 52,102,771 of OX638131.1, read as the reverse complement.
AACTACTAGGCCAGAACTCCTTTTGATTGCAACATGTTCATAGGTATCTTTAATATCTGTTCTGTGTTGAATCTGCGCGACTTCACATAGTGTGTTGCTAGCTGTTAGTATGGTTCCTGGACGTTTGCATAGTGTAATTTCTTTGTCCGTATGTTGGCTAACCAAAATGCATTTGCTGTGATCTTTATTCATTAGACCTATGTATTTGCTCCGGTCTTATGCTTCTGATATGTAGTCATATGTTGTTTTAACCAATGCATCCCATTCTTCATTAATATTTGTGGGTATTGGGTAAATTCTATATAATGTGAACAACAAATCATCAGGTAGTGTCTTGATGACTATTATTAGGCCGTCTGTGTCTGAACCACTTCGCCTTTCCTCTTAACGTGAGGCTAGTCAGCATTTCATCTAACTCGCTCTGGTCTATAATTGTCGGGTGTAATCGTCCCTTGTATAGATCATCAATGATTGCCATTTCCATCAGCTGTTGTCCTTGAATTTCAATTAGGTTTGCATTAATTGTAGATTGAATTTCCAAGGTATCCATCATGAATAGTAAATGACTAACTTGTTGGATTATTTTTTCATTTATGTATTTTTGTGTTCTTATTGTTATGTTTAACACATTTTGCAGATGTTCGACTTCCTTCAAGGAATACAGTAAGGGTTCTGCTATCTTGTTATAATTTGATGAAATCACCGTAATTTGTCTTTTCATAATTTCGTATGTTTTATGTTCATTATCTTCAATTTCATTGAGATGTTTATAGATAGTATCTCTTTCTTTATTGTCCATCAGTCCAAAAGCCCAGTTGAGTCCTTCGCCAATGAAATTGAGTGATCTCTTTTGTCAGTTACTCTTTATTGTACGCTTAATTATTTCTTCATTTTCTGTAGTGTGGCTATTATTGCCGTGGTTTCCCGTGTTGCTGCTATACATGATCTTTTTATGCTGGGTCCGTTTACATTGGTGCACATTTGTTCGCACATTGTATTTGCCGTAATTATGAATTTGTTTGTCAGCTTCAGGAAATCGTTCAGTCGTAGCGGTTTAAATTTATCTGTTATGGTCCATTCATCATTGTAGAACAAATCATCAGTTGTCTTCTCAAAGAATAATCTTGTATCATTAATTTAAGTCTGCGTGATGTTGACTGCTTCCTTGGCTGCCAACATCAGGACCAGTGTGACAATTCTAAAGTTTCGCTCTTTATTTCATATTGTAAAAAGACGAAATTACATTTTTTTCATTAATTTAAGTCTGTATCATTAATTTAAGTCTGCGTGATGTTGACTGCTTCCTTGGCTGTCAACATCAGGACCAGTGTGACAATTCTAAAGTTTCGCTCTTTATTTCATATTGTAAAAAGACGAAATTACATTTTTTTACAGATATAAATGGAATCCTTAATAATTTTATGTAGTTTTCTTATAAATATTTCTCATTTTACCCCTTAATACATATTGTTAAGGCGTTGGTCATAATTATACTTTAAATATTTATAGTAGTTAATATATGTGTTAACATGTACTATATGATTTAGTTTAGAAACATACATTTAGATATGTTTCTGTATTGTTGCAATACAAAATGTTGTATATACAATCCCAGTAGTACATGGTTAAATGCTAGTCATATTCAACAATACTTAGCTATTTACTCATGCACTAACTAATATTTTAGAAATAAGCGCGCGCGACCTCTTAGCATTACATAAATGTATTTGCTATATTAAGTTGATAAATATTTAGTTTTGTACATCTCAATTGTACTTATTTATTTTCATTACCGTGTAATGATGAATGTAAAACGTTTGTTAGTTTGCCATATTAATGCATATCTGCATTAATATATTTAGTTTCATGAATGAAAATTCTGTTAATGATAAAAAATATTAGGCAGTTTTGTCGCTGCACTACCGTATCTCGTTTCAGTTCCAGTACGTTAGTGGCTTCTGCCTGTAAAGTGCTGAAGTGCATTTAATCGGTTGGCATATGAATATGTTCAAGTCTTCTAAATTAATATGAGCTGGGAGCATTGCGCTCTATGCACAATGAACATGTATGTTTAAAATGCCATTGAGGTAGGTACTGACATATCGCAATTTTAATGACAACGTAATTTTTATACCTTGCAAATTCGTACCTCAAATAATAACTTGATTTTGTTATTTGTTTATATTCAATGCTAGTCATCTTCAATTAATACATAGCTATTTTCTCTGCGATTTGTATTTTGGCAATATTACATTAAATTTTTTTGGATTTTATAAATTATTTAAAATTAATTTATTTAATATCTACATTTAAAAAAAAATATAGTTTTTCTCTATTCTTTTCTTTTGTAGTTTCAAATTCGTTAGTACACGAAGCAATACCAGTCATTCTCAATATGTAATACTTAGCTATTCTGTCCTGCACTAACTATTTGACTTTATTTCAATGATGTTAAAAATTATTGGTTCTTGTTGCAGACAGTGTTTATTTAATTCTACAGTGTTTATTTAAACTATACTGTTGTATGCTTTTAACAAATTATTATGAAATTTTTTCGCTTTACCCTTGATACAAATCTCAGTCGTTACAGGGCTTTTTATTGAAAGAACCTCATAGGGTCCCACCCAAACTGGTGAACATTTATTTTTCCTATTTTGATTTTTTAGTAAAATTTTATCGCCTACTTTGAATGTTATTGGGTGTAATGAGCTATCATAGCTTTGCTTAGATTTTTCTTTGGCTCTGGCTTGATTTTGTCGTACGATTTCGTGTGTGCGTTGAATTTGGTATTTTAATAGCTTGTTGCTTCATCGGTATTATGTACTGGTGAGCATTTGCGTTTTAGATTGGTTGGCATTTCAAAATCGTAACCGTATAAAGTACGGAAAGGCGTTTGACCGGTGGACATATGCATTGTATTATTGTGTACATGAATTGCGGTATTTAACCATTGGTCCCAGTTTGACCCATCCTCCTTCGCAAAGCTTCGTAAATACTCTGCTAATGGTCGATGGCTTCTTTCCAAAGAGCCGTTGGCCTGGGGATGATATGGCGTAATATGTAACTTTTTAATTCCTAACAATTTATACGTGTCCGAAAATAATTTTGAAACAAAATTCGAACCATTGTCGGTTATCAATACTTTTGGTATGTTATGTCGTGTAATAATTTCGTCGTAAAATGCTTTTGCTACAGTGCTTGCTTCTGCGTCTGGGATAGCTATGCAGCACATATATTTTGAAAAATCATCTTGAAAAGTTAATATATATTTATTTCCAGATATAGTTTCCGGTAAAATACCTACAAGATCCATGTATACTTTATCGAATGGTCGTACAGGCGTATCAGTTAAAACCATTGGCATTTTAGTAAGCCTAGAACTTTTATTTACTTGGCATTTTTGACAATTCTTAACGTAATCTTTTATTTGTTTCTGCATACCTTTCCACTTAAATTGTTTTCTGATTCTAAAATGCTGAGTCATGAAAGTCTTTTATAACAGTTTTAATTTCCTCTGGGTCAGTTAATAGTAGACTTGAGTTTAATTCGTTCTTGGTGTCTGTTGTTATTTCATCCAGTACTGGCGTGCTCACTTGTTTTTTGGTTTTTAAAATTTGATTATCTAATTTATTCTGTGTAGTCTTAGACCTTGTTTGGACCGCAGTAATATCTGGTTCTGGATGTGGAATTGTACTTAAAGCATCTGCGTTCAAATTCTGTTTACCTGCTTTGTAAGATATTTCGTAATCATATTCTGATAATTTATGCCTGAAACGGGCTAACCTTGATGTCTGATCTTTGAGATTTGCTGTGCTACGTAATGGTTGATGATCTGTATAAATTTGAAAATGTCGGCCTAGAAGATAAGCTCTAAAATTTTTCGTTGCCCAGACTATAGCTAACAATTCCTTTTCAATGGTGGAGTAATTTTTTTCTGCTCCATTTAATGCTCTACTAGCAAATGCTATTGGTCGGTCTCTCCCTACTTTGCCTTGCGATAGTACCGCGCCTATTGCTTCATTACTTGCATCCGTTGTAAGTAAAAAAGGTTTTGTAAAATCTGGATATGCGAGAATGGGTGGTGAAATTATTGATTCTTTTAATTTAATAAATGAACTTTGACAATCGTCTGTCCAAGTGAATTTAACATCTTTTCTAAGTAATTTATTAATTGGTAATGATAATTTTGCCATATTGCTTATAAATTTTCTATAATAATTAATTAATCCCAAAAACGCTTGCACTTCTTTTTTATTTCTCGGCACCTGAATATTTTTTACGCATTCAACTTTAGAGGGGTCTGGCAGAGCACCTAGCTCCGTACAGTTATGTCCTAAATAGACAACTTCGCGACGCAAAAACTGAAATTTTTCTGTATTTACTTTTAGATTACTTACTTACTTAAATGGCCCTTACAACCGTGGATCGGTTTTGGCCGCTGAGATGAAGCCGCGCCAGTCGGATCTGCTTTGCGCGCGCTGACGCCAGTTAGAAATACCAAGCGTTGCCAGGTTGTCCTCAACATGGTCTTTCCAACGCAGATTTGGACGCCCTCTTCTACGCTGTCCACCTTCGAGTTTCGATTCAAGCACCTTCTTGGCTGGAGTGTTTTCATCCATTCGTTCGACATGACCTAGCCAGCGAAGCCGCTGGATCTTGATGCGCTTGACTTTGTCAATGTCGTCGAATAACTCATACAGCTCGTGGTTCATCCTGATTCGATACTCGTTAGCAAAGCAGATAGGGCCAAAGATTTTACGGAGAATCTTTCTCTCGAACGCTCCCAGTACTCTCTCATCGGTGGTGGCCAGCGTCCATGTTTCTGCACCATAAAGTAGGACGGGCATGATGAGTGACTTGTAGAGCGTTATTTTTGTCCGGCGAGAGAGGGCTCTGCTTCTCAATTGACTACTGAGCCCAAAGTAGCACCTATTGGCAAGAGTTATTCTCCGTTTGATCTTCAGGCTGACGTCGTTGTTGCTGTTTACGCTGGATCCCAGATAGACGAAGTCCTTCACAATGTCGAACTTGTGGGTGTCAAAATCAGCTTTTTGTCCAAGACGCACGGACTCTTTTTTGCTTCTTGACACAAGGAACTTCGTCTTGTCCTCGTTCACCGCTAGACCCATTCGACGCGACTCTTTCTCCAATCTGGAGAATGCTGCGCTGACTGCTCGTGTGCTCCTGCCAATGATATCAATATCGTCGGCAAAAGCATGACACTTTTGTTGAGGATAGTGCCGCTTTGACGGAGTTCGGCAGCTCGAACTATTTTCTCCATCAATAAGTTAAAAAAGTCGCACGATAGGGAGTCACCCTGTCTGAAACCTCGTTCGGTATGAAATGGCTCGGAGAGGTCTTTTCCTATTCTCACTGAGCAACGTGTGTTGCTCAGGGTCATCCTGCAAAGCCTTATAAGTTTCGCAGGTATACCGAACTCAGACATTGCGGCGTATAATCGTTCCCTTATCGGAGTGTCGAAGGCGGCTTTATAGTCGACTAATAGGTGGTAGGTGTCGATCTGTTTTTCTAGGGTCTTTTCCTGGATTAGGCGCAATGTGAAAATCGGGTCTATGGTGGACTTTCCAGGTCTGAAGCCGCACTGATAAGGTCCAATCAGTCTGTTGACGATGGGCTTCAGTCTTTCACATAATACGCTCGATAGAACCATGTATGCGATATTGAGTAGGCTGATCCCACTGTAGTTGGCGCAGATAGTGGGATCCCCTTTCTTAAGGATTGGGCAGAGTACACTGAGGTTCCAGTCACTTGGCATGCTTTCATCCGACCATATTCTGCTTACGAGCTCGTGCATGCTCTCTATTAGCTCTTCGCCTCCGGTCTTAAACAATTCAGCAGGCAGGCCATCAGCACCTGCGGCTTTGATGTTTTTCATCCGAGCAATGGCTGTTCTGTCCTCGTCATGGTCGGGTGGCGGAATCTCAACGTCGTCATCAAGTACTGGGGTTGCCGGGTTTGCTTCTCTATCGGTGGAATTGAGGTCATCATCACCGGTCAGCAGTTTAGAGAAGTGATCCCTCCATATTTTCAGTGTGCTCTGGATATCTGTCACTAGATTTCCGTTCTCATCTTTACAGGAAGAGGCTCCGGATTTTGAACCTCCGGCTAGGCGTCTTATTTTCTCGAAGAATTTTCGAGCCTCATTCCTGTCCCCATGCATCTCAATCTCCTCACACTCACGTCTTTCTGCCTCGCTTTTTTTACGCCTGAAAAGACGTCTCTCTTCCCTCCTCTTCTCTTTGTATCGCTCCTTCGCAGCTCGCGTAGCTACTGACTGCAGGGTGGATTTGTACGTAGCGTCTTTCTCTGCAGTGGCCGCGCGACACTCTTGGTCATACCACTGATTCCTCAGGGGGCGTTGGAATCCAAGCACCTCTTCGGCAGCCGTACGCATAGAGCAGGAGATATGATTCCACTGCGCGCTTATATCATCGAGAGGAGGAGTGCTTTGTCTAAGCAGGTGTGAGAGTCGAGTGGAAAAGGCTTGCGTTGTCTGTTGTGATTGCAGCTTTCCGACGTCTAGCTTTCTCTGCGTTTGGTTCCGTACGTTCTTCGCAGCGCTTAAGCGTGTGCGGACCTTGGCTGCTACAAGGTAATGATCCGAGTCCATATTGGTACCTCGGATAGTGCGTAAGTCCATCACGCTTGAAGCGTGCCTTCCGTCAATCACAACGTGATCAATTTGATTTCGAGTTTTTTGATCGGGCGACAACCATGTGGCCTTGTGGATATCGAAATGTTCGAATCTAGTGCTACTAACTACCATGTTTCGTGCTGCGGCGAAGTCGATTAGCCTCGTTCCGTTATCGGAAGTGTTGGCATGGAGACTAAATTTTCTGATTGTGGGACAATAGATGGCTTCTCTGCCCACCTTGGCGTTAAAATCGCCTAGCACGATTTTGATATCGTGGCGGGGGCAGCGCTCGTATGCGTTGTCTAGGCGCTCGTAGAAGCGCTCTTTTGTCTCGTCATCTTTCTCGTTCGTCGGAGCGTGTGCACAAATTAGGCTGATATGGAAATATTTAGCCTTGATGCGGATTGTTGCCAGCCTTTCGTCCAAGGGCGTGAACCTAGAGACAAGATGGCGGAGTCTCTTGCCGACCACAAATCCACATCCAAATTCGTGTCTCTCCGCATGGCAGCTGTAGTAGATATCACAGGACGCTTGTTTCGAACAGCCCTGTCCCGTCCATCGCATCTCCTGGATAGCGGTGATGTCAGCCTTATATTTTTCGAGGACATCTGCCAGCTGGATAGAGGCACCTTCCCTATAAAGGGTCCGGACATTCCAGGTGCATATCCGTAAATCATGGTCCTTAAAACGTTTGCGTGGGTCGTCATCGTTGTAATCGGTCGTTATCCGAGGCTTCTTTTTTGTTTTCATTGGACGCATAGGTTTTTTTCCGTGGTGGGACCCAAACCCAACGCACGAACCCTCACTCTGAGGGAGATGCTCGCCACTCACTTTAGCCGACTTCTACACCGGGTGGTGTAGAGCGCCGTTTTCAGGGACTTCCACGAGGAGGACTTCCACCGAAGTGGAGGTGTCACCATTTGACAATTTGTCAATTCTGGTGACCAGTGAGTTGACTTGAGACGACACCGACAAGGATTGCGCTGGCTTCGCCATGTTGAAGCACTCAGACACGTTGCCTTGTGATAATCGCCCCCATAGTCCCCAATTTTAGATTGTGTTCCCTTAATTTCTGCAATACTCTTCTCAGCCTAAGCTCATGTTCAGTTAAATTTTTTCCGTACACCACTATATCATCAAGATAAACAAAGCAATCTATACCCTGTAAACCTGTTAATATGTGGTTCATTATTCTTTGGAAGGTAGCTGGTGCACCTGTTAAGCCAAATGGCATTCTGTTAAATTCGAAATGACCCAGTCCTGTACTAAAAGCTGTTTTTTCCTTATCCCCTTCTTCAACTACTACCTGATGATAACCACTTGCCAAGTCTAAAGTTGAAAAATAGCGACTGTGACCTAATTGGTCTAATATTTCGTCGATTCGAGGAATCGGAAATACTTGTTTTATTGTCACGTCGTTCAATTTACGGAAATCTATTACTAGCCTCCACTTTTTGTTACCGTCCTTGCCGTTCTTTTTAAGAACCAACAACATCGGTGAATTCCAGGGTGATATGCTTGGCGATATAATGCCGTCATTCAACATTTTATTAACCTGTCTGTTGATTTCATCTCTATGAGTGTGTGGCAATTTGTATCGCTTTTGGTTTATCGGTGGCTGGTTCCACTGTGTCGCTATTTCATGTTTAAGCGCTGGAGTGTATGTTAATTCATCGCCGTCTAAATGAAAAACATCATGATACGAAATACACATATTTTGTAAAGATGTGATTTCGTCTTTATTTAAAGTCTCATCAATTTTCATTTCTTCTAATAATTTATTAATTCTGTTTGTAATGTTTACTGAATTTATGCTATTTATTGTAGAATTATTGGTATCCGATTCTTTATACTGATTAAAATTCGAAAATTTTGGTTTAAAAGTACTGTCTATTATAATTTCTGTTTCCGTAGCATTTAAAACTGAAACATAAACTCTATTTTTGCTAACATTCGATATGCTTTCGCCCAAATATACTCCTGGAAAAATTTCTTGTTTATGTATTAACACTATTGGAATTTTTGTTTTTAAACGTAATGATACTATCTTTGCAGTTCTCGCTTGAATTTTAATTTGTTGATTGTAAAAAATATTTTGTATTTCTGTCTGCGATTTTATTGGTACTTTTATAATATGGTTTTTATGTTTATCAAAGAATGTTATTGTTTTGTCTATCGCATTTATTACAGATCGATTTCATAAATTGTCACGTCCGAATTTTCCATCAGCTGGTAAACCTTGTTTAAGTGACACTACATGTAGCATTAAATTTAAGCGCCCTATGTTCCTATGTTGGACTTTGGTGGAACCTAATGTTCTAAGACACCCACCAAAAGCTCCTTTTAAATCCTTTTGTATATTTTCGTTAAAGTCTGGAAAATTTGTCATTACATTTACTTTTACTATACTGGCATCAGCTCCTGAGTCTACCAGTAAAATAAGTCTTCCATTTTTAGCTGCCTCGCAAGGTACTTCAATGAAAACGTCACTTACATTAGATAAACCCAAGCTATCTCCATGCCCACTGCATATTATGCGATCACCTTCTTCCTTTAATTCATATTTTAATTAATTGGTCTTCTCTGTTCTATGGAAATGCAATGGAGTAGCAAATTTGATCACAGTCTCCTCCGATGTCTGATCTACAATTCCTAACTCTTTCTGTCCTATATTACTATTATTATTCGCACATCTCCAATTAGATTCGTGACCATAAGTTCCACATTCGTAGCAGAAAGTCATATTTTTTCTAATAATACAATCATCCCTAGTATGCCCCAATTTACTACAAAATGAACATGTTGGAACACTCCTTTTATAGTTGCTTTCATTATTTATTTGTTGCAATTTATTTTCCGATGTTACGCTTGACTGTGTTTTTTCCATATAATTATATTCATCCTCTTCCGACCTTGTACTTCGCTGCATAACAGCCTGTATATTTAAAGCTTATGCCAACAATGCATCTAATGTTTCTGACTTACTACCCAACATTACAACCTTTATAGTTGGATCCTTCACCCCTACTTTAAAAGAGATCAACACTGAGCTCTGTTATTCTAATCTGAATACTTCATCCTCACTTATCTTTTTACTGTATTTTTTACTTGCAATTTCCAAAGCCATGGATTGCAACTCATCTAATCGTCTACCAAACATTCTCAAACTCTCGTTACCATTTTGATAAGCCTTTTTAATCTCTTCTAGTACTAATTCTAAAGAAATTTCATTTAAGTACGTATTTTTTAACAACTCGTATAATTCTTCTATTTTTTGAAACTGTTTTGTCCTTACTAATTTATAGGCATCTCCCTCCAAACGTAACCTAACGCATTTATTAAATTTCTCACTATCTGATTCCTTAATTTTAAGCTTAGCTGTTTCACAACATTCAATAAATTTATATAATTCTGTTTCTAATAATGGAGATTCCGCCCCAGAAAAGTAAGGAACAACGTAATGAACGCGTTTCAATACATTTTCAGTACCCATTATTAGTGTTTCTTATTTTTCCATTTACTTAATCATATAATTAACTATACCTTTCTTAAATAAATTATTTATTTTGTTTTTACTAGTTTCATATTCAATCAACTTTTAACCATTACCTATTAAATTATTACCTATTAAATTATTACCTATTAAAATATGCCATTTCTCTATTAAATTTTTTACTACCTTATTTATCACATTTTATGTTTCATTATTTAACCTTTTTAATCTATATTTCAAAATCATATCAACATGTTATTTATGAATCCTAAATTAACTTATTTGTTCAATTTATTTATTTTTTTAATTTTCCAGTTTTGTTCTTTAATTAATTTCGCGACATTATAAAAACATTGCTGTATCCAAATTCTTATTTTATTCAATTTATTTAAATTTACAAATTTATTAATCATTATCATTAAATGTCTCAAACTAATTTATAATGTTTCACAATTACTTTAAAAATGTTCTTCAATATATCAATTAATCAATTTTATAAAAAATTTAGTTTACTTATTTAATTTCCTGATTTATAAAATTTTATTATTTTTGTAATTCATTTCACAATTTTATTTCACAGTTTTATTAAAAGTTTATTTTATTCCACAATTTATTTCAAAATTTTCAATTGTTCTTTATTTTATTTTTACAAATGTCAATTTTCATAATTCCATTATTTTTTGCTTATTAAAATTCTTAAATATTTCTTTTGTTTTATATCACAAATACACAATTTTTTTATTTTTTTACCGCACATATTTTTTGTATCCACTATTTTTCACAATACTTACAAATACAAAAAAATATTTTCCATGATCCAAAATAGTTATTTCTTCCAATATTAATCTCCATCAATCCTTCTCGTCCCTTGGGAGTTGATGTATGGTCCGAAAACCGGCTGCGCCAAAATGTTGTATGTTAAAAAGTCCTTCTACTAGGACTTTAACTTGATCCTATTTATACTTACTGAGTCCTTTTTACTTTCTTTATATTATTTAAAACAACCGGGTCTTTTTTACTTTAAGACACTTTATTTCGCTTTAAAAGTTGGTTACACTTATAATTAACACTTATTTGTAGACAGTTCAGCTTATCGAAAACAATTGATTCTTAGTCTATACTTAACTTCTACTTAACACCTCGTATTCTTATAATTTCACAATAAATTGAGTAATTTCATCATGCTAAAATAACTTAGTCAGCGTATTTATAATTTCACAATAAATTGAGTACTTTCATCATTCTAAAATAACTAAGTCAGCATTTATTTGTGTGATCTGAGTGACCTATTTAACGTGGGCGTGTATACCTGTGCTATGTTAAGCGGTGTGCGCCAAGACAATTAAATGCTTGTGTTTGTGTTAAACATGCATAATGCTTAACCCTAAAAGTATGCCATAAAGAAAAATATACTGGTTATGTTATATTGTGGATCATAAGCACGCTATAAGTTCCACGATTATGATACACAACAGTGGATCATATGTAAGCTGTGAACTCTACGATTATGATACACAACAATGTCTTGTAATGATTTTAATGGAAATATAACAAGATGATGTTTGCCTTCATCAAAAAATGTAATATTTTTATTTAACGCATTTATTATAGATCTGTTCCAGAGATTGTCACGCCCGACTATTGCATCTGGTGGTATCCCTTGTTCAAGTGACACAACGTGTAGCGTTAAACTCAGGTTTTCTGGGTTTGTGTGCTGAATCTTAGTGGAGCCTAAGGTTCTAACACATCCACCAAAAGCACCACTCAGATCTTTCTGAATATTTTTATTAAAATTGGGCAAATGTGCCATCCTATTTTCTTTAATCAGGCTGGCCTCAGTTCCAGAATTAACTAACAGAGTAAGTTTTCCATTTTTTGCTGCCTCGCAAGGTACTTCAATGAACACATCACTCGTATCGGATATCTTGAAACACTCTCCATGCCGGTTAAATATATTACGATGCATGCCAAATTGTGAAGTAAATTTTATTTTTCTGGACATAAATTTACTCTTAAAATTATTAGCAATTGAAGACAATTTAATTTTACAAATCGTGAATTTATTATCGCTAATAATAAAAAGAAATATTGAAAATACTTCATTACAAATTATACTCGCCCCTGTACGGAATGTATCCACAGTCTTGCCAGACGTTTGATCTACAATTTCCAGATTCTCAGGGCAGTTAATTACGACTTTCTTTTTATTTGATTTTATTATTCTTGATTTTAATATTTTTAACTTCCGATTCAATTGGTTTTACTTTCTTTACTTTATTTGTTTTTTTTTTATAATTTGTTTATTTTTAATTTCCTTAATTCGTATATTCTGTTCATTATTCGTGTCAAGTTGTGTATTATTACTATTTAGTTCATTATATGTTTTTGTTGGAAGATTTTTATCTTCATTAGTATGTATTTTTACTTTTTGTTCTACATTTTCTGCGTTAATAATATTCGCTGTTTTATTTTGTTGTAGTGTGCTATTTGGAACTTCTACAACAACTGGCCTTACTACACTATTTGCTAAGGGTCCCCAGTTTAGTGCCCTTGACTGGGCCCCTGGTAGTTTCCCTGCGGAGTGCTATTATTGTACCATGCATCATATTTGCGTTTGCCATAATAATTCAGAATAACATGTCCGTCCTTTCTGCACCAAGTGCAATATTTTGCAGGCCTGTTTGCAAAATTCCCATTACCATTATTTCCTTGAAAAACTTGTGTACCGCGTTTAACACGATAATCCCCCTCGACGTGTCCCCCTCTATGGCACCAATCGCATCTCAATCGTGGAGCACGTCCGCCTTGGTTCTGGATACCACCTTGACCATTTACCTGAGATACAGGTGGCTGACTTCCTTGGGGAGCAGTATTTCCTGGAAAAACATTCCGACCCGAACGATCTGCACACTGTTCATGTCCATAAGTACGACAGTCACTGCAATACGGAGTGTTTCTCCGTGTATGACATTCATCCCTCAGATGTCCCTTCTTCTTGCAAAAAGAACATGTAGGTGTAGGCTGCTTCATACCTACATTTTGTGTTTTCTCTTCCGTCTCCTTTTTTTCATTGCCTTGGCCACCTGATGCATTACGATTATTTGGCATGAAGGCCGATTAGGGCTCATTGAAATGGACTCCAAACTTGTCTATGCCCATTAACTCTGCTGACTCCCTTTGTATCGTCGCATGGTCCAATGCCTCTTCCACCAATTTCTCCAGTGTTGTTTGCTTACTGCTCAACATGAGCATTCGCAAAGTGTAATCCCGAAGTCCTAACTTAAATGAGCTTTTAACTAAATTATTCAATTCATTAACGAACACGTCGTATTTCGTATCATTATATTTACATTTATTCATGCTTAATGCTGCCGACTGCAGGTTAACCAAACGCCTCGAGAAAGATCTAATACTTTCCCCCGGATACTGAGATGCCTTTCTAATGTCATATTGAATGGGATCTACTGACCTACATTCCAAGTACGTATTCCTTAACAGATTGTATAAATCATCTATTGTGTCAAACTCCTTTGAACTTACTAAGACAAAAGCATCTCCCTGTAAACGAACCCTAACGCCTTTAATAAACTCCTTCATTTGTTCAGGCGTCAGTTCTGCCCTCACCACTTCACATCCTTCAATAAAACGGTGAAGATCCGTCCTCAGCGATGATGAGTCTGCATCTGCAAAATCTGGCACCGCATTTTTTACGAGCTTCGCGACTTCGCCTAATCCCATGTTGCCCTGTGTTGTGATGTAGTCACTTTCTATGGTATCCTTGTGGTATAAGGATGTCTCGTGCGCTGTCCTAACCTCCTCCTTCAAATATCTAATACGCGCGTTCAACTCCTGTATTTTGTTGTTCGCTTCCTCGAACGTCGCGTACTCCTCCCTTGCCAGGCGTCTAACCGAATTATTTATTGATTCCTCAGAAATATTATTTTCTTTCAATAAATTTCTTAATTTTATGTTTTCCTCTTCTATTTTACCGGTTTCTTCTAACTCTGCTGTACGTTTTAAACAATATTCGTTTAAACGTTTTCTCAACACGTCAACTAATCTTTCTAATTCACAATTTTCTGCTAAAAGAGATTTAATTTTTAAATTCTGGAAATTTAATAACTCTTCTACTATTTTATCTGCCTCCTCTAATTTAGATAAATGCAGAATTCTAGATATATTATCTTTTAATAGTACTGTACTATCTTTATTTAGTATTGTTGATACAAATTGCGACCATAATTTTTCAACAAATTTGTCCAATTCGCTAGATTGCATTTGAATATACGCATTTAATTCATTAGCATCTGCCATTAAATATTTTCAATAAATTTAAAACGTTATCTTTATCTTTTAATTAAAAAAAAATAAAAAATAAATTTCATCTGGTTGTAATTGAAAATTTCAATGAAACAAAAATGTTACCCAAATAGCAACGAAATCAATTTTGGCATTCATGAAGTATAACTATAAACTATACTTTTTTTCAAATTTATTTTCAAGTATTTTTTTTTTAAATTAAATAAATTTCATTTAATTGTAATTGAAAATTTCAATGAAACAAAAATGTTAGCCAAACAACAACGAAATCAATTTTGCCATTTTGGCAGTTAAAAATAATTTTATTTTTCCAATTAAAAAAAAATATGTGTATATTGTAAAAAAAAAGTTTAACATACAATGTTTTTTTTTATATAAATTTTTCGTTATTTTTAAAATCATAACAGCAATCAGTGCTGTGTTCACGCGCTTTTAAATTAAATCAAATCATTTAGTTTTAATTTGTCCGTAGTTTGGAATCTCAGTGTTTTTTCGATTTATTTATTTGGAAATGTTAATTTTCCATTTTAAATTAAAAGAAAGTTTTTTAAAATCTTTGTTTTTAAAGTGTTATACACTGGAGGGTCCGTAGTTCGGAATCTCAGTATTATTTTATTTATTTATTGTTCATTGAATGTTAATTGATTCTATTGAATATTAACAATATTCATTTAAATTTTAAAAATATATTTATATTTTAACTATATTCCGTTGTAAAATAGTCCCTCTTCTTTTTTAAACTTTTTAAACTTCTAAAACACTACTCATAAAAAAAAATGAAAACTATCCTATTCTATTTTTATATCTTTTGAAAAAAACAAATAAAATTTTCAAACACTTACCATTTTATTTTAGGGTCCTTCCTCTTTCTCCTTCGTCCTTCCTTCTTCCTAACTCTCGGTCCTTGAGAGGTTGGTACCGGCTGCGTCAAATGTTGTATATTCTAGATGGTTGAATAATTTCCTTTATACTTATTTATTATGAACACTTTTTATTTTTAGAAAAAACACTTTTATTACATTTAATATTAAAAAGACACTTTTACAATTCTAGAACCTCCAGTTGAGGTTGGCTAAACTACAATCTTTTAAATTGCAACGAAAGGTATTAATAATACCTTCGTTGCAAACTTTTCTTAAATTTATTTTCTCACTATGTTCTCGTGAGTTTTCACTTTCACTCAATTTTGGTGTACGTGACTTTTGAAGAAAGTCCGACTTGCAGTTTTTGGCTGACACCAATTGCGAAATATCAGAATTGTTGGCAATCGCTGCTTCACTTATTTTAACATAAACCCAAAATAATGCAATGGAACATTGTATTGCATGCCTCTTGAAAGAGGTGTGGTCTAAGTAAAGCTTTAGCGCTTTGCCAAATTATTGCCAGCTTCTGTTAACTGTGCAAGCTAACCTGAAAGAGGTGTGGCAAATTATTATCATTGTTGCAAACGTGAAGCGTTGGGACAATGCTATGAACATGTTGCTGTACAACATGAGTGCAACATGATATAAAAACATGATGGGCTCAACATATGTACAGCAACATCCAAAACTGAATGAATAGTGAAGAACCATAAGGAAATGAAAAATGTATGCACTCATTCACAACAAAATATCTGAACAAATAAAAACATTGGAAACTAAGATTGAAAAACTCCAAGTCAACAGAAGAAGATCTGTATCTCGAGAATCGTCGTCCACTAGAAACAACAGATCAACATCTCGCAATCGTTATTGGTGTTGGTATCACAATCGATATGGAGAGAAAGATGTACATCACCCTGCTCTCATACAAAAAACTATATGGAACTTCAGTCGCGGCCACTGAAATTCCTACAAATGATGGCCGTCTATTCGTGAAGGACAAGAAATCAAAATTATCTTTTATAATTGATACTGGAGCAGCAATATCTTTTATACCACCTACAAATATAAACAAAAAACATAATAAACTGTACGAAACATGTTTTTACTTTATGCAGCAAACGGTAGCATTATAAACACCTATGGGACGCAAATTCTTGAACTCGATATTTTATCTGATCTTAAAAATTTCGCATTGGTAGACAGAAAAACTATTCTCAAAGCTCCAGCTAAATTTACATCAGAACCTTCACTAGAAATCAATGTGATTCAAGATTCAAATGAATATCATAAATTACTTGAAACATATCCCTCGCTCTATTCAGTTTATCGAATTAGCGAAGTACCTGTTAATCCTAAGGTTTATCACCATATTGAGACCACAGGTGTTAAATTAAAAGTACGCAGGTTAGATCCAACAAGGCTTGAAATAGCAAAAAAAAGAGTTTAAATACCTTCTTGATAATGGCATTATCAGATCCTCAAAAAGCTGTTGGTAAAACGCACTTCACATGGTTCCTAAACCAAACAATGAGTGGCGCCCATGTGGCGATTATAGGTTTTAGAATCGGATAACAGTTCCCGACAGGTATCCCATACCGTTTGGACGGATTTCACAGCAAATCTAGCCGGTAAAAAAATATTTACAAAACTCGATTTGGTCAAAGGATATCACCAAATTCCGGTAAATCCATCTGACATAGAAAAAACTGCCATAGCCACACCGTTTGGACTGTTTGAATACGTTAAGATGCCCTTCGGTTTACGAAATTCTGCACAAAGTTTTCAAAGATGAATGGACGACATTTCTCGTAAACTAAACTCTGTGTACGTATATATCGAAGATATTTTGGTTGCATCGAAGTCAAAAGAGTAATACTTGCAGTATTTAGATATTTTGTTTCGCCGATTAAACGACCATGGTATTATAATTAACCCAGCAAAATGTTCATTTGGAGTATCCGAATTAATTTTTTGGGATTCCATATTACTGCGGATGGTCTCAAGCCAATGAAATCAAAAATCCAGGCGATTCTAGATTTTCCAAAGCCCATTACTCTGAAACAACTCCGACGATTCCTCGCGACAACAATATACTATCGCCGGTTTATGCCTCATGCTGCGCATCATCAAATCAAACTCAACGAGTACCTCAAAGGATGTAAAAAAAAAGACAAGACAGAAATCAAATGGAACGCAGCCACAGAAGAAACATTTCAATTAATAAAAACTGATTGCGCAAATGCAACACTTTCGTCGTATCCTGAAATCGACTCGGAGATGGCCCTTAAAGTCGACGCGTCCAATATGGGTATTGGAGCTGTTTTAGAGCAGAAAACCCCATACGGAAGCCTCTTTCATTTTTCTCACGCAAACTGTCCCCTGCTGAACAAAATTATAGTACATATGATAGAGAACTATTAGCAGCATACGCAGGCGTAAAACATTTTCGATTTAGGTTAGAAGGACAAAATTTCGCAATATATACGGACCATTAGCCGCGGTAGCTCAGTGGTTAGTGCGTTGGACTGCGAGCCGAAAGGTCCCCGGTTCAAGACTGGACTGGGGCTAACAACATTTTTTAATAGAAACATTTTCTATACCGCGCTACCTCCCGTCAGTAAATGGCAAACCTACGAGAGTAAAACAATTGCCTATGAAAAAGCTCTCACCCGCCGTTCGGATTCGGCAATAAACTGTAGGTCCCACCACTTTGAGTACAAAGTGGTATAACACGCACAGTGGTATAAGTGGCACAGCTCAAAATGGTGCGAGAGCTCGGCCGAAGTTCTATATAGGACTGTAGCGCCAAACTATTATTATTATTATTAACCACTCATATTTGCTTTTAAACAAAAACCAGAACGAGCAAGTCCGCGTCAAATAAGACATCTCGATTTCATATCACAATTTACTACAAACATCCGACATATAGCAGGATGTAAAAACGTAGTCGCTGATTATTTATCGAGATCTCACGAAATTGATTCAGTTGACTATGCTAACATGGCAGCACTTCAAGAAATCGATGAGGAGTTAAAAAAAATACTCACTGGTTCTAAAGCTACTCAATTGAACTTAAAGTTAGTAGCAGCACTGGGATTTTTCCAAACAGAAACCACGGCCATATGTCTGCAAGAATCAACGTCTCGAAGTATTCTAAAGCATCCACTGTTATCCTGGAATTTGTGCAACTCGAAAATTGGTATCTGATCGTTTAGTTTGGCCTAAAATGAATCGTGATGTCGGACTTTCAGAAAGGTTTTTTGAAGTCCATGTAGATCTAGTAGGACCTCTACCAGCAAGTAAAGGTAAATGCTATCTGTTGACGTGCATAGCCAGGTTCAGTCGTTGGCCAGAAGCGATACGAATTGAATATATTTTGGCAGAAACCGTTTGTAACGTATTTTACAGTGGTTGGATTTCTCGTTTTGGATGTCCCAATAAAATTGTCTCAGATCGCGTACGACAATTTGCATCAAGCGTGTTTGCAGAGTTAGCTCAATTTGTAGGAGCACAACATATTAACAGCCAGATATTGTATCTCGATGTGACTGAGTGCTCTCACATGTGAGTGCTCTCACATCGTCTGAAAAGTTGTATTTCATATCTTCACACATTCCGCCCGTCAAGCCCTTACGTTGATTTTGATGGATCTCACGTTCTACGACTCTCGAAAACATGTCTTGTTACCAGCAAACAAATTTCAGATAAAAAAAATTAAAATTTTATTTTAAAGTTACGAATTTTTTAATATGGCAATACTTATGACAGCAACAAAACGAGACTTTATTCGAGAATCGAATATCGAATATCGATTCGGTAAACAAAAAATAGCTGTTCTGAAAAAGTTGTCAAAATTGTGTTTGTGTGTATTTCATCATTTTTGCAAATTTTTTCTAATTTGCTTTGTAAATGGGTTTATTGCATGAAAAGAAATGTGTAGTGTAATAAAAAATTATTTAAGTTTGTTTTGCATCCTTTTTAGGAGCTATTAGTGCTTTGTTTCGTGAACATTTTAGTTAACGCAGCCAAAAAAGCTGCTGTCTAATTTCAACAACATTCGTGCGGTTTAGTTTTATGAAATACAAATTATTTCCTTACGTCGGCGCAAACCGTGTGACGTCAGACGTTTTGCGTTTTACAAAATTCAAAAAGCCAGTCACACGGGCGTGCGTGACGATTTGTGACAATTATCGAGATACAATATCTGGCTGTAAAACAACTTCATACCATCCACAAAGCAATGGATTAATCGAGCTAATGCATCACAAATTAAAAACTGCAATAATATGTCACAACACTGATAACTGGACCAAGATTTTGCCCACCGTTCTTCTTGGTATGAGATCAGCACACAAGGAAGATTAAGGAGCTTCAACTACCGAATTCCTTTATGGTGAAAATTTAAAACGTCCAGGACAATTCTTGGAAACCAATAAAGAACAGACACAATCAAATTTTCTGCTTCAACTAAATGAAGTTTTCGACAGAAAACAAAAATATTTCATAATCAAAATTGAAAAAAGTCAGATAAAATTTCAATTGACCGAATTAAACCCACTTTTGCCGACGCATTGCTCTCTGAGCCGGTCAAAATTCGTTCCATTTGTCCAAAAAAAATAGTAACATTTTCACTAGAAAGGGGATAATGTGGTGCAACTGTAAATAACCACAACCACAACAAAGTAGGTATGATAAAATTTTCAAAAATAAATTCATTAAAAATTTTTGATGTCAAGAGAAAACTTCGTTTTAATATTAACAACAAAATTTTTTCCGACGACAATTCGATCAAGAATAATGCCAAGGTATTTTATGGCTGATTTCGTCACCATTTCGTGGCCATTTACGTTCAAGGTCACCGTTTCCCTGGATTTCCGACTGCTTATGAGTACACGGATAGAAAAGATTTGCTTGAATATGTTTGAATGTGATTAAAAAGTAATACGAAATTACCATACATATATTAGGAATGAAGTGTAATTAAATTATAATCGAAATTGAATTTATTTTTGTTCACGTGTAAACATTATTATATTGTCCAGCAGAATCTCTCAAATTTAACATAAATATGTTACAATATCAACATAAAATTTTAATTGCATTTGAATAAACTGTTTCTTGGCAATTTACTTGGTTATAACTATGTTTCGAAACACAGAAAATGCTAATCAAATCTAAATACAACGTATGTTCGCCACGCTCGTCTTAATTCGATAATTTATCGACTGACAAAGTTGGCAACGTTGTGCAGCATTTTCTACCTACGCCATCTTTTGCCATCGTTTGAACATATTGATGTTTAAAA
Organism: Dryomyza anilis; assembly: GCA_951804985.1. Lineage (NCBI taxonomy): Eukaryota > Metazoa > Arthropoda > Insecta > Diptera > Dryomyzidae > Dryomyza > Dryomyza anilis. The sequence goes on along the minus strand of OX638131.1, from coordinate 52,082,129 downwards.
ACAAACAAAAAAGAAATTGGATTTAAAGTGTATTCTTACAACATTCTTCTTGAATACGAAGTTGGTACTCGTTGAGCAGAATTTTCTACCTACGTCTCTTTTGTCGTCGTTTGAAGTATGTATAGGGTCATTTTAAACATACTGATGTTTGAAAACAAACAAAAAATTAATTCTTGGATATAAAGTTGACACGGCATTTTCTGTTCGCGTCGGTAATAATTTTGTTATTTATAAATTATATAAATATATAAATTGTGTTATAAAAAGTACTAATAGTAACAGAGTATAGTACAGTATATAATTTCTGAACCTAATGTGAAAAAACCACAAATAAACTTCAGTGTTTCAATTTTCAAACAGAATTTGGCATGTTTTTTTACAAAAGCCTCCGTGAATTTCTTGCCTACGCTATGTGCTGTACTGAGCCCAACTGTAACTGTGCCAAATATAAAGCCTAGATCGTCTGGTTTAGCGTCTGCTGGTACAATTGTGCATTCATTGATGCTGTCACTTGTACTTGAAATTTTAAACGAATTATTTATTTATGCATTTAAAAATTTGTATGTGAATTCAATTATTATAAATTCCCACTGTACATGTTTAAAGATTTTTAATAAAAATTAATGAAATATCAACATTTTATTTTTATTTTATTTTCAGGATTTTTTCCAAATATATTTAAATATGTTTCTGTGCAAACATACTACTTTTTGTACTGAAACAACTGATATGTTTCACTGGAAACATATTTATATTCAGGTCGTTCAAATAATAATAATAATAGTTTGGCGCTACAGTCCTGTATAAAACTTCGGCCGAGCTCTCTCACCATTTGAGCTGTGCGTGTTATATCAAATTGGTGGGACCTACAGTTTATTGCCGAATCCGAACGGCGGGTGAGAGCTTTTCATAGGCAATGTTTTTCTCTCGTAGGTTTGCCATTTACTGCCGATTGCATATTATACGCTCCAATAACTTTCCTGCCGAGTCAAGCATGCATATCGGTCGGTAGGCAGATGGCTCATCCGGTGGTTTGCCTCCCTTTGGGAGCAGCACCAGCCTTTGGAGTTTCCATTGCAGTGGAAAGATTCTATCTCTGAGGCATGCGTTATACATTTTAACAAATGTGTCCGTACATATCATTACAGCCATCTTGAATGCGTAGTTTGGGATCCCATCTGGTCCAGGTGCCTCTTGTCACCAATATTCTTCGCAGCCTGCAGGACATCCTTCGCTGCTATTGGCGGATGTGGTCTTCAATTTTTGTTTTTTCGCGGCCGAAACCAGACTGTGCTGGAAAGAGCGTGTTTACTATCTTATCTAATAGAAATGGGCACGTGGGCGTGGATTGTTCGAAGCCATGATGTTTTTTCATGACGACCTTGTACGCGGTGCCCCATGGGTTTACTTCCGCATCATCGCATAGTTCCAAGAACCATATGCGCTTGCTCTCCCTGATCGCGTGTTTTAGCTCTTTCCGCTTTGACCTGTGACTACGCTGACAGTCAAGAAACATTTCTCTACCTCTTGACCTCTGGTAGGCTCTTCGCGCACGGTTGCACTCCACCCGTAGTTTTGCGATGTCTTTGTTCTACCAGTACACCGGACTCTGTGTATGTTTGTAGGATTTTCTCTTCATGGATGCGTCACATGTTTTCTTGATGAGGTCTATGCACTGCAGCGCCATATCAGGTGCTGCACCTGTTGAAGTCGCCAGCTATAACTAATGGACTTCTTCCTCTGGCATCTGCGACTAGGTTGTCGAGGGTTGTTGTGTATTCCTGCAGGGTCATGCTTGGTGGCAGGTTGCAACTATATACAAATAGCCCCCCTATTTCCACACAGATAAACCCATTTCCTGACGTTTGCAGATTCATATGGAGAGCTGAAGAATCTTCTTGCTCGCCTAGCTGCTATCATTGCCTCGTGGCATGAGGGGCATTTCGTTCCCCCTGTAACGTGGTTTGTGTCTTTTAATTTGTTTCGTTTGCAGATTATGCAACTGTGTTCGCCAGTGCATGCATTTGTTTTGTGGCCATGCTCTCCGCATTTGTAACATCTGTTCGAGTGATCCTCCTTACTATCGCATTTTCTGGCAATGTGCCCGAAGCCAAGACATCTAAAACACCTTGTGATCTTCTCTTTTGGCAGATACGGCAGTACACCCAGCCAATACGAACTCTCCCGGCAGTCAGTAATATGTTTGCACATTCTACCGGTACGCTTAACGTTGCGATTTGTGTCCTTCCGTAAGCCCATCTCATCGATTTTATTGTTGCAATCTGGATACGTAACTCCTCGAAACGCTCATGTAGTGCTTCATACAAATCCTCCTTTGTGGTGACCTCTCGATGTGTTTAATCTCGATCTGCTCCACCTGAGATTAAACACATCGGAGTGCTTCATACAAATCCTCCTTTGTGGTGACCTCTCGATGTGTTTAATCTCGATCTGCTCCACCTGAGTCAAGGACCTCACTTCCGCTATGGAGCCTAAGATATTCTCCACCGCTGCCTGGAATTTAGCAGTTTGTGGGTCGGCTGTCTTTTCCAGCTCGAAAAGGAGTTCTCCATTTGCAGTCTTTCTGATTCCCTTAACCGTCTGTCCCATTTCCTTCAGCTGCGGCTCGCTCTTGACTAGCTTGAGAATCTCTGCGTATGTAGTCTCTCCGGCAAATGTCGCAAATGTCGTGAAGCATTTGCATCTGTTCGGTTTATTTTTTTTCTCGTCCGGGCGTGCGGGCGTACCTTCTTCCACTGCGGTTCCTCCCGCGGAGCATTTAGGTTCTTCTGGCCCTCATCTGTCGACGAGATCTCCTCAGCAGGTACTAGCTCCTTAGCCTTCTGCCAGTTGTGGTGAAACAGCCGCCCATAGTTGGGAACAGACGCTGACCGAGGAGCCGCCCACTATGGATCAGTCACTCTCGGACTTGTTTGTTGTGTGGTCCGCGGGTGGTATAGCTTTCCCCTATCCGCCACCTGGGGACGCGCACTCTAGGAATACAACCCCCCGAGCGTATCTTCCGGTTGAAGAAAATATAAATGACACACAAATTTAACAATTGATTGTGATTGTGTTGAATGTGCCGTCTTACGGCGTTTACTGCTTTCTGCGTTTTAGGTCCCGAAAAATACTTTTTTCTAATTGACATCTACAATTCCACCTGAATTTGGCTGGGCATAGGTGTGATCGAAAATTTATACTACGAGTTAATTTAAAAATACAATGCCGCTTCACTATTATTGACCAATCATTTTTTTATTGAGAAAATCAAATTTCAACATATGGTAGAACCATGTTTTCTGACATATTAGCTTCGTTTTTTTCATACTTGAACTGGTTCATATTGAACTTCAGTTTAAATTATATACGTAAAGCAAAAACAACAACTGAACATGGCAGCTGGTCCAATTCATTTGAACTAAAAATTTTGTGGTTGTGAAATTAGCTTATTATAAGTTTTCTAATGTTTCATAGATGTCGCTTCAATCTATTTTTCGACAGTTTTAAAATTCAGCTGAAACCAGGGCTTGCAATTTGAATTGGTTTGATGTAAAACGTATAAAATATGTGCTTTATGAAAATTGATCATATGGAAATAATAGTAACCATTACCACGTTTATATTTTGACGCCTTTTTAATTCTTTGAGCAAAATAAAAATTTAACGGGACAAATATTATTTTATCTGTGATTTTAGGCTTAATTGTACAAAAAATCACCATTTCCTCAAAATAAATTGGTTGTACTATGAAAAACGCAGCTATGTGTAAAGAGCGGCTTTCAAGAAATCACTCATTTGAATTTTTTATGAACTGACAATACAAGAACAAAGATTTTAAGGTATATTGCATGAATGTGCCCTTCGGATTAAAAATACAGGAGTACTTTAAATGTGAATTTTAGGCTTAATTGTACAAAAAATCACCATTTCCTCAAAATAACTTTTAAGATATCATTTCAATTTGGTCGGATTAAACTATATTTGATACATTATATTATCTTTGATCATCAAAAAATAATTTCCCATCATAATATATAATATAACATATTTTATTCCACGGTATGTGAGCTGAAAATCTAAAATATTACAATTTTGCACCTACTATCGAGCGTGTGAGGAGGAATAATAAAAACTGAATTTATATATTTTTTAATAAAAAAAGAATAAACATAAAAATCCTAACGTTATACATGCATATACACAGTATACTAAACTGTTTCGATATCGCAATTAAAATATTGCGAAATGTCGAAAAAATTTACCGATAACGATGCCATTTCTCGCAATGATAATATTGGAAAATTTCTACCAAAACGGTCGGCCGATATCGAACCGAGATAATGAAGGTTTCACGTTACGAGAATTATATATCAAAATCGAAACGTTCTAGAAGCTCTTTTCGACAGAATGAGGTTTTTTAATGGGTTAAAATTAAAGCGTCATCTATATATGTCATCCGCAATGACAATACAAAAAAAAAATACTTTTTACAATTACCATCATCATTTTCCATTGCATTTTATTTTTTGTCAGTTGCTCCTACAGGTTGGTACTCTATATTAATTTGTCGTATATTATTTTCATATTCAATTTCAATTTAAACAAAACAGTTTTCGAAATGAGTCTACGAACTTAGCATGTGTTTTAATTTTTTTTTTGTTTCTGAACGAAAATATTTCTGACATCAAAAACAAAAATAAATAAAAAATTATAATTCAAAGCTCACTATTTTCATACATTTATTTTTATTGAAATAACGTGAAATTAACATAAAGATATAAAAAAATAATGTCCACTCTAGATATTTTAATTAAAAGTAGGGTAACTGGACCTGGTGACCTTATTTTTAAAATCGGAAAGGAGTCGCAATCATGAGTTCTAACTTTCATTAAGAAAGAAACGAAAATCGTTGCTTTTATAATAATGAAATTGACCTAACTCTTGCGAACACTGACATTACTTGAACGCAAAAGGGTGTTCCAACTGTTCGGACCTGCACATCATTACCAAAATTATATCCAGCAGACGAAAGCAGACATGTACCTGAAAGGTGGTACAACTGAATGCGAAAATATTTAAAAATTAGTTTAGATATAACAACGAGATCAAAGTTTATTTCTTGTAGACATTTCAGAAACCTTCTAAACAATTGAATACAAAAATCATTAAAAAATAGTTTTGAGATCATTTTTTTTTACGAAGCCACTTCGAGAATTGTTCGATACACTGGAGGCTCTGAGTCGTGGTATACTGGGTATACTTTAATTATTACATATAAGTGGCAAGCGGCGGTGATCTCCTACAACTCGCTTACGGACGCCCTTTCCTCATCACCTAACTACGCGCATACGCAACACAACAAACTACAGAAGACAAGCTAATGGCATCGCAAAGTGTAGAGACTCCATACGTGACAATTGGATCAGTGATCGCTGAAACGCCATCATGATATCGACAGCCGATAACGATACCCTCCAAACGGACGGGGCGTCGGCATTATGGTAGAAAATTACCGCTGTCTAACTGTGGGGCGATTCCTCAATGACAACGTAATTAATTTTTGAATGAAATGGACGCTGGATAGTTGTCAGAATGTTGTGTCGGGGCATCGAACCCATGCATAAGACACAGTCTGTTATAAAAGCTTGGTGCGGGACGCGGCTATGTGCGTACGTACATGGACGAAGTGGGTGTACCCCTTCGCGTATGACTTTCTTCTGGTACCAATTAATGAGCAGCGCCACTGATACCTGGCGGCGGTTTGTAACAACGGTGCGACAAAGTCAAACGTTGATCAGTCGGGCTGCGCACGAGACTGCAGGCGGACGACAGAAAGCGATTGACGAAACCATGCAACATGTGATCGCATCAGTATCGAATACCTCGGTGACACAAACCCCAACCACTAGACAGGCAACAGTGTTAGGGGCAGAGGTGACACAAGCGACGGTATCACCAGAGACAACGGTGACATCACATCAGAAGACCAAGATTCCAGTGGCAGCTACATGACGTACATCGGCCGCAAGGAAGTTTTACGACCCAGTCGAGAGAACCTCAGCCAGTGGCGAATGCGGTGATGGCGATTGCAACAATAAATGCAATTCAACAAACGGTGGGAGTGCAACTGTGACTACAGTCAGCGATGAGTTCTTCCAATGGCCTCGCGAGTTGATGAAAATTGCATTACAAATAGCCCGCAACCAACATCGCTATAAGGTTAGCGTCGGCCGCATCATAGATGGAGTGAAGTATCGTGTACGGGTGAATCATAGCGGTGAAACAACAATCACCAATATAACGGAGTTCTCACCCCGAACTAAAGGTGGAGTGTGACGGAACCATTTCATGAGAAATGGCACCGCGCAATAATCAGACATAAAACGCAGAAAGCAGTAAACGCCGTACGGCGGCACATTAAACACATCTACAACGCACTCCACTACAACGCAGTAAACTTCGCCTCTCACTTTCCTGTGAGCTATTTTTTTTGTTTTTTTTTACAGATTAACTAACACTCAGGGGATGCCCCCTATTTATGCAAAGCACAGTGTTGATCGTAGGAAAGGATTAGGGTTAGAGGAAGGGAGGAAAGATGAGGTAGTGTCGGTGAATATTTGTTTCGAATTTGCCAATATCAAAAATGTCGGGAAAAACAGACGCAGGGAGATTGTTCCACAAACGCATCGTGCGGCTGAATTATCTCTGTAATGCGTAGTTCTGTTGAGAACGGAGTGGACTACGAAGGGGTGGGCTTGGTTCGATGCCCGAGTAGAATGAGAGAATACACGACCTGGTGGAATCAGGCCATGTATTTCCGTCGAACACTTACCATTTTAATACCTATAAAACAGGCTTACACACCATACGGTCCTTCGGTGCTCAAGAGAACCAATAGAGGATGAAATATTTTCATCCCCTATTAAATATATTGCACGTTGTTGGTTTTGATCCAGGAACTCCAAAGAAGATTTTGAAACCCCTGCCCATATTTGCGAATTGTATTCCATCTTAGGCCGAATATAGGTCGCTTAGACAGTGCGCAAGTCAGCAGGAGTGAAGTACGTCTTACACCGTTTCAGAAAACCGAGGCACTTGGCTGCTTCTTTCGACACATCAAATATGTGATCATTCCAACAAAGGTCACATTGAATTAATATGCCCATCACGTCAAGAACAGCTGTCTTCCACAGGTCCCATATTTAAGGGAGAGAGGGGTGAATCTATTTTTTGCATTTCTTGCTTGCATTAAAATCAACTCTATTTGCAAGACCCCACTCGGAGATTGATTTAAGGTCATTGTTGAGTGTGAGAGTTTGGGCGCTTGTTGAACGAATATGAATGACAAATGTTGCTGTCATCTGCAGAGGAATGAATTGGGTTCTGGATCAATGCCAGAAGGTCATTGATAAACACCGGAAATAGGGACGGGGATAAGACGGAACCCTGCGGAACTCCAGAATTAATGAAATGTTGTTCTGAAAAAACACCATCCATCGCAACTCGTATTGAACGACCCTGGAGAAAACTCGATATCCATCGAGTAAAAGATTTCCCGACACCAAATTAAATTAGTTTTGAAACGAGGGCTTTATGCCACACTCGATCAAATCCTTGGAAATATCGAGAGCAACAGCCTTACTCTCCCCGAAAAGGTGAACACAATTATTCCACTTTTCGGAGAGGACCGCCATCAAGTCACTTTTGGATCTGGTTCTACGGGAACCATATTGGCGGTCACTGAGCAATTCGTTGTGCTCAAGATAGTTCACAAGGTGGAAGTTAATTATGCTCTCCACTACCTTGGAGAGTGCAGAGCATATTGCAATGGGTCGGTAATTGGCAGGGTTCGTAGCCTCGCCCTTTTTCGGAACTGGGTGGACATTGGCAACCTTCCAACAAGATGAAAAAACTCCTGTCGTGTAGAAGATGTTGAAAAGTTTACGAAACGGACAAGCCAGCGTTGATGCTCACTTCTTCAACACATGGGCAGATATGCCATCTGGCCAGAGGCTTTGTTAATGTTGAGATTTGCTAAAACCTTTTTAACTGCCCGAGTTCGAAAATGAATATCCGGCATTGCAGAAGAAACAAAATCGGCAACGGGCAGTGGTTGATTACTATCTGGGAGCGTTGAATTATTTGCAAATAATCAGCCAAGAGATTAGCTTTATCAACCGGGTCAGTAAAGGTCTGGCCATTCATAATAAGAGATGGAGTAGACGATGTCGTCTGATTCTTCACCCTTTTTACGAATGACCAGAAATTTTTACTACCTCTGTGGTAGAGTGAAGTTTCGTTTTTTTCGTGAAGAAACTTTTCGCGCGAGATCACGGCGTTACAGCGATTCCTAGCCTGTATGCGAAGTGGTTCTGTGACAGCATTCTTGTTAGACCGCCAATTCTGAAAGGCTTCCTCTTTCGGCCTGACTGAAATCCTGCAAGTCTCATTAAACCATGAGTGGTCCTTGGGTTTAATGCTAATTTTTTTAGAAGGTATGAAGGACTGCATACCTAATAAAATAACATTTTGTACCATTAAAGCCGCGGCATTTATGTCTCTGACTGCGAAACACAATTTCCAATAAGTTGCGAAAAAAATGATTTAACGCAACCCCATTTGCTTCTTTCGTAAAGCGAAACAGTTCTCTTCGGGTCTTTAATCGAAGAGGCGCGTAAACTAGAATATGAAAACTCAGCGGAAACAGTACAGTGGTCGGAGTTACCAAGAGGTGCAAGGACATTTACATCATATTTTTCATGATGTGAAGTCAGAAAAAGGTCTAGGTCTCTTGGTTTTGCCACCGACGCGTGGAAGGTACGTCGGTTCCTTCACCAATTGAGTGAGTTGATTGCACTCTGCAAACAGCTCAACATAACAACTCTACTGTGTTGGAAGTGGTAGTGGCGAGTGTGGCGAGTGGTTCAACCAAGTGGCGTTGTGCACATTAAAATCGCCGCCAACAACAATTTCACTGCCTGGAAATTGCTCCAATATATTAGAGATCGAATCAGATAAGGCATCCAGCTAATTACAGTTGGAAACCCTATCTAGATTCGGACTCATATAAAGAAAGCACAAGTACATGATGTGTGTTTGAATTTTGAATTTAACCCAAATAGTATTAAATTCGCTATCCAACACATTATGTTGTTGCTGCAGTTGATACGCAACGTCACTCCGAATAAAAAGAGCGAGACCCCTATGGGCAGAAAATAATTGCACTAAGTAATACCCAGGTATTTGAAAATCCAGTGGATCTGCATGCTCACTAACCTGGGTCTCACCCAGTGCCATTATTTGTGGCCTATTAATGGACACATACGCATATATAGAGAAGAAATTCGTTCTCAGCCCACGAATATTGCAAAAATCTATGCGAAATTTTTGCGACATTTTTCCTACTGGGCAACTTCAAAACAGACATACATTCTACCAACGCGCAGCAGTTGATACAAACAAATGAGAGCGTAAGTCAAGCCGTGATGAGTGTTAGGCCTTCACCACAGCATAGATCACGCACTCTGTGCAGCCTCAACTGTGAGCGCTAGTAGCGTGGAGTAGGATGAGGGAGGGAAGGAAGGGATACGAAATAAACCTGTGCAAGTACAGCAAATAGCATAGAAAAGCCCTTTGCGTTGGCAATTGCAAAAAAAAAAAACGTTGAGTACACCAATTCAGCAAGCAGCACGGAACCGGTTCTATTGTGTTGTTGTTGTTTGTTATTTTATTGTTATATTTATTTGGTTGGTGTTTATTAAAATGTAATTTTGTTTTTATGTAAGTTTGATTTAATTTGTGTTCTGTTTTAGTTTTATTTTATCGTTGTTTTATGTTCGGCGGGCACACTAAACACAAATTTACGGGACAATTAGACTTAACAGCGACGGACGGAACACATTTAAAAGACATGAAGACGACACGTCCGTCCCTCATGGCAGCATTGACACAACTGAGACCGAAGTGCACCAGGAGAGGCGGCTGTCGCTGAAGTAAAAGTATTGTTATCAAAAATATTTAATTGTTTAAATAATAAAATAAATTCTTATAAATTCTGTAACTTTGAGCCCCTGGAGCCCGCTGAGCGTACCCCAACTGTAGACGGGGAATTCGGGATCGTTAATCTGGCACTGAAAAACTGGCCCTAAGTATATTACGATTTTGATGTAATTAAAATTTTTAATTGTAACGATTTGATTGAAACGATCAATATTATCAGAATGACCGAAGTGTAAGTGTGAACAGACCATTATGCGATTGTGCAAAGAGTTGTTCACATAACTAGTATGTTTTACTTCCGGAATCGAAAATTGTAGAAGCTCGATTCTGATTGGCTAACGTTCTGTGATATATTTTCAATGAAAGCGATGCTTAAAAAAGAAATATATCATTCATTAAACGCTGAAGAAAACGAAAGAAAGCAACTAGCAACTTACAAATGAATAAATTTCTATTAAAATTCGGGCTGTGCGATTAATCACGGTTAATTAATTCCACTATCCAACACGATGGTTGTCATGGACATCTTATACATCATTTCTATATAAATTACTGGTGTTGAGTTTGACTGCATACTCAGTTTTTCTATTACATAACGTTTTTGAGAAAATTGAAAGGCCCCGCCCTTTTGGAAGAAGTTTTAAAAATTAACGGCATAGAAAAAATAATTTTGGTGGTCCCTAGACCCTACTTTTTAAAATGACCATCTCCTGGCCGTGTTGTGAATCAGAAACGTTTTTTTTTGTATTTAAGAAAGTCTGCACATAATCAGTATGCACATAAAGTTCAAATCTAAAAGCACAATAACAGATGCATGTTTACTTAATATATCGTCAACGACGTAACTGGAACAAATGCATAATGATTATGAGTGCATTTTTTTATTAATGTGGGATAAAAAAATAGAACCACAGCACTCAGACAGGGTTATATCCATTGTGCTGTGACCCAGTTCCCTGGTTTTTTATGATACTTCTTAGATTCATTATTGAATCTAAGAAGGCTATTGTGTGATAGAGAGTGAAGCTGATCCTCTCTCATCACGTATGTGCCAAAGATCTGCCTTCTAATTCTAGAAAATGCTGGACAGTCACAGAGATAGTGCTCTGTGGTGCCAGTTTCTTCGTAGCAGGCAGAATATAAGGCGCTTTCGGCCAGGCCGATTGCGTTCATGTGTTTTTCACATGCGTTGTGTCCCGTTAGAAGTCCCGTCAGTTTTCTGCACTCCTTTCTACTTAAGGAAAGTAGAAACGAGGCCGATCTTTTGGTTATCGTCGGTGTCATGAGCTTGGAGAATCTGCATTTCGTCTCATTCAGCCATCTGCTCTTGTGTGCGGAGGCGACCCAAGAGCTGATGACGAATTTACCCGTAGATGCAGGTAGTCCAAGCACAGGTTCTGGTCCAAATGGATTATCCTCAGATCCAGCACGTGCTAGTTCGTCAGATATTTCATTGCCCGAAACTCCTTTATGGCCCGGCACCCAAATCAGTTTCAGTGTATTGTATTTACCAACACAATTGAGACGTGATCTGCATTGACGTATAATTTTGGATATGATGACCTGGTTGTTCAAACCCATAAGAACAGCCTGACTATCGCTGCAAACTGATATAGCCCTGTTCTGCCATCTATTATCCGCAATGTAGTCCATAGCCATAAGTATAGCATAGACTTCGGCTTGAAATACCGAGGCATTGTCGCCTAAGGCGAAGTGAAGTCTGCGGTCATCCGGTTACACAAACACTCCAGCACCAGATCCCTGATCGTTTCTGGAGCCGTCTGTTAAAATGCGGTCAGTCAGTCACAGTCAGGCGTTAGCCAGTCTTGAATGTCAGGTTGGCAGACCTCAAAATTTCGTCTTGGTAATATTTCTGTTATCATTGCATCAGAGGGCATCCCCAGTAGACAGGTGTCTAATGGAGTGTCAAGTGCAATGTCAGAGATATTCCAGGGAACATTAAACCAGAAACCACCTCGTATTAGTCTCCAGCAGACTTTCATGGCTTCGCCTCTGATGAAGATGTCAAGTGGTGGTAGGTTTAAGATTGCATTCATTGCTGGACCAGGTGTAGTGGGAAAGGCACCCGTAACACCCAGACAGACTGTTCTCTGAATCTTGGCAAGACTAGTTGTCACACATTTTCGCGACAGCTTGTTCCACCAGACTACCGATGCATATGATATCATCGGTCTTATCATTGCCGTGTAAATCCATAAGGTTTTGCTCGGCGATAGTCCCCATGTCTTCCCAAAAATTCCTCTGCATTGCCAGAAGGCATTCAATGCTCGCAAAATTTTATTTTCAATATGTTTTGTCCAAAGTAGTTTACTATCTAGAGTTAAGCCCAGATATTTTACTTCGTTAGACAGAGGAATAGTGACACCCTTAAGTACTGGTAGAGATAATCCTGTCATTATTCTTTTCCTAGTGAAGAGAACAATCCCTGTTTTGTGAGGGTTGACGGAAAGTCCGTTTGCAGTACACCAGCTGTCAATTCGGTTCAATGAGTTTTGTGTTTTAACACAGACCTCATTGAGGGAAAAGCCTGTGGCAAGAATGGCAACATCATCTGCATAGGCCTGGGAATAGACACTTGGTCCATCGAGATCGTTGACTAGAAATTCAACCAGCATACACCAGAGCAGGGGGGAGAGAACGCCTCCTTGAGGACAACCTCTATTCACCCCTGCCATAATATACTGACCGCACTCCGCCTCAGAAGTGATGGTCCTAAACATTAGCATTGACCTTAGCCATTTGACCAATGTTTCATCTATTCCATGCCTTCTAGCTGCGTCACACATTCCATCAAAAGTCGCATTATCAAAAGCACCCTCGATGTCAACAAATATGCCTATCACGTACATCTTCCTCTGAAAAGCATGATCGATCCGGCCAACCAGATGTTGCAATGCTGTTACACAGGATTTTCCACGTTGGTAGGCATGTTGTCTTGATGATAGTGGGTACCTTGACAGCGATGTTTTTCTGATGTGCAGCTCAACTAGTCTTTCTGGACACTGTAATATGAAGGACATCATTCTAATGGGTCTGAAGCTCTTGGCTATGGAATAGTCTTCTCTTCCAACTTTAGGAATGAAGGCTACTTTAACTAAACGCCAGGATGTCGGAATGTATGCCCATGCGAGACTTGCTCTAAAGATCTTCTTTAGGCATGGTAGCAATTGGGTTATACCTTCCTGTAGCATGACTGGGTAGATGCCATCCGGTCCAGGTGACTTGAAGCCATCAAAAGAGGCCACTGCGTATTGGATGGCTTCATCGTACACAACCAATCTGGCAACCTGCCAGTCATGTTTTGTCACATTAGAGTTGTTATTGCAGTCCCCAGTGCTGGGATTACAAAGTGGCCCTATGTGGATTTGATTTCCCGGAAAGTGAGTCTCAACTAGGACACTGAGTGCCTCTGTCTTATACTCAGTATACGAGCCATCATGTCTCCGCAGTGAGTCCAGTCGAGCAGTTCGGTCTCTTTTAATAAACTTGACCAATCTGCTAGTCTCACTGCAGGATTCGATGCTACTGGAGAAGTCTTTATAGGAAACACTTTTCGATTTACGAATTGGTTTCTTATACTCTTTCTGCTTAGCTCGATAAAGAAACCAGTCAGAGTCAAAATTGCTCCTTAGGGCCCTGTTTAGAAGCTTTCTGGAATCCTTACGCAAGGTTTCAAGACAAGCGTTCCACCAAGGAATGGGAGGTCTAGATAACGTTTTTCGTACCGGACATGTTCGCACAAAGCTAGAATTTATGACATCGTTCATAACTTGAACGGACGTCTCAATACTTTCTGACAGGAATAATTCTGACGAATTCTGACAGGAATATTGAGGGAATTCTCAAGTTCATGTCTGGAGCTAGGGTTTCTTACCGTCATAGAGGGCAGAACCTCTCGGTCAGTATGAAACTCGATATACTTGTGGTCCGATAAAGAATCTTCTTTAAGAACCTTTCAGTTAAAGATTGACTCTCTCAGTCTACAGTTAGACAAAGTAAGGTCAATCACTTCCTGTCTTCTAGCAGTCACAAAAGTGGGTTTATTACCAGTGTTGTGAATGTTCAGATTGGAGGTCATGATGAAGTCAAGGAGTCTGGTACCTCGTGCGTTGCATTTACTGCTGCCCCACACAGTGAGTTGAGCATTAGCGTCACAGCAAATAATAAGGCCGGTCTCCTTAAGATCACAGTACTCTATGAGCTCAACCTTTGGTGGAGGAGGCAGTAGTGAGTCATAGGGGAAGTAGCCTAAGGCGACAATCAGATGTTTCCATTCTCTATCGCTTTCATAGCTCACTTTGGCTGCCACCAGGTCTTGTCCACAGAATTGGGTTAACTTGGTGACAGCAAAGTGTTTCGATTCTATAAGACAGCTTCTAGGCCTTGCGGCTTTCTCATCGTATAGTATGGTTTCACCACGTAGTTCACTAAGACCACAGATGCGTTTGTTAAACACCCATGGTTCTTGAATAGCTGTGATGTGAGGTAATGTATGCAACATGGAGAGCCGCTTACCTAGTAAAGCGGTAGCAGCTTTAGAATGTTGTAGATTGTACTGAGTAAATATCCTGACAGGATAATTAACTCGTTTCTCATCATATGCCTATTCATTTGGAATTGATTCGGAATTTGATCCGTCCAAAGAATAAGTTTAGATGGTTGTCGTACTTAGATAGCATGACATCTAACGACTTCTGGTCTAAGCCAACAACCAGGGTTGAGCCCTCCTTGTCCTCCGGACCTCGCTCTTGTTTATGGCTATAGATTTTCCATCCGTTCGTTTCGATGCCCTGGTTCTGAACACGTAGGCAGGCAAACACTTCCGCTGTTTTCCTGATAGGACCAGGTATCCAGCATATTGCTCGCCTGCGTTTGGGTTCGTCTCCGCTGAAAACAGCGAAGCGCGATTTGCCCAAGGGGGGGATTTTAGCAACGGCTGTGGCAATCCAATCGAAATTGGCTTTAGACGAGCATAGCACCTTCATGATGCCATCACTCGTCTCATAGCCTTTTGCATTTGCACTGACACCGCCGGTGCTGACTAGCCTCCAAAGATGATCGGTGCAGTGTTTTACTTCTGCATCATTCATCTTTTGCTCCTTCTCCAGTTTGCCAATAATCGCAACCGGAAGAGCTTTGCGAGCAGCATCACGATATGATACTGCTAGCCTACCTCTTCCAGTGGATGTTGAAGGCAGTTCATCCGCAGCTGATCCGGAACATGAAGCACCAGTGCTCTTGCTTGTGGAAGCAATATCACTGGAAACTGTCGAGTTCTGGAAGTTACGGGGTTTCGCAGTAGCAGTGTTTTAAACTTCTTGCCATTGCGCTTCTCAGGTGCATTGGCAGCCACAACAGCAGCAGCGGAAGGTCCGGCTTCAGTCGGAGTAACCTCCACCGATCTATCGCGTTTTGCTGTGATAGCTGGGGAAGAGAAAGCTCCAGCGTCGCCTTTAGCCTTTTCAGCCTCTGTGCGATCTTTTGCTTTATTCTTCCTTCTCCTACTCACCTGGACATCGGACAACCTGACCTCTGTATTCAGAGATCCGGGTCCGGTCTCCAATGGAAGTTTAGCTTCCAGTTGGGCGTCGGTCTCTCTAGGATTAGATGCTGGTAAGACACCACTTTCCTTCGATCGACCCATGTTTCCAAATACGTGACAGAAAGGAGCCCTGAGAGGAAACAACACTGTCGAGCAGCTATACAGTGGAGGATTAGTCGTAGGCATAGCCGAACCGACACTTTCCTCTACTTGTATGGGAACCGCTGCGTTGTCGTTATCCTCCTCTAGATTCCTAGCTGTCTCATAAATTTGGGAGATGGAAGGGCACGATGAACCCCCTGCTAC
Source organism: Dryomyza anilis (assembly GCA_951804985.1). NCBI lineage: Eukaryota > Metazoa > Arthropoda > Insecta > Diptera > Dryomyzidae > Dryomyza > Dryomyza anilis. Next base: position 52,066,258 of record OX638131.1, on the reverse strand, counting down.
AGGAGCAGAGAGGTTCATCATACCAGGGTTGGTTGCGTGGATGGAGGCCTCCAGAATCCTTGGCACAGCCGCCAAAGCGGGTGGATTGCCACTTTTGTGGGTACCACCTGGAGTAGTTAAATCCTTATGTTGACCCATCGCGGTGGTGTAGGGGTTTCTTTAGAGTCTGCCACCCCACCAATAAAAAAGACTATGGTAGTATTTAGTTCATTACTCATCACAAGCCTGTCTGACAAGGGTGACCCTACCAGAAACTTTAAAAAAGTTTCCGTCAGCTTAGACTTATTGAGTCATTGTAACTTAAGCCCCCACACCACGTCAAGGTAACCACTACGTGGGGTGCATACTTTCAGGAGATAAAATTAAGACTGCTTTAAAGCAACGAAAAATACATTGGTTGCAATTTGATCCGAGACTCAGCTAGCAAGTGTGTCGTCGGTTTAAAAGCAACAACAAAAGCATTGGCAATTTGATCCGAGACTAAGCTAGCAAGTGTTTCGTCGGTTTAAAAGTAACAATAAAAGCATTCAATTTAAGTCAAGATTAACGCCAGTTATTGATTTCACAACATTAGTAATATCCAGGCCGTGCGCAGGATTTGCTCCATAATAAAGGGGGTATGAGAGGAAGATTTTGGTTTGGCCATGCTCATGAACATATCATGTCATTATTTCAGAAAATCGGTATCTGACGAGGCCTAAACTAGGTAAGAAGATATCGGGTGTACGAGTCATTTTTGAAGTGTCATTAGGTCCCGGTTGGTAATTTTTCATAGCCTTGTTTCACATCGCAGGCAATGTTACCTTGTTAGGGTCCGAGTATATTGGTTTAATCGTCATAAAAATAGTATTCCATTATTGACGTATAACTTTTTTGGCAATTGCACATATACAACAACTAGCAATAAATTGAACAAGACTTGAAAAATATTTGAAATTTATATAATTTAAAAAATATTAAATGAAACTAATCTATTTCATTTGAAATTTGTACTCATATTTCATACAAATATTTTTATAATATTGGTAAACTAACAGAAAAGCACCGCAGGCAAAAATTTTTGTTTTGTTTTGAAAATTTATTCATTCAACTTTAAAATTCAAATTATATATACCAATTCAAGGTGTATTTAACAAGGTGAGGAAAGTATAAAAAGTCGTCTCATTTTTTATTTTTCAATTTTAATATTTTTTTGTCATTCGTTTGAAAATTTTCCTCGTTACCGGTTGACAAATACGGTTATTAAAATTAAAATTTTCAAAACAATTATAAAACAAACATCGCGTATAAACTAATGCCAAGACCATCTTATTCTGCCTGTGACCAGTTGCGGTAAATAAAAATTTCACGTTCCTCGCGATCTCCAGAAGAAAAAAATATGAGGTGCACGAATTTTTTGAACCCGAAGTTTGCATTTATATCCGGTGTACCAAAATTCTGTCCTCATTGTCGCGTGTCTCAAATATATTAATGTTAAATCTACCACACCAGTAAAGCTGCATCTCAAAAATAGCTACACGATCGTTGCGGCATCACCTGTTCCGGGATTCCCATTTATGCCTCTTTTTATGCCTCCAACTGCTACGACATCTATTGCTTCAACTTTCGATGTAGCGGTTCAGAAATGTCCGTGGCGTGGAACATTCCAAATTACCAACATTTTTAAAATGCTAACACCTGACGTAGTTACAAATCGATGAAAAAAAATCATATTTAACATTTTAATCGCCAAGTAGAGTGTGGGCGAGCTTGTTAAAGATTTAATAATTATGAACCCTTGCACACTTGGACGAGGAGAAGGGATACTAAGAAATTGCGAGCATGTGTTATTGAAACGCTGCATAACCGATATAACACTTTTGTACACATCAAGGGGTTCATCCTCAAATGTGCGACGCGTCTGAGTGTCCCTTATTGTCCTCGTTATCTCTATTAAAAAATATAGTTAAAATTGGTCAACATAAAGTTTGTAGACAAACTTTATGTCATTTAAATTATTTAATAAAAGAAAATCAGAAAAAAAACATTTCAAATATAAACAAAAACAAATAAATTTACTTTTATATACAGAAAACCTAAATAAAAACAAATATCGCAATGACTTTTGTATACAGAAAAATATTTCAAATTTGAAATATGTGTACAGAATTACGCTCAAATTTGTCGCCTCTCCAAATTTTCTTCACCTTCCTTAATACACATTGTACCAATTTATTTGGTAATGTATATTTCAATTTTTGTATTGGTAAAAAAACAATTTTTTTAATAAATAAGGGTGTTTTTGCAATATGAAAACAAACAAAATCATATTTTAGCAGTGCTTTTTTAGTATTTGTTGAAATTTTGTGAAACGACATAAAATTAAGATATTAAATAAGATATATAAAGATTATTAAGATATTGGTAAAATTTTAGCTTCCCAATGATGTGGTTTAAGAGATTTGGTGATTTAAATTTGAAAAAATATGTATAAATATCGCAAAAGTTGTGTTAATTAATGAAACATAACTTAAGTAATAGTGAAGCAAAATAAAACACTAAAAGATAATAAAATTCCAAAAATTTTGATTTTAGAGTGGTCATTTTTAAACAATGTTTATTTCGAAAGGATATATCTCAAAAAGTACTGGCGAAAGTCGACTTTAAAGTTAAAATCAGCTTTTTGACATTTTAGTATTCATGAAAACTTTAATTTTAAACTTGACTTTAAATTATCTTTGTATTTGAAATGAAAATGCATATCATATTTTCACAATTAAAAAAAATATTTGCGGCACATATAGGGTTTAACGAAATTATTTTTACAAATTCAAATACTGATATTGTGATCAAAACAAATAATAAAAAAAATCCCGAATATTTAAAAATTTTCTGATTTATGACAAAAGAACAAAAATAACATGTTTTTAGTTAAGTAATCGATCATGTCGTCAACAAAAATATTCGAAAAAGTGGGAAAATAAAATTTGAACATTTTGATAAGCTAACCATAAGCATAACATGTGTATCCAGGGAAACTGTTGGAAATATTACAATTCGGTTTCGAGAGACCATCTTATTAAATAGTAAACGTGAATCAAGTCGAAAATCGAAAATTATGAATAGTAAATTTGCGGCGAAAGTAAAGTGTTAGATTTAAGCCCAACAATCAATAAGAGATGTGTCAAAACAATTTAATATATTTCACATTTTCAAAAATTAAAGATGAGATTTAAACTGAGAACATTTAAAGTTCTTTATTTGGAATTTTAAATGTAGAAATTTGTATTAGTGATCCAAATAAACAAGCGAGGGACTGTTGAAACCCGTATAGAACAATATGATACAATTTGTTCAAAAGGATGTAATCCTCCAAACTGACCTGAGCTAGGTCCAGATTCAAAATTTTTGACTGATATAAATCAATTCTTCGAAAAAAATTGAATTTTTGTTGATTAGTGTTAGAAGAAATAGTCTCCATCGGTGGGCTGGAAGGCTAAAATACGGAAATTCATTCCGAAATATAATTCTTTAATAATTTTTAAAACTATGGAATATTGTTCTTCATTTCTGATATTTTTTTACATTGTGCAATGTTGAAAATTTTGTAAGTAAAAACATTTTTTTTCTTTTCCATTTTTTTTTTTTTTGCTAAAAATTGATTTAGGTGTTATTTTTATTTAGGGCTATTGTTCAAATGAATTGACATGTTTTCCCAAAAAAAGTCGGGGTCTTATTTCAATCCACAAATATACACCAATTCTGGGGCCTTATTGATTTATAGTCTTATTTAATTTTAAATTTTTATTAATAAAAATTATATTAAAAAACGTAAAAATAAACTAACAAGAATTCGTTGGAATTTCTGACGCTTTTTTAAAAAATAAGTATTGTTTAAACCACTTTTGATCTAAGCGTGTGATATTATAAAAATTATTAAGTACATTTTTCACATCACTTTTTTACTCAACCTGAAATATTTTGACTTCAGCTTTTCAAAACATGGTTTTTTGACAGTTTTGTTATTATTTGCTTCCTTATGAACGTTTTCGTGTACATATTATATGGTTGCATATGTGACTTTATTGCGTATATCGCAATAATAGGAGAAAAGCATAGTGCAATGATCACATTCAAGGGCATGGAAAATGTAGTTAAATGTTGAATCGAGAGTGATCTTCAAGTTTTGTATAAAGTAATAAAAGTATAAAGTAATAATATAGAATATTTGGCAGGAGTGCATTAATCAAACTATGAGGATACAGATATATTGTGAAGTACAAAATATGTATGTTATTACCGACATTTTATGTTTTATTCGGTTTGCTGGAACTCTGACTACTAGAGCTACTCGAATGGTTAACGATAAAGTTGATCCAATCTCTGCATTTTGGACTAAAATGAAAGACAATATTCGCACGTAGAAATAACAGTGAAGCAACAGCTATTTATGTACATATCGTGGAAGAACTAGATTTACCCAGTATATCTTTTTTTAGCCTGCCCTAGTAGAAATTTACCTTATTAGGGAAGACATGATCCCGGTCAGATCAAGGTAAAAATACAATGATCCCTTTAATGGCCTTAGTACAATTTCTACGTTCCATCGGTAAATGCTGTCTCATAAATGAAGATTCCTTTTTTTGTTAATCCTAATTCTCAGAAGTGAATGTACGTCCGATACTCATTGTCATATTCAAGTTGTTATAACTTTGTTTGTATTCCTCCAACTACTTGTTATGTGACTTATGTTTTGACAAAACGTATTTTTTAAATTATGGCTTTAAAGCAACTATGGAAATTGTAACGTAACCTCAGAAGTGAGTACCAGAGACCCATATAAAATATATATACGGTGTGTTAGCTGGAGTATAACCAAGTTCTAAGAATACAAAAAAGCGTTGGAATTTCACAAAACGTGATTTTTAATATATTTCTACGCCAAAAATATCCATAGATATTACAGTACTTATGGGGACTTTCTTAAATAAGCGTCTGAGGCCCATTTCCAAGAATTTGAAAATTTTGGAAGTCTGGTATTTGGGTTAAAAATCTATTTTTTTAAAATAAATATGTTTTAATGTATATAAAAGTATCACAATCTGCATAGAAGTGTTTCTTTTCATATATTGACATGGTTTTCCATAAAATTACATGTTGACTACAAATGTAGTCATCCGACCGGCAACGTAAGTTAACAATCCCGAGCACATGAAGGTTAATAACGGTTCCGATTCCGGTTCTTTGCGTTCCCTGACAGGGACGTTAATTCCTGTTCCGGTTCTGGTTCCCAATAATAATAATAGTTTGGCACTACAGTCCTATAAGAACTTAGGCCCAGCTGTCTCACCATTGCGTGTTATATTTGTACACAAAGTGGTGGGACCTACAGTTTATTGCCGAATCCAAACGGCGGGTGAGAGCATTATTATAATGTAAACGCGAAAGAGTTTTTGATACTACTTACGTCCTGAAAAACATTTCAATTAGTCGAGCCGTTCGGAATTTATAGCAATTTTATTAAAAAATAATTTAACCTCGAAAATATGCGATTAATACCCTTCATTATAATATTTATACTATATAAACATACGAAATGTTACTGCTAGCATTAAACCAAAATCATCAAAATCAGTTATTATCATGTTTTATTACGTTTTTCCTTAATGGACGATATACAAGAATTTACTACAGCTGTTATTCTAGGATTATGTACTGAGCTTGATATATGAAAAATTTCACTTCCGCTTGTCCGATTTTTTCCATTTTTGGAACATAGAAAAATACTATCAATAAATAACTAAATACAAAAATATATATAAAATATTTAACAAATGTTACAGTTAAATATGTGGAAAACATTTACATTATTAAAAAAATATAAAAAAAATTTTATAAATAAAATTGCCATTCTCTGAATTCCAATTTCGATCATTTTTAGAGCTATGTAAGGTGCATCCATAAACTAATTTAATCCAAAATTTTAAGTGTTTATCTCTTAAAAGAAAAAATTACAGATAAATAAGTGTTAAAAACACCATTTTCAATTTATCAATTTTTCACAGAAAGATGTGTATAACTAATAACTTTTACATTGAAACTGCCACTCCCCCTTTTCCAATACCACCCATTTTTATAAAGAGATAATGTATTTATAAGCTAGCTAAGTTCAAAGTTTCGTTCATTTATATCTTAAACTCCAAAAGTTATAGGCTAATAAGTGCGAACATTATTTGAATGACATACATATATAATAGGTTACGCCCTTTTCCGATTCCACCCATTTTTGTACTATCGCAAGATACAAACATAGAGTAAATAAATCATGCGTAATCCGCATAAGTGAGAAAACACAAATATAATTTTACTACATACGACATGAGCGAGTAAAAGAAAAAATCTGACTTACTCTCTACTCATAAATGGATAATCAACGGAGATTAAAATTTTACTACTCGAGAATGCTGTCTTTAACTCATTTATTTTCTCCTCACGAGGTGTATCATTACGGATTTTCTCTTTTTCTCATTCTCATAAAAGTACAAGGCCAAATTTTGTAATCAATGTTATGTTACAACGAGTAAGCGGTGTTGAAAGACGAGTAACGTTGAAACTTAAAAGGTTTATATTAATTGGTTGAAAATTCTGAGTGTTTATGACAAGCATTTTAAAAAGTCACTTTTATTTATATTTTTAGATAGTTTAATTATTGAATTTATTTTGATGTACAAATAAGACCACTCTTAAAATACAAAAACATGATTAAAAATAAATTTTAAATAATATGAATGGTTTAAAGGTCTACTTTAAAATTTTTTTGTACTTTCATAAACAAACAACAAACAAAAAAAGTGGAAAATATAAATGTTTTGAATAGAGTTACTGTTGTTTTAAACCATAACTAATTTTAAATAGATTTATATAAAAAATAGATATTAACAGAAAAAATTATCAGTTCTAAAAAATAGGCAGTACAAAAAGTATGCAACATTATACTTTTTTTTCAACCTGAAACATATTAAAATGACATTCAAAACCATTCGCATCGCCAATAATAATAGAGCCCTATATTTTTTGCAAACTTGGTAAGCCTTTTTATCAATATTTCAATACTGTGTCAACACTACTCGCTGCATATACAAACAACAAACATATGCGAATATGACAACACGGCATCCAAGCTTGTGATCTTTTTATTCGTGAACTTGTTTTTGTAAAAGCTGTACTGTGTTGCTAGCAGCGTGTTGTAGCAGTGTTGCTTGCAGTGTCATGCGTATAACTGTTGTCATGCGTCTGTCTGCTGTCACGCGGAAAAACAGTTCTCAAAAATCATGTAATACGTATACATTTTTCAAAAATTTATTATGATATCCAGAAAAGAATAATAAAGATCATAATGATTTGGTTTTATAATCTGCCTTATCATAAACAGCAATTCCCTCGGATTAATTCCTCTGTATGAAATTCTCCAATCAAAAAACGAATTTGAAAAAAGAAAAAAACCTGGGACAAAAATCTACATACCACAAATCGCAATTTCCCCGGATTTATTCTCATGTCGTTTTCGAACAGAAAAAATACGAGCAAAAAATCTACTTATATTAAAAAATATTTTATGAATTTTTTCGACAACAATTTTTTAGGGAATTTATATATTAAATTATAAGCTTATTAATTGAATTATTATCAAAACGCTAATATATAGATTACGTTTTTTATAAATTCCGTAATTTATTTTATTTTAGCCTGCCCTAGTAGAAATTTACCTTATTAGGGAAGACATGATCCCGGTCAGATCAAGGTAAAAATACAATGATCCCTTTAATGGCCTTAGTACAATTTCTACGTTCCATCGGTAAATGTTGTCTCATAAATGAAGATTCCTTTTTTTGTTAATCCTAATTCTCAGAAGTGAATGTACGTCCGATACTCATTGTCATATTCAAGTTGTTATAACTTTGTTTGTATTCCTCCAACTACTTGTTATGTGACTTATGTTTTGACAAAACGTATTTTTTAAATTATGGCTTTAAAGCAACTATGGAAATTGTAACGTAACCTCAGAAGTGAGTACCAGAGACCCATATAAAATATATATACGGTGTGTTAGCTGGAGTATAACCAAGTTCTAAGAATACAAAAAAGCGTTGGAATTTCACAAAACGTGATTTTTAATATATTTCTACGCCAAAAATATCCATAGATATTACAGTACTTATGGGGACTTTCTTAAATAAGCGTCTGAGGCCCATTTCCAAGAATTTGAAAATTTTGGAAGTCTGGTATTTGGGTTAAAAATCTATTTTTTTAAAATAAATATGTTTTAATGTATATAAAAGTATCACAATCTGCATAGAAGTGTTTCTTTTCATATATTGACATGGTTTTCCATAAAATTACATGTTGACTACAAATGTAGTCATCCGACCGGCAACGTAAGTTAACAATCCCGAGCACATGAAGGTTAATAACGGTTCCGATTCCGGTTCTTTGCGTTCCCTGACAGGGACGTTAATTCCTGTTCCGGTTCTGGTTCCCAATAATAATAATAGTTTGGCACTACAGTCCTATAAGAACTTAGGCCGAGCTGTCTCACCATTGCGTGTTATATTTGTACACAAAGTGGTGGGACCTACAGTTTATTGCCGAATCCAAACGGCGGGTGAGAGCATTTTCATAGGCAATGATTTACTCTACTAGGATTGCCATTTACTGCCGAGCGGTATAGAAAAATGTTTCCATGAAAAGATGTTGTTAGCCCTACTTCATGCTTGAACCGTGGACCTTTTAGCTCGCAGTCCAACGCAGTAACCACTGAGCTACCGCGGCACATTTTTAATAACGATTCCGGTGCTTTTTTCGTTTTGTCGAGGTTTTTCGTGTTTTTTTCGTGTTTCTGCGTGTCTTTCTAAATCCCGTCCTTTATCTTGCTTCTCGTTTACAGGCAAATTTAGTCATCGGGCTCGTGCCAGTGCGTGTCATCTATCGGCGTGTCCGTGCGTGCCCGTGCCATTAAAAACAGTCACGCGCCCATCTCTAGTCAGTAGCACATAATATTTCCACTACAAAGCAAATTTCCTACAATATAGGTCCAAATTGGTATACATTTTATTCAAATAATATAAATTTGTCTGGTGGTCAATTGATCTAAATATAACAGATTTGTAATCGTGTGGATTTTGATGATGTCGCGCTTGACGATGTTGCATTTGCCACTGCCGCACCTGCTGATATTGCCTTCGCCGTTGCTGATGACGCGCCTTGCTGTCGTATTTACTATGCGTAGCCGCTTACCTCCTCGTACACTAAGGACCTCAACGTCGTCTGCTCCTAGTTACTACTTGAGCCTCTGCATATAGAGCACATGTAACAACTATCGACGGTAGCTGCATGCACTCTCCTTAAATTTCAGGTCGTCGATGACAACATTATTTATTTATGCGTGCAATAAATAAAAAAAAAATTAGTGGTGTATAAATATTATGTATTTTCCAATATTTTGTTCGTAAAACCGAAACTAAATTTGTGTATAACTATCAAAAATTGATTATAAAGTTGTCTGCACACCGACACTAAGTTGTGTAGTTATGTATAAATATTTCAATATTTTCGCGCACCAACACAAAATTATTCAAAAATTATTAATTTCAACATCACTTGTTGTTCGCTTGAAGCATGCGCAACGAATGATGCTACTGTTTACTTGCATACCGAATGCCGCTTTGAGTCGGCATTTTTCGATACGTTGGTATGATCCACGCCCCGAATTTTGAATTTTAACGGTTATGAGCTGCGGTTACACACATTGTTGTTATTATATATGTTTGTTCGCGGCGCAACTCTGTTAGTCTTATAGCCTGAGTGTTTGTGCGTCGGCGTCGACAGCGTTGGTGGTGAATTATGTTGCTACGTGCGGTACGCGTCACTGCTACTCGCAGCGCGCTGTGAGATGATTTCGCGGTGAAGAGCGCAATTTATGTTTCTCTTTGTACATAATGGATTCGAATTTTTCGACGCCGGCGTCGTTATTCGGCCACGTACGATTTTTAGAATGCGCTTTTTGCGACTGGATTCAAAATGCGGCAAAAATTCAAAATGTCCCCGTGTCGCGTAGGAGTTTGCCCAATGCACAGAATTCTTGTGCATTTTACGCTGTTTAAATATAAGCCCGAACTTTGAATTAGTGTCCTTTGGACGCGAATGGGATTTACATTTGCTGACGGTGTCGCGCGAGAGGGGTTCGTAATACAACTGAGGTTTGGTTATCGTCACGGGAATGATCGCCGCTGCTTATTTGTGGTCGCCTGCTACGTTTTCGCTTGTACTGCCTTACCGTGTGGTGCTGTCGTCCGCTTTTATTCATTCAGCTCGCCGCACTATGGTTCAGAAACCACATTAGCGTCTCATAAATACTTTAGGTGAAAGTCATCGGAAATGAATGAAATAAACGGTTTTAGAAAGATAAATTATTGAATTTTCATAATCAAAAACATTTTTTTGTATTATTATTAGTTTTATTCTAAACTTATACTTTGGTTAAACTTTTAACTATCGCGCTGAACCTCGCCGAAAGAAATTTTAATGAATTTGTATATTCAGTTTAATGGTTATTCATAAAAAAGGATGCAGAAAGTGCGCATATTTACGCAAAATATGTCAGAGCCAAAAACGCGAAAGAGTTTTTGATACTACTTACGTCCTGAAAAACATTTCAATTAGTCGAGCCGTTCGGAATTTATAGCAATTTTATTAAAAAATAATTTAACCTCGAAAATATGCGATTAATACCCTTCATTATAATATTTATACTATATAAACATACGAAATGTTACTGCTAGCATTAAACCAAAATCATCAAAATCAGTTATTATCATGTTTTATTACGTTTTTCCTTAATGGACGATATACAAGAATTTACTACAGCTGTTATTCTAGGATTATGTACTGAGCTTGATATATGAAAAATTTCACTTCCGCTTGTCCGATTTTTTCCATTTTTGGAACATAGAAAAATACTATCAATAAATAACTAAATACAAAAATATATATAAAATATTTAACAAATGTTACAGTTAAATATGTGGAAAACATTTACATTATTAAAAAAAAAAGATATTTTATAAATAAAATTGCCATTCTCTGAATTCCAATTTCGATCATTTTTAGAGTAATGTAAGGTGCATCCATAAACTAATTTAATCCAAAATTTTAAGTGTTTATCTCTTAAAAGAAAAAATTACAGATAAATAAGTGTTAAAAACACCATTTTCAATTTATCAATTTTTCACAGAAAGATGTGTATAACTAATAACTTTTACATTGAAACTGCCACTCCCCCTTTTCCAATACCACCCATTTTTATAAAGAGATAATGTATTTATAAGCTAGCTAAGTTCAAAGTTTCGTTCATTTATATCTTAAACTCCAAAAGTTATAGGCTAATAAGTGCGAACATTATTTGAATGACATACATATATAATAGGTTACGCCCTTTTCCGATTCCACCCATTTTTGTACTATCGCAAGATACAAACATAGAGTAAATAAATCATGCGTAATCCGCATAAGTGAGAAAACACAAATATAATTTTACTACATACGACATGAGCGAGTAAAAGAAAAAATCTGACTTACTCTCTACTCATAAATGGATAATCAACGGAGATTAAAATTTTACTACTCGAGAATGCTGTCTTTAACTCATTTATTTTCTCCTCACGAGGTGTATCATTACGGATTTTCTCTTTTTCTCATTCTCATAAAAGTACAAGGCCAAATTTTGTAATCAATGTTATGTTACAACGAGTAAGCGGTGTTGAAAGACGAGTAACGTTGAAACTTAAAAGGTTTATATTAATTGGTTGAAAATTCTGAGTGTTTATGACAAGCATTTTAAAAAGTCACTTTTATTTATATTTTTAGATAGTTTAATTATTGAATTTATTTTGATGTACAAATAAGACCACTCTTAAAATACAAAAACATGATTAAAAATAAATTTTAAATAATATGAATGGTTTAAAGGTCTACTTTAAAATTTTTTTGTACTTTCATAAACAAACAACAAACAAAAAAAGTGGAAAATATAAATGTTTTGAATAGAGTTACTGTTGTTTTAAACCATAACTAATTTTAAATAGATTTATATAAAAAATAGATATTAACAGAAAAAATTATCAGTTCTAAAAAATAGGCAGTACAAAAAGTATGCAACATTATACTTTTTTTTCAACCTGAAACATATTAAAATGACATTCAAAACCATTCGCATCGCCAATAATAATAGAGCCCTATATTTTTTGCAAACTTGGTAAGCCTTTTTATCAATATTTCAATACTGTGTCAACACTACTCGCTGCATATACAAACAACAAACATATGCGAATATGACAACACGGCATCCAAGCTTGTGATCTTTTTATTCGTGAACTTGTTTTTGTAAAAGCTGTACTGTGTTGCTAGCAGCGTGTTGTAGCAGTGTTGCTTGCAGTGTCATGCGTATAACTGTTGTCATGCGTCTGTCTGCTGTCACGCGGAAAAACAGTTCTCAAAAATCATGTAATACGTATACATTTTTCAAAAATTTATTATGATATCCAGAAAAGAATAATAAAGATCATAATGATTTGGTTTTATAATCTGCCTTATCATAAACAGCAATTCCCTCGGATTAATTCCTCTGTATGAAATTCTCCAATCAAA